>JACBWV010000364.1:27500-338156 GCA_013435795.1 Chlamydomonas sp. ICE-L
ATTCTAACTGGACCGCATCCACCTTCCTTCCTTTTCGACTGCCTCTCACCTATTGCGACTGCCTTTTCCTTTGGGGCCCCCAAAGGCAGTCGCAAGAGGTTGATTGGACCTAGACAGCCTGTGGCTGTCCAAACAAAGAAGGCTGATAGACCATGTCCTCAATCCAATCCAATTGAAAAGGCCCACCCCTCCCCATCCATCCCGCCTGCCCCTACCAATCCAATCCAATTGAAAAGGCCCACCCCTCCCCATCCATCCCGCCCGTCCCCATCTATCCAACCCAATCCAATTGAGAAGTCCCACCCCTCCCCATCCAACCCGCCCGCCCCCATCAATCCAACCCAATCCAATCGAAAAGTCCCACCCCTCACCATCCATCCCACCTGTTCCCATCAATTCAATCCAATTGAACAGTCCCACCCCTACCCATCCATCCCGCCCACCCCCATCAATCCAACCCAATAGAATTGAAAAGCCCCACCCCTCCCAATTCATTCCGCCCAGTCCTATCAATCCAATCCAATTGACAAGTCCCACCCCTCCCCATCCATCCCGCCCGTCCCCATCAATCCAACCCAATCCAATTGAAAAGTTCCACCCCTCCCCATTCATTCCGCCCATTCCCATTAATCCAACTCAATCAAATTGAAAAGTCACACCGCCCGTTCTCATCTATCCAATCCAGTTGAAAAGTCCCACCCCTCCCCATCCATCCCGCCCATCCCCATTAATCCAACTCAATCAAATTGAAAAGTCACACCCCTCCCCATTCATCCCGCCAGTTCTCATATATCCAATCCAGTTGAAAAGTCCCACCCATCCCCATCCATCCCGCCCGTCCCCATCAATCCAACTCAATCAAATTGAAAAGTCCCACCCCTCTCCATTCATCCCGCCCGTTCTCATCTATCCAATCCAGTTGACAAGTCCCACCCCTCCTCGTAGCCCATGATAGAAACAACGAGCAAAGTAGTAAAGTACGAAGTACTTGATAAATCTTGTTCAAGCCATAGCCTCGGAAGCGATAGTTGTAGCTGGGTAATCACAACATCTGACGCCGATGAATGCAGCCAAAGATTGAAAGCCCCCCCCCCCCCCCCCCCCCCCCCCCCCCCCCCCCCCCATCCCCCTCCCCTTCCACACACATCCTCAAAGCCCAGATTAGAAACAATAGGCTAAGTACCTGTTGGACCTTGTTCCAGCCATAGCCTCGGAAGCGATAGTTGTAGCTGGGTAATCACAACATCCCACGCCGATGAATGCAGCCAAAGATTGAAAGCCCCCCCCCCCCCCCCCCCCCATCCCCCTCCCCATCCACACACATCCTCAAAGCCCAGATTAGAAACAATAGGCTAAGTACCTGTTGGACCTTGTTCCAGCCATAGCCTCGAAAGCGATAGTTGTAGCTGGGAAATCACATCGTCCGACATATATAAATGCAGCCAAAGATTGAAAGCCCCACCCCACCCCTCCACACAAACACACATCCTCAAAGCCGATATTAGAAACAATGGTCCAAGCACCTGTTGGACCTTGTTCCAGCCATAGCCTCGAAAGCGGGAGTCGTAGCTAGGGCTCTGCATTCGGTCTATCAAAAACCAAGGTTCGTAATTGATGGTGTACGGGACGGAATAGCGCTCGGGGGTAGAGAACCTGACAAAGGGGTGGAGGGTGTACGAGGGTTGGTAGGTATGCGTCTTGGTGGTAGACAACGTGACAAATTGGTAGAGGGTGTACGAGGGTTGGTAGGTATACGTCTCGGTGGTAAAGAACCCGACAAAAGGAAAGGAGACAAAGGGGTAGAGGGTGTTCGAGGGTTGGTAGGTATGAGTGTATGCAAGTCTGAGTGTATTTTAGCATGGTGGATGTAAGTATGAGTATATCAGTGTGCGTATGCTGTATGTCATCATAGGTGTATGTAAGTATGTTAGTATGGGTGTATGTAAGCATGGTTATATATTGGCATCAGTGTATGTAAGTATGTTAGTATGGGTGTATGTAAGCATGGTTATATATTGGCATCAGTGTATGTAAGTATGTTAGTATGGGTGTATGTAAGCATGGTTATATATTGGCGTCAGTGTATGTAAGTATGCTAGTATGGGTGTATGTAAGCATGGTTATATATTGGCATCAGTGTATGTAAGTATGGGTGTATGGGTGTATGTAAGCATGGTTATATATTGGCATCAGTGTATGTAAGTATGCTAGTATGGGTGTATGTAAGCATGGTTATATATTGGCATCAGTGTATGTAAGTATGCTAGTATGGGTGTATGTAAGCATGGTTATATATTGGCATCATTGTATGTAAGTATGCTAGTATGGGTGTATGTAAGCATGGTTATATATTGGCATCAGTGTATGTAAGTATCTTAGTATGGGTGTATGTAAGCATGGTTATATATTGGCATCAGTGTATGTAAGTATGCTAGTATGGGTGTATGTCAGTGTGCGTATGCTGTATGTAAGTATCTTAGTTTGGGTGTGTATAAGTATGAATGTATGTAAGTATGTAAGTACGGGTGTATGTTAGCATGAGTGTTTGTAAGTATGAGTGTATGTCAGTGTGCGTATGCCGTATGTCATCATATATGTATGTAAGTATGTTAGTATGGGTGTATGTAAGTATGTTAGTATGGGTGTACGTCAGTGTGCGTATGCTGTATGTCATCATAGGTGTATGTAAGTATGTTAGTTTTGGTGTATGTAAGCATGGTTGTATGTTGGCATCAGTGTATGTAAGTATGTTAGTATGGGTGTACGTCAGTGTGCGTATGCTGTATGTCATCATAGGTGTATGTAAGTATGTTAGTATGGGTGTACGTCAGTGTGCGTATGCTGTATGTCATCATAGGTGTATGTAAGTATGTTAGTTTTGGTGTATGCAAGTATGGGTGTATATTAGTATGGGTGTATGTAAATATGAGTGTATGTAAGTTATAAGGCTATTATACGTAGATAGCAGGCCAGCCCGCCACACACACACCTCCACACTCTCCACGTCCACCCAACCTACCCACACTCACCTACACGCACACACACCTAAGCACACATCCACACTCTCCCCATCTATCCAATCTACTCACACACACCTACTAGGACACACACACCTCCACACTCTCCCCATCTACTCACACACACCTACACGCACACACACACACCTAAACACACCTCCACTCTCCCCCCATCTATCCAAACACACCTTCACGCACACACACACCTCCACACTCTCCCCATCTATCCACACACACCTACACGCACACACACACACCTAAACACACCTCCAAACTCTCCCCATCTATCCACACACACCTACAAGCACACACACACACCTAAGCACACCTCCACACTCTCTCCATCTATCCACACTTACCATCTAGGGTAATCCGTGCTATTGTGGCCACGTGCATATACTTGGGCAGCGAACGGGATTAAGAGATTGCTCTTTGTGTAAGGCTCCAGATCAGACTTGGTTCCTGGGTGAGTGAGTGACTGACTGAGTGAGTAGAGTGAGTGAGTAGAGGGAAGGAGGAACGGAGAGAGGGAGGAAGTGGGGGGGAAGATGGGGGGGGGGGGGGGAGGGAAGAGGGAGGGAGTCGAGGGAATGAGGGACAGAGAGAGGGAGGGAGAGGGGGGGGGGGGGGGGGGGGGCAAGGAAGGGAGGGAGTAGAGGGAAGGAGAGAGGGAGGGAGAGAGGGGGGGGAGGGGGGAGGAGAGAGGGAGCAAGGGAGGGAAGTAGAGGGAAGGAGAGAGGGAAGGAAGGAGGGAGGGAGGAGGAGGAGGAGGGGGGGGAGGGGGGGGGGGGGGGGAGGGAGTACAGGCAGGGAGGGATCCTGTCAGTCGTATTCTAGAAATCACAGAGGCAGAGATGGAGGTGCTCATCGTAAATAAATCCAAACCCAAACCCAAAAAACTGAACCCAAAACAGTCACCTGAACAATCACCTAAGTCCACTTGTATTATCAGCCGCCTACATACCCAGGGCTGTCAATGTTGTAGGGGGGGGGGGGGGGGGGGGGGCCGAGAGAGAGGGAGGAGGAAGGGAGGGAAGGAGAAAGGGAGGGAGGGAGGGAGGGAGGGAGTAGAGGGAATGAGGGACTGAGAGAGGGAGGGAGAGAGGGGGAGGGAGAGAGGAATGCAAGCAATCAATCTGGCCCCCTCAAGCCTCAAGCCTCGTCATAAGGGGTAACATGTATCTATTTATCTATTTATACGAATACTCATACCCAGGGTGGCCAATATTGTACAGGCCTAAGAATGATCGTACGGTACAGCTGGAGTGGACAATTCAAATTACTATTGCTAACGTCCTGGTATGTATAATAACAATAATCGAACGTGAAAGGGGGGTCAATTTTCTGCCGATTCATGCCGGACCCCTGAGGATTTCCCCCCTGCTATTTATAACGATCGCTATTTATAACGACCCCGTTTTGGCGAAATTACTGCTATAAATGTAAACAAAAACAAGTTGTTGTTTTCGCCCTAAATGGCCCTGTGTGGCCCTAAACGGCCCTAATTGGCCCTGTGTGGCCCTAAATGGCCCTGTGTGGCCCTAAACGGCCCTGTGTGGCCCTAAATGGCCCTGTGTGGCCCTAAACGGCCCAAAATGGCCCTGTGTGGCCCTCAACGGCCCTAAATGGCCCTGTGTGGCCCTAAACAGCCCTAAATGCCCCCAAATGGCCCTAGTTGGCCCTAGAAAGTTTTTAAAGGCTATAAAAGATATAAAAAGCTGTCCCTGGAGGAGGCCTAAAACCTTTTAGGTAGAAAAAATCCACTGTCAGATTTAAAACAAAACTGGGTCCCCCCTGACTACAACTTTTGGGGCATGGTCCCAGCACTTGTTTTGCCCCTCCCAGATGCCCCCTCCATGACATGCTGTGCGATGTACATTGTACAACAGCAATAATAATAGAGTTGTCAAAATGTCAACCACAATCTATCGTACGATAAGAATATCACACCAAATCACATTTGATACATCCCGTTTCGACAAACGGCTCCATGGCAGAGCTTGATGCAACAAGATGCGGGGTTTGAATTCCCACGGGTGCGTCTAGTGTCCGTTGCCGCTGTCCACCGCCATGGTAGCTTTGTCCAGGTAAAGTAGCAGCTCATTCTCTACCGCCGTAAGACGGGGCTCCCTTTATTAAGGCCCTACCAGGCGTTATCAATAAATTACATAAATAGTGCGTCTTCTTACGAGGCGTGAGGTTTAGGGGGCCAGCCTTTTTGCTTTCACTGGGGCCAAACACCATACCAGGCGTTTCCATTACCTCTGATAGCCTTTTCTGTAAGCTCCACTCCTTTTTCAATGTCCACCGTCTTGGCCGTCTCAAATGCTGGCAGCACGACGACTTCGCGCTTTTTTGTGCATGCCTCCAGCAGTGGCTCCCAACTGCGGGAAAGAGGGGGATGAAGAATGGTTAGATTGTGGCGTGGCTTCAGTAGAGAAACGAAAGTTAGATGTTGGCTTGGCCTGAGTACAGAAACGAAAGTTAGATATTGGCTTGGCCTCAGTAGAGAAACTGTGGGCAGGAGGATCAAGGACAGTTAGATTGTGGCGTGGCTTCATGAGAAGCAGCTTCTTGGTGCATGCCTGTAGCACTGGCTGCCAACTGTGGGCAGGAGGATAAAGGATAGTTAGATTGTGGCGTGGCTTCATGAGAAGCAGCTTCTTGGTGCATGCCTGTAGCAGTGGCTGCCAACTGTGGGCAGGAGGATAAAGGACAGTTAGATTTTGGCGTGGCTTCAGGAGAACTAGCTTCTTGGTGCATGCCTATAGCAGTGGCTGCCAACTGTGGGAAGGATGGGGATGAAGGATGGTTAGATTGTGGCGTGGCTTCATGAGAACTAGCTTCTTGGTGCATGCCTGTAGCAGTGGCTGCCAACTTTGGGAAGGATGGGGATGAAGGATGGTTAGATTGTGGCGTGGCTTCCTGAAGTTATGAGAGTTAGCAACAGGGAGCGTAGGAATATGGAGGTCAGGCAGCTCACTCCAGCAGTGGCTCCCATCTGTGGGAAGGAGGAGGATAAAGGATAGTTAGATCGCGGCGTGGCTTCATGAGAACTAGCTTTTTGGTGCATGCCTCTAGCAGTTGCTCCCAACTGTGGGAATGAGGGGGGTGAGGAATGGTTAGATTGCGGCGTGGCTTCATGAAGTTAGCAACAGGGAGCATAGGAATATGGAGGTCAGGCAGCTCATTCAATAAAGCTACTCCCAACAGTGCTGATGAGGATAAGGAGAGGGAGAAGGAGAGAGAGAGGGAGAGGGAGAGGGAGAGGGAGAAGGAGAAGGAGAAGGAGAAGGAGAGGGATTGGGATTGGGATTGGGATTGGGAGAGGGATTGGGATTGGGAGAGGGAGAAGGATTGGGATTGGGAGAGGGAGAGGGAGAGGGAGAGGGAGAGGGAGAGGGAGAGGGAGAGGGAGAGGGAGAGGGAGAGGGAGAGGGAGAGGAGAGGGAGAGAGAGAGGGAGAAGGAGAAGGGGAGGGAGAGGGAGAGGGAGGAGAGGGAGAGGGAGAGGGAGAGGGAGAGGGAGAGGGAGAAGGAGAGGGAGAGGGAGAGGGAGAAGGAGAGGGATGAGGGGAGGGAGAAATAGAAGCAGAAGTAGAAGCAGTGGCCCCCAGTCTTATAGACTGCTGCAACAATTTATGTTTACTGTGCTGCTGGATCGCAACTTAGTTGTGTACTGCCGTTCACCAGAAAGCCCCTTTCAGTGATATATAATGGTCTAGTGGTAGATCAGATCGCTTGAGGATGAAGAGTCGGGGGTTCGACTCCCCCTTCGGTTGCTCTTGGCGTTACAGGTCGTTGTCAACCGCGATGGTAGCTTGTCCAGTTGAGGTAGGAGACCGCTCCCCACTCGCATACGACGGGCTCCCTTAACACCACGCCCCACCAGGCGTTATCATTACCTTGTGTACGGCCATTCACCAGAAGTATGTTTTACCCGAGGGGGGGGGCAAGAATAATGTTGGCAGACCGCATGTTCGGAAGTTGCCATTTTAACCCCTGACCACCCACCTACCCGGTATCGACATGATTTCAACGGTATCGACATGTGCTCGCAGTTCTCTATCCATATCGAAGATGCGGTATGAAATATTTTTCCTTGCGCCCCCCTTGGTTTTACCTGCTACTTTTGGGGGCCACGCGTAGCAGCTTCCACCCAGCTCCACCAGCTAGCGACTGAGTCGAGCCCCAATATTACAGCTGCATTGGAATGCCTGTCATGCCAGCTTTCGGGTGCGTCCTTATGGTTTGACCCAAGGGCAGGTGGAAGGAGCTGTCTGGAAGCTGCTACGCATAGCCCAAACAAAAGAGTGTCTGCTTTACCTGACTGTTAAACTGCTTGTTAAACTTGTACTACAGTGAACTGCTTGTTAAACTGCTTGTTAAACTTGTACTACAGTGAACTACTTGATAAACTGCTTGTTAAACTTGTACTATTGTCAACTACTTGATAAACTGCTTGTTAAACTTGATTGTTAAACTGCTTGTTAAACTTGTACTACTGTAAACTGCTTGTTAGACTTGATTGTTAAACTTGATTGTTAAACTGCTTGTTAAACTTGATCTCGGCGAGTAGGACACTGCTTGCTCTCGGCAAACAGTGTCTGAATTACCTGATTGTTTTGGTCATGTCATCCACCAGAGAGCCTCCAATGACCAGGTCTGTGTCCACCATGGCGACAAGAGGAGTATCTGAATGGGATGGTGGTGGGAGTGCACGGGGTGGGGAGGGGTGTGTGTGGGGGGATGGGGATGGGGGTGGGGGTGGGGGGGGGGCATGTGGGATTTGGTGGTGGTGGTAGTGAGAGGTGGTGTGGGGGGGGTCAGTCAGTTTGATTTGGTCATGTCATCCACCAGAGAGCCTCCAATGACCAGGTCAGTGTCCACCATGGGGGCAATAGGAGTATCTGAATGAGATGGTGCGAGCGCACGGGGCTAGAGGGAGGAGGGGGATTAAGAGGTGGGATGTGGTGGTGGTGGTGGTGGTGGTGGTGAGGGGTGGTGGGGTGGGGTGCGGGATGAGTCAGTTTGATTTGGTCATGTCATCCACTAGGTGGTGGTGGTGGATGTGGTGGTGGTGAGGGGTGGTGGGGTGGGTGTGCGGGATCAGTCAGTTTGATTTGGTCATGTCATCCACCAGAGAGCCTCCAATGACCAGGTCAGTGTCCACCATGGGGGCAAGAGGAGTGCCTGAATGGGATGGTGGTGGTGGTGGGATGTGGTGGTGGTGGTGGTGGTGGTGGTGAGGGGTGGTGGGGTGGGGTGCGGGATGAGTCAGTTTGATTTGGTCATGTCATCCACCAGAGAGCCTCCAATGACCAGGTCAGTGTACACCATGGCGAAAAGAGGAGTATCTGAATGGGATGGTGGTGGGAGCGCACGTGGGTCATGGTGGTGGGATGTGGTGGTGGTGGTGGTGGTGGTGAGGGGTGGTGGGGTGGGGTGTGGGATGAGTCTGTTTGATTTGGTCATGTCATCCACCAGAGAGCATCCAATGACCAGATCAGTGTCCACCATGGGGGCAAGAGGAGTGCCTGAATGGGATGTGGTGGTGGTGGTGGGAGGGGGGGGGGGGGGGGGGGGGGGATTAAGAGGTGGGATGTGGTGGTGGTGGTGGTGGTGGTGAGGGGTGGTGGGGTGGGGTGGGGATGAGTCAGTTTGATTTGGTCATGCCATCCATTAGGTGGTGGTGGTGGTGGTGGTGAGGGGTGGTGGGGCGGGAGATGAGTCAGTTTGATTTGGTCATGCCATCCACTAGGTGGTGGTGGTGGTGGTGGTGAGGGGTGGTGGGGCGGGAGATGAGTCAGTTTGATTTGGTCATGCCATGCACCAGAGAGCCTCCAATGACCAGGTCAGTGTCCACCATGGCGAAAAGAGGAGTATCTGAATGGGACGTTGGTGCGAGTGCACGTGGGTGGTGGTGGTGGGATGTGGTGGTGGTGGTGGTGGTGGTGGTGGTGGTGAGGGGTGGTGGGGTGGGGTGCGGGATGAATCAGTTTGATTTGGTCATGCCATGCACCAGAGAGCCTCCAATGACCAGATCAGTGTCCACCATGGGGGCAAGAGGAGTATCTGAATGGGATGGTGGTGGGAGCGCACGTGGGTGGGGAGGTGTGTGTGTGTGTGTGGTGGCGGTGGTGGTGAGGGGTGGTGGGGCATGGGATCAGTCAGTTTGATTTGATCATGTCATCCACCAGAGAGCCTCCAATGACCAGGTCAGTGTCCACCATGGGGGCAAGAGGAGTACCTGAATGGGATGTTGGTGCGAGCGCAGGGGGGGGGTAGAGTGGGGGGGTGGGGGGGATGGACGAGTTTTATGTGGTGGTGTGTGTGTGTGGGGGGGGGGGGGGGGGGGGGGGATGGGGGGGGTGAACATGTGGGATGTGGTGATGGCGATGGAGAAGGGGGGGGGGGGTGATGGGATGAACAGGTGGGATGCGGTGGTGGTGGTGGTGGTGGTGGTGGGGGGGGGGGGGGGGGGGGGTGATGAACAGGTGGGATGTGGTGGTGGTGGTCTAATAAGTGAGTGCTTTCGTGTACACGCATACCAAGAGCATTCATCAATGCAAGCAAGATGCCCCTTCTTACACACAGCAAGCACTCACATACCAGCAACATGGCCGTCGTCCTGATAACAGGCTATTAGATAAGTGAGTTCTCGTGTGTATGCGCATTGCAAAAATCAGTGCATGTAGGATGTAGCAGCCTCTCCTAACCAGGGTACTTCCATCGACCAAATTGGCCTGCGCTTTAGCGCACTTGAAATAAAAAACTGCGCTTTGTAGTGCAAAAAAAGGGGGTTGCAAAAAACTGTGCGAAACGCGCAGAGGGGCTCGAAAAGGCAGCTTGCCAGCGCGCAAAAGCGCGCGCTTGGAAGTACCCTGCTCCTAACACACTAGTTCCTTCTTACATATCAATCACCCACCAGCCAGCAGCTGGCCCTGATCCAGATAAGTGAGTGCTTCCATGTACGCACGTACATAAATATTAATAAGCAGCATTCATCCATTCATGCAAGATGCCGCTCCTTACACACAGCAAGCACTCAGCAGCCAGCAGCATGGCCGCGGTCAAGATAAGTGAGTGCTTTTGTGTATACGCATACCAGTAGCATTCATTAATTCATGCAAGATGTCCCTCATTACACACAGCAAGCACTCAACAGCCAGCAGCATGGCCGCGGTCAAGATAAGTGAGTGCTTTTGTGTATACGCATACCAGTAGCATTCATCAATTCATGCAAGATGCCGCTCATTACACACAGCAAGCACTCAACAGCCAGCAGCATGGCCGCGGTCAAGATAAGTGAGTGCTTTTGTGTATACGCATACCAGTAGCATTCATCAATTCATGCAAGATGTCCCTCATTACACACAGCAAGCACTCAACAGCCAGCAGCATGGCCGCGGTCAAGATAAGTGAGTGCTTTGTGTATACGCATACCAGTAGCATTCATCAATTCATGCAAGATGTCCCTCATTACACACAGCAAGCACTCAACAGCCAGCAGCATGGCCGCGGTCAAGATAAGTGAGTGCTTTTGTGTATACGCATACCAGTAGCATTCATCAATTCATGCAAGATGTCCCTCATTACACACAGCAAGCACTCAACAGCCAGCAGCATGGCCGCGGTCAAGATAAGTGAGTGCTTTTGTGTATACGCATACCAGTAGCATTCATCAATTCATGCAAGACGTCCCTCATTACACACAGCAAGCACCCAACAGCCAGCAGCATGGCCGCGGTCAAGATAAGTGAGTGCTTTTGTGTATACGCATACCAGTAGCATTCATCAATTCATGCAAGATGTCCCTCATTACACACAGCAAGCACTCAACAGCCAGCAGCATGGCCGCGGTCAAGATAAGTGAGTGCTTTTGTGTATACGCATACCAGTAGCATTCATCAATTCATGCAAGATGTCCCTCATTACACACAGCAAGCACTCAACAGCCAGCAGCATGGCCGCGGTCAAGATAAGTGAGTGCTTTTGTGTATACGCATACCAGTAGCATTCATCAATTCATGCAAGACGTCCCTCATTACACACAATAGACACCCAACAGCCAGCAGCATGGCCGCGGTCAAGATAAGTGAGTGCTTTTGTGTATACCAGTAGCATTCATCAATTCAGGCAAGATGCAGCAGCCCCTCCTTACACACAAGTCCCTTCTTACACACACAAGTCCCTCCGTACACACACACACACGTCCCTCCTACACAGCAAGTACCAATCAACACCAACCAACCAGCCAGCAGCCCCTCCTTAAGAACAATCCTCTGTGCACACAAGTCGCTCCTTACACAGCAAGCACCCACCATCCAGTAGCATGGCTACGGTCCTGATCAGTGAGCTCTCTTGAGTGTGCATACCATTTATCAGTACATGTATAATGTTGCAGCCCCTCCTCACACACAAGTCCCTCCTATACAGCAAGAACCAACCAGCACCAACCAAGCAGCCAGCAGCCCCCCCTTAAACACGAGTCCCTCCATACACACAAGTCGCTCCTTACACACACACAAGTCCCTCCTTACACACAAGTCCTCCTACACAGCAAGTACCAACCAACACCAACCAACCAGCCAGCAGCCCCTCCTCTCCAAACACAAGTCCCTCCATACACACAAGTTGCTCCTTACACACACACAAGTCCCTCCTTACACACAAGTCCTCCTACACAGCAAGTGCCAACCAACACCAACCAACCAGCCAGCAGCCCCTCCTCTCCAAACACAAGTCCCTCCATACACACAAGTTGCTCCTTACACAGCAAGAACTCACCAGCGAGCAGCATGGCCGCATTTCTGATTGTGTTGATTGGCAGAAGAAGGGAGAGCTCCTTGTCAGCAGTGAATTCGTACAGCAGCATGATTCGAAGTTGGCAGCCCCTATTGCTTACACCGCTCTCAGCGCTGCGCAGGGTGTGTGAGGAGGAGTGGAGTGGGGGGCATTGTTTTTGTTTGTTTCTTGTTCTACTCCGCTTTCCTGCGCTCAGTAAACACACCCGGCAGCATGATTCGAAGTTGGCAGCCCCTATTGCTTACACCGCTCTCAGCGCTGCGCAGGGTGTGTGAGGTGGAGTGGAGTGGGGGGCATTGTTTTTGTTTGTTTCTTGTTCTACTCCGCTTTCCTGCGCTCAGTAAACACACCCGGCAGCATGATTCGAAGTTGGCAGCCCCTATTGCTTACACCGCTCTCAGCGCTGCGCAGGGTGTGTGAGGTGGAGTGGAGTGGGAGCCTTTCTGTTAGTTTTTTGTTTGTTTTTTGTTCTGCACTGCTTTCCTACGCAGAGTGAATTCGTACAGCAGCATGATTCGAAGTTGGCAGCCCCTATTGCTTACACTGCTCTCAGCACTGCGCAGGGGATGGGTGTGCGGGTGTGTGGGGTAGGGTGGAGTGGGAGCCACATTTTTTGTTGTTTTTGTGTGTTCTGTTCTGCTTTCCTACATTACATCACATTACATTACGTTACATTACATTACATTCAGGGGGGGGGCAGAGAGACAGATTCCGGACCGCGTGTTCAATATGGTGTTCGATTCAGATGGGAGTTGGAATTGTGGAAGTTTCATGCAAAAAAGGGGGGAAATAAAGTTGGGAAAAAGTTTTTTTACCCCCCCCCCCCCCCTCCTAAAACCCGATTGCCTCACCCTACCCCCCCTAAAATGGGGTCATTCGAAGAATCTTTTCGTGCCCATTCCAGTTATGCTCTTACATCTTTCGTAAGGTTGCTCAAACGGGATTTTTCGCGAAGATTAAGATTTCGGCCGCTTTGGATGAAAAAAACTTTGGACCCCTCTAACTTTTGTACAACTTTATTTTTGGCTAAAAAAAAAACTTTTTTTTGTTTTATATAGTTTGAGGATAGCCTCTATCCAAAGCGAAGATGCGGTACGGCAGCTTTTTTCTTGCCCCCCCCTCGATTACATTACATTACATTACATTACGTTACATTACATTACATTACATTACATTACATTGTCATCGACAGGCCATTGTTGGCCCAAGACAAGCCTGCTCCACAACATCAAGGAGTTCACCGAGCTCAGAGGGGTGGGGGGAAGAAGACAGGTTGGGTGGGGGTAAACATTGTGGACTTATTGAGTCCATAGATCCCTCATTGCTTGCACTGCTCTCAGCGCTGGGTGGGTGGGTAAGTGGGAAACCTAATAAGGCATGCACACAAACGTTTTAGACGCGTCACAAGCGACGCGGAAAATCCGCGGAGAGTGTTGGCTATAGGAGCGACAGGTGGCACCGGAATCAAGTGCAGTGGACCGAAGCCAGGGTTTACGACAGGGCCAGGTGCCCAGTAGGGCCAGGGTTATGTGCCGACAGACAGCACAACAGACAAACAAGCAACACGACAGACAAACGGACAACGGGGTGACTCTGGGGGCTACCGTCCCCTAGAAGGGGGGGCTCTGTCAAAAACAATATAGCATGAACAGTCAACTATATAACACGAACAGTAGACTATATAAAAGGTACAGCAAACTATGTATCAGCATATCAGCATCAGACTTTGGCAGGTACAGCACTACAGCACTGCAGTAGGCTCACCGTTCAAACAGCTGTTGCAGCTCTGTTGTAGCTCAGCACTACAGCACTACAGTAGGCTCACATTGCAAGCGGCTGTTGCAGCTCTGTTGTAGAACAGCACTACAGCTCAACAGCACTACAGTAGGCTCAACGTTCAAACAGCCGTTGTAGGTCTGTCGTAGCACAGCACTACGGCACTACAGTAGGCTCACCGTTCAAACAGCTGTTGCAGCTCTGTCGTAGCACAGCACTACAGCACTACAGTAGGCTCACCGTTCAAACAGCTGTTGCAGCTCTGTCGTAGCACAGCACAACGGCACTACAGTAGGCTCACCGTTCAAACAGCTGTAGCAGCTCTGTCGTAGCACAGCACAACGGCACTACAGTAGGCTCAACGTTCAAACAGCTGTTGCAGCTCTGTCGTGGCACAGCACTACGGCACTACAGTAGGCTCACCGTTCAAACAGCTGCAGCAGCTCTGTCGTAGCACAGCACTACGGCACTACAGTAGGCTCACCGTTCAAACAGCTGTAGCAGCTCTGCCGTAGCACAGCACTAAGGCACTACAGTAGGCTCAACGTTCAAACAGCCGTTGTAGGTCTGTCGTAGCACAGCACTACGGCACTACAGTAGGCTCACCGTTCAAACAGCTGTAGCAGCTCTGTCGTAGCACAGCACTAGGGCACTACAGTAGGCTCACCGTTCAAACAGCTGTAGCAGCTTTGTCGTAGCACAGCACAACGGCACTACAGTAGGCTCACCGTTCAAACAGCCGTTGTAGGTCTGTCGTAGAACAGCACTACGGCACTACAGTAGGCTCAACGTTCAAACAGCTGTAGCAGCTCTGTCGTAGCACAGCACTACGGCACTACAGTAGGCTCACCGTTCAAACAGCCGTTGTAGGTCTGTCGTAGCACAGCACAACGGCACTACAGTAGGCTCACCGTTCAAACAGCTGTAGCAGCTCTGTCGTAGCACAGCACTACGGCACTACAGTAGGCTCACCGTTCAAACAGCTGTAGCAGCTCTGTCGTAGCACAGCACAACGGCACTACAGTAGGCTCAACGTTCAAACAGCTGTAGCAGCTCTGTTGTAGCACAGCACTACGGCACTACAGTAGGCTCAACGTTCAAACAGCTGTTGCAGCTCTGTCGTAGCACAGCACTACGGCACTACAGTAGGCTCACCGTTCAAACTGCTGTAGCAGCTCTGTCGTAGCACAGCACTACGGCACTACAGTAGGCTCAACGTTCAAACAGCTGCAGCAGCTCTGTCGTAGCACAGCACTACGGCACTACAGTAGGCTCAACGTTCAAACAGCCGTTGTAGGTCTGTTGTAGCACAGCACTACGGCACTACAGTAGGCTCACCGTTCAAACAGCCGTTGTAGGTCTGACGTAGCCTCATCCACAGTTTGTTTGTGCGTTGCATTAGCAAAATTGCCATCTCTCAATCCTGGTCCTGAACCCTCTTCATGCCGCAGTGAAACATACACAGCAGCGCCCAAGGGACCAGGCCAGCTTTTGCACTATACAGGGCAGGAATGCAGGGTGTCAGTTGGGCATGATCTTTAGAAGCAGGGTATGAGGGGGTTGATGACCTTAGGAGGCTAGATAAAATCGCCATCTCTCAGTCCTGGTCCTGAACCCCCTTCATGCCGCAGTGAAACATACACAGCAGCGCCCAAGGGACCAGGCCGGCTTTTGCACTAAACAGGGCAGGTTTACAGGGCAGGAATGCAGGGTGCCTGGTGGGTATGATCTTCAGAAGCTGGGTATGAGGGGGTTGATGACCTTAAGGAGCTAGATACAATCGCCATCTCTCAGTCCTGGTCCTGAACCCTCTTCATGCCACAGTGAAACATACACAGCAGCACCCAAAGGACAAGGCCACCTTGTTCACTGTACGTGGAAGGAATACTGAGTGCTAGTGTACGATTATTTTCAGGAGCGGCATGCAAGGTACATGCATTCCGCCATGCACATATGCATGCACACTTCCATGTACACAAGCAGCCACACATCTATGCACACATGACTGCACACTTCCATGCACACATGCAGCCACACATCCATGCAGCCACATATCCATTCTGCCATGCACACATCCATGTACACATGAACGCACACTTCCGTGCGCACATGCAGCCACACATCCATGCAGCCATGCACACATGCATGCACACTTCCATGCATACATGCAGCCACACATCCATGCAGCCACATATCCATTCCGCCATGCACACATCCATGTATGCACACTTCCATGCACGCATGCAGCCACACATCCATTCCGCCATGCACACATCCATGCACACATGCAACAACACATCCATGCACACATGCGCCAATGAACTATGCTATATTGTAATAATGTGTTCATACATCCATGCAGCCATACGTGCACCCATGCGATCTTGTAATCATGTATTTATACATACGTGCTCACATGCACGCACACATCCATTCCACCAAACATCCATGCATACAGCCACACATCCATTCCACCAAACATCCATGCATACAGCCACACATCCATGCAGCCATGCAGCCACACGTCCATTCCACCAAACATCCATGCATACAGCCACACATCCATTCCACCAAACATCCATGCATACAGCCACACATCCATGCAGCCATGCAGCCACACGTCCATTCCACCAAACATCCATGCATACAGCCACACATCCATTCCACCAAACATCCATGCATACAGCCACACATCCATGCAGCCACACGTCCATGCACCTATGCGACCATGCGCCAATGAATTACGCGATCTTGATATCATGTTTTCATACATCCATGCTCCCATGCACTCACACACCATTTCCGCCAAATATCCATGCATATATGCACCGCGCGCCCTTGTAAGCATGTATTCATACACCCATGCAGCCACACATCCATGCACCTATGCGACCATGCGCCGATGAATTACGCGATCTTGTAACCATGTATTCATACATCCATGCTCCCATGCGCTCACACACCAATTCCGCCACACATCTATGCACACATGCAGCCATGCAGCCACACATCCATGCACCTATGCGACCATGCGCCAATGAATTACGCAAGCTTGTTACCATGTATTCACACATCCATGCTCCTTTACAGTCACACACCGATTCCGCCACATATCCATGCACCCATGCGCCAATGCACGACGCACTTTTGTAAGCATGTATTCATACACCCATGCAGCCACACATCCATGCACCCATGTGAACATGCACCAATGCATTATGCGCTCTTGCAACCATGTGATACATACACATAGATACATGCACCCAACCACGACGGTATGCGCCTTGCAACCATGCATTCATGCATCCATGCACCCATGCACACACTTATACATGCACCCATGCACCCATGCAGCCACACATATATATGCACCCATGCAGCCACACATATCCATGCACCCATGCACACACATATGCTTTCACCCATGCACACACATATCCATGCACCCATGCAGCCACCCATATCCATGCACCCATGCACACACATATGCTTGCACCCATGCACACACATATTCATGCACCCATGCACACACATATCCATGCACCCATGCACACACATATCCTTACACCCATGCACACACATATCCATGTACCCATGCAGCCACCCATATCCATGCACCCATGCACACACATATCCATGCACCCATGCACAAACAGATCCATGCACACTGAGATCATTCACATGTCAAACCAGAGAACATGTGCAGCATCCTACCTGAGCTTCTAGAGCATCCAGTCGGGTAAGGTCTAGGCCAGTGACGATAGTGAGAGGTAGCGTTGTGCTGTGCTTGGACCAGAACGCTTTATGCAGGTGCAAACTGCGGTCGGGGATGGGGATGGGGATGGGGATGGGGATGGAGATGGGAATGGGGATGGGGATGGGGATGTTGTTTGTTTGTTTGTCTGTTTGTTTTCTTATATATTCGTGTGTTTGTATGTGTGTTGTTTGTATGTTTGTTTGTTGTTTGTTTGTTTGTTTGTTTGTTTGTTTGTTTGTTTGTTTGTTTGTTTGTTCAGTCTTATGTTTGATTGTGTGTTTGTTTGTCTTCTAGTTTGTTTGTTAGTTCGTTAGTTAGTTGGTTGGTTGGTTGGTTGGTTGGTTGGTCGGCTGGTTGGTTGGTTGGTTGGTTGGTTGGTTGGTTGGCTGGTTGGTTGGTTGGTTGGTTGGTTGGTTGGTTGGTTGGTCGGTCGGTCGGTTGGTTACCTGTAAGGGACTCCTTTTAAAAAGCCTCCGAAAGTGCCGGGTCCTTCGGTAGCCTCCGAGTTATAGCATGCTAGCAGCTCATCCTCAGGCTCTAAACAGGCAACATGTCCTGCCCAAAAGAATAATGCAGCAGCACATTGTACCAGCGTCACAGCTGTGACTTTCATGGAGGGAAAGACTTGCCACTGCTGGAGGTAGTGGTGGATGTGCTGATACGTCTGGGGGTGTGGGTGCAGGTGCTAATGTTGCCCCAGTGGCAGGCAAGTACCCCAGGTCCCAGGTGTCTACCAGTCCCAGGTGATCACCCTAGACTGGTGCCATTTGTGGTGCTGGTGGTGCTGGTGGTGCTGCTTCTGCTTCTGCTTTTGGCCCAGTCGAGGCAATGATCCCAGTTCCCAGGTGTCTACAAATCCCAGGTGATTACTGAAGACTGTCTGGGGTGGACTGTGGTTTCCTTTCCACCCCACTGTGGCCTGGCTGAGGAAGGTTGGGCCATCAGCTTTGCTGACACCAGGCCACCGGTCGATCGACAGAACAGCGACCGGGATCGTGCAAGTAGACGGAGGTGTTACTTCTGCATGCACGCTTTGTCCTTCCCTTGGTGGGAGCAAGGTGCTGGGCTGACGACGACCGACCCCATGTGGGCGCTTTGGCTTGGCTTGGTTAGACTAACTGGCCTCCTTATATAATATGAATGAATGGATGAATGGATGGGAGAAAGCAGGAATGGCTGATATGAATTCGGAGTCACTGGCGGGGGAGGTCGCCACAGGGTGCGAGCAAGGGGTTTGGTCAACTTGAAACAACTGATTCGAAATAAGATTGTGCTCCACGTTCGATGCGTGTTATACAGGACTTCGGAGCTGCATGCAAGCGGAGGGGGTGCTAGACGAACAGAAGGGGGCGGGGAAGTCAAGGTTTTCAATCCGAATGCCTCGAGTCCCTCGACAGGTGGCTTCGACACGATCTGATCTAACAGGTGGTCTCGGGTCACCGTCTCGGGTGGACTTCCTACCGGTAGAGACGAAATCGGTACCTGGTTTTGGTCGGCCCTCGACGGCAGACCAATGCATCGATAACTCTGGAAGTCGTGGGATAATCGGTTGCCGATAGAGGCTGGTGGCTACCATGCAGGGAGGGGGGTTCGTAGTTGGAGAGATTGGACATACAGACATGTATGTATGCAACAGTCCAGGAGTAGGCAAAATAGGCTGAATGGACTGAAATAAAACTGAAATAGGAAGGGCTTGGACATGCTACTATAAAATGATACCCAATATGTGTGATAATCTGAGTCTGCAAGTCTATAATCCTAGAAAGTTCATTGCTATAAAGGGGTCAGATCTAGAGTTCAGTCTTCTAGAGTCCATTGCAGGGGTACCCATCCTGGGCCAGCTGGGTGGTAACTCTGTTCATGAGGGTGGCAAAGGACTTAGCCCTTGATGGTAGGGCTGGTGGGAATAATTGGATCAGGATGTAGTCCATAGGTGCCCAGCTCATGCTCAGGTTGTTGATGCTGATGATATTGCCTCTAGGGCACAGCTCTGTGGGTGCAGGAGCATGGCAGGGTACAAGTCCAGGACAATGTAGTGGGAGTGGACCATGGCTGCTTGTAGACATATGGCCCACTGCAAGGTGACTTTGTTGGCTCTGGACACAGTTGGAAGGGCAGTGACTAGTTGCCTCAGCTTGATGATGTGCTTGATGAGGGGTGCACACACTGTGGATGGGTGAGAGTGCATGCTTCTGTCTGGGTGCAGAATGAGCCCATCTTGCAGGGGAGTGGGGAACTTGGGCTGGAAGTCTGTGATGATCCAGTCCAGACGCCTTCTTGTGGCAGTGTTGATGAGTGGGGCAGTAGGGTAGAGGTTGAGTCTATCAAGGCTAACTGCAAACCTGGAACGAGATTCCCCAGAGTTGTTAGTGAACTTGACAGTGAGGGGTACATCAGGGGGCAGGTTGGAGTTCATCTCACTGAAGGGGACATTCCCCCCAGGGACAGGGTTGTCAGACTGGATCCATTCATCAAACTTCATGGAGGCTTGGCGTGCGGACATGTAGTATAGGAGGTTTGTCTGGAAGAGCCCATCTCCATCTTCTGAGCCATCAAAGGATTCATAAACCCTTCTGAACTGGTACCTCAATGCATCCAGGGCTTGCCTTCCTTCAGCCTGGTCAACAGGTTGTGACCTGGGCAGTAATGGAACCTGCTGGAGGAAGGTGTCTGGTATGGAGGGGGCAGGCATGGGCTGTTGGGGGGGGGGGGGGGGGGGGGGGGGGGGGGGGGGGGGGGGGTTACAGGGAGGGGAAGGGGGCTGTTTACAGGGAGGGGGAGGGGGAGCGGGAGGGGGGGGGAGAGAGGGAGGAGGAGGGGGAGGGAGGTGGGGAAGGGGAGGGGGAGGGGGAGCTGGAGGAGTCTGGAGAGGAGATGGGGAGGTGAGATGGCTTGTAGATGATGCTTGCCATGATCTTGAGTACCAGTACTCTTGTACTTCAGTGGTGTGATGAGTTTCCCACAGGGTGAGTTCTGACCCACTGGGCAGGACTGAGCATGTGGAGATGGCCTGAGGACCTTTGTCATGTACAGGTCATTCTTCTTGGGGCATGACAGGATGTCTCTGGGTGCTGAGTTGCTGGTAGAGGCAAAGGTTGCAGCGTGCTCTGTGAATCTGCTGGTGAGGTGGGATGCCCTTTTGAGGGCAGCTGAGACACTGAGGATGTTGCAAGAAGTCTTTGGGGAAGCAAGTAGGACGTCATACAGGATGAGCAGTTGTGCATCTAGGCCTTTGAGGTAGCCTCTGCCTTTCTTGTGGCAAGTGATGGGGTCAGCATCTGCAGATGCAACCCTGAAAGTCACTGGCTCATTAAGCTCCTTTGGTGTCATCAGCAAATCTGACGGGGCAGGTGTCATTCTCAGGAGCAAGTGTCATAGCCATGAAGTTGTGCTCAACATTGTCATCCTCACAGTCAGAGTAGTCAGAGCTGGATCCCTTTCCATCTGCAAGGTTGGCATGGCGGGGTCTTGACCTTGATCGTGGGCCTGGTCTGCCCTTGTACCGCCTTCTGTCACCACCTGGGCCAGACTTCTTGCCATACCTGTCCTTGGTTGGGGACCTGGATCCACTTCTTCTCCTTGGGGACTTGGATCCGTTGGTGGCAGATGTTGAGGTAGGACCATCGTTGTCATTGTCCTTGGGCTTGTAGGCTCCTCTTGTCTTGGCACTAGGGCAGGGGCTAGAGGTGGATGAGTGGCCATAGCCACCACAGTTGTAGCAGGTCATGGTCGACTCATCTCTGTAGGCACCAGCAGCCAACTCCTGTTGGGTGGTGCCTCCAGTGATAGAGGACTCGGGGAGAGACGTGACCTGGGCATATTGCATGAGTGCTGAAGAAAGTCCCAGGAAATCAGTGATGTTCAAAGTGTGGTATGACTGCACAAATCCAGCAAACTCAGGACGGGGCTTCAGGCCCTTGATGAGGGTAGTGTGGAAAGTCTCCTTGGACATGTTGGATACACCTCCTGCACTTGTAGGGATCTGTGAGTATAGTTCCTGGCATCTGACCAGGTAAGACGTGAGGCCTTCTTCAACACCAATGGTAACACCGTACATAGCAGTGAAGGAGGAGAACTCCTGATCTCCAGGGACAGAACCATACTGGTGTCTAAGAAATCTGATGCCTTTAGTGGCCATGTCCGTAGACGTCAGGAGTGCAGTTTGAATGGGCTTGGACAAGGAGTGAAGAACAATCATGAACGCTTGGTAGTTTTGCTGGCAGGTAATCCTAGTAGGAGTAACAACAGCGGCCAGAGCAGCGGCCGGATTATTAGGATAGGATCAAGGCGTGTAGTGGCCAGAATGGGGTATTCACTGCCTGTTGCCGGTTCGTGAGCGGGGGCAATGTCGAGCTCCGCATCAACGCCGATGAGGAAGCATCCTGGCGTTGATTTGATCTGCAGGATGAGGATGCGGCAGTGTTCCTTGACGCCTGGACCACCACCATATATGGGCATTCTTGGGGTGTTCTGGGCGTACATGGTGACTGGCGGGGGAAGGTAAAAGATGAGTTGCAGGGTTTCGGAGAGCAGGGGTAGGGATGTGAAGATTCGCTGAACGGGGGAGATGGAGATTGGGGAGTAGGGGCAGGTGAGGGGGATGGCACCTCGAAGGGTGAGCCGAATGAATCCAGCGGATGATGGGATGAAAGCAGTCGGGCAATTGGACTACAGTGGGTTCATGACTTGCGTTGTGCTCTCCACAAGCTAGGATCCAGTAAAAACATCAACATTTTGGAGGCTGTCGATGTCGAAGGTATTATGTCTGAAGTTTTTGAGTCATGGAGGTTTAAGTACCCAAGTGACACCAATGCAGTTAGAGACATCCCTGATCAGAGAAGGGTTGGCTTTAAACGCCTCCGATACCAAAAATGGTTCGCAGCCAACAGCAATGATGAGAATGGCTTGATTCCCTTTACATCCGCCTTACATAAGCAGGATCAGATTCGTTCTATAGCACAGTTTAGAATGGGTTCCCATTGGCTGAACACAGAAAGAATGAGGGTGGTGGATAGAGCACACATCCCTCGCTCAATGAGACACTGTCAAATGTGTGGGTTCCAAAAACCTGAAGATGAAATGCATATGTTTGAGTGCCCTTTTTATAATGATATTCGCCTCCGCTACCAGAAGCTGTTTACAGATATTTATAGGCATGTCCATGAGGATACCAACTTAACCGTATGGAATGTGGAATTCTGCGATTCCACATTCAGAACCTTTATGAATGGAAATGGCACTAAGTCTTTTTGGAGCAACCTAGCCGACTATCTTTCTACTTGTAGAAGAGCAAGACAGGAAGCCCTGGACTGCTTAGTGGCACCGTAATTTATCATCCCTTTTTTTCTTTTTCTTGTGACTTCTCATTTGTTAGCTTCTTACCTCCGCCACTGTAAGTGGTTGAGATCTGGGTCCGGCTCTAAGGGGTTTAATACCTACGCCACCAAAACGGTGGTTGGGAGTTTGGTTTGTTTGTCCTCGACACACCCCTGATGTAATGGGGTTTTTGCTTTGTGGGTGCTTTTTCTTTTTGTTTAAAGCACAGAGTCTCATACACCCTCGCGGTGTCAAGTAGACTTTAACATGTAATGTAATGTAATGTAATGTAAGTGCGGTGGCTGGATTGTCACCTTCCAATAGGCAGGAGCTATCACGCAATAGCTTGTGCACGGTCTACTCACAATGGGAGATCGTAGTGACTCCGTGTTTGCGGTGAAACAGGCAGATGTAGATCTCCTTAGACGTCGTTGAATACGATGCGGGCGATGCTCAGCAGCGGCAGGCGGGAGTAGATCAACGGCGAGCGGGCGAGTTAGTCAGCAGCGGCAAAGGGGACTGATCCAAATAGTGGATGCAGCGGTCAGTTCTTCGTTAGCGCTTGGATGGACAGCATAACCTGTGATAATCTGAGTCTGCAAGTCTCAATCGTTTACAGTTATAGAAGAGAGCGAGTTAGTCGCACGAATGCGATATATACTAAGGCAGTCTGTAGTGCACAGTACTGCTGACGGCAGGAAACACGGGACCGGGTAGTGACCGGTCCGCCCTTTGCCAACTCAGATAGAGACATGAAAGTCGTCTACTGTATAACAATATGAGTCCCGAAGCCCTACAATAAAGCAGATCACTGCTGCTGAGAGCGCTCAAGTAGTCAAGTAACTGTAACCCTAGATAGGAATATAGGAATAACCTTGTGTTGAAATCGCCGAACAGTAATGCATCCTATACATACAACAAATGATGATGACGCTACCGTATTATTAGCTCTACCACCACCAGGCTCCAATTACACAGGTTTACCACAAGGTCCCTTTGGGGTACACTCAGTATACCGGTACTGATCTACCTAAAGTTAAGGTGAAATTTTGCCGAGAGAACATTTGTGCACGCCTCTGTCCCCCCACAGATCCAGCAAATATTCCATCCTATCCTATAGCATACGTCCGCTCCACATCAAACCCAGCCCAAACGTATGACATGGGGTGGGGTACTGGGGTGGAGTGAAGGGTGTCATGGTAAGGTATCTTTGGGGTGTTATTGTTTAATTTGGGCATGCTCCGGACGGGGTTCAAGGGTGATGCGGGAATGAGAGGTAAGAAGCAGTAGTTGGCCAATTGACCAGGAATTCTGCGGCTGTGTAAGTGTGTAGACTCTTGCAATTAGTAAATCACACTAAAACTCCCATCTCCTGTAAAAGTGTTTTCGTTGACATACCCCATTCCTAAGCATTAACAGTTCCTACAAGTACGGGCTCTGGGTGGGATTCAAGGGGGGCATGGGAATGAGAGCTAAGAAACGGAAGTTGGCCAATTAAATTAAATCACACCGAAACTCCCATCTCCTCCCCGCCCCCGCCACAGCCCGTAGCCCGCCCGGGGCCCCTGCCCCGCCCTGCCCCCGCCCCAGACTCAAGACAACCCTAAGGGTGTGTTTCCAGTGGGGCTTTCGGTCACCGTTGAAGTTCCGCTGAAGTCCACGCTGGCACGAAGTGTTTCCAGTGGGGTTCCGCTGACATTTTGATATCTCCCGCTGAAGTCCACGCTGGCTTTTTTGACCGCTGAAGGCCGACGTGGACTTCAGCGGATCCTACGTGGACTTCAGCGGAATGCAAAAATTCAGCGGGAGCCCTGACCCTCCCGCTGAAGTTTTTGCATTCTGCTGAAGTCCACTTAGGATCCGCTGGAGTCCAGCCCGGCGAGCACCGGCGAGCACCAAGGATACTCTCCAGATGAGGTTTGAGGCTTTCAGAACATCGACAATTTGACGTCCACGATAAACCAGCCCATGCCCCACTGGAAACACACCCTAAGCAAGTGCGCAACTGAGCACATGTGTGACGTCTGAAAGACGTCTTAGCTTGATATAAAGTATCAGGAGAGAAAGGAATTGAACCTCTCTGTTTTCTGGCCTCGAGAGTTAAGCTTCGGGCTTAAGTCTCATACATTCTCCCGTGGTTTAACGATAAACCCGTCTATTCGAGTTTAGACTTCCGGAGTCCTCGAACCGTCTGAAGGGCGCGTGTAGGGCGCGGACGTAAGGCGCGGACCTGGTTAACGGTTCGAACCGTCCGACAGGTCACGTCAGTTCCCCTTCCTCGGGGAAGTCGTCGCCACCTCGAGGTAGCGCAGGTGACGGATCGTTATCTGTCACATTTCCCCCCTCTCTAACTCGCGACTTCTCCTGGAATCGTGTGCTTTGTCGTAGGACGTACTCGTCAGGGGTGTCTGTCGAGTCCTCGCGACGAGTGCAGGGGCGGACCGGCGCGTGCTGATCAGGGACGTGTGGGACCTCGATGGGAGCGTTTGGAACAGCGAGGTCGGATTCGAGTTCCCACGTATGGACGTGATCAGAGTGCAGGCACTGTACGAAGTAGCGGAGGAGTCCCGATTCGATTTTGTGGTCGACCACTTTGCCGATTTCATAGACGGGCTCGTCAGTAGTCCTGAAATGGTCGGGGTGGGGCGGATCATCGGAGACCCATCGGGGACGTAAGCCTTGAGCAAGGATACGTGGAACGTAGGATGAATCCGCCAGCCATCGGGAAGGGCGAGTGTCGCAGCGAGGGTCTCACCGTGTTTATCGTAAACTCGAGTGATGGGGAACGGTCCCACGAACCGAGGGAGGAGCTTTCGAGCGCGTCCTGGCCAATACTTCAGATTTTTCGTCGAGAGCATGACTTCCTGGCCGATAAGGAAGGTAACCGGGCGTCGATGTAGGTTAGCGTACGTGCGCTGTCGATCTTCGGAAAGGCCTGTTTCGCACAGTCCAAGGCGTTGGTCACATGTTGAACCCAAGACACCGCCTGAGGGCTGTTAGAAGGGAGTATCGTGTCGGGAGGTTGGAGAGCGACTCGTGTGAAGCAATCGGGTGCAATTGGTCTCAGTTGGTAAGGCGGTCGGGATTGCCATCGGGGTCAGCGTGCGTGCGCTGTCGTTCGGAAGGGAGACTTATGAGGGGTGATCAGTCCCTGTTTTGTCCCCGGTTCGTTTTCGTTGTGTGTACGGTTCGTTGTGTGTGTTACAGACCTGGCCAGGTATATTTTCGTGGATTCAGACCCCTCTGATTTTGGTAAGCCCACGTATGGGGAGCGGTTGTAGCGTGCCTTGGCAGCGCTCGTGTGAAGCCTTCACCGATTGGCACGAATGACAGGATCGAACGGAATCGTTAACATCAAGGCGCATCGTAGGCCATCAGTAATAACGGCCGATAGAGTTGAACGTGCGTTCGAACCCCGGGTGCCCGCCACACTGGGTATAATGGAAGGCGAACAAGATGCGACTCTTGAGGGCGTTGCCATTTGGGACCACGATCTGCGCCTCGGATGCTGAACGTTTAGAGCGGCCTGAACCAACCCAGGAGCCATCGGGGCGTAGGGTAAGGTGTTGCGTGTTTCGGGAACACCGGAACCACTCAAGAGTCACGTTCCGACGCGAGCAAAATATCGGGGAAATTTTCACGAGGGTGGATAGGGTCGAGTCGTTCCACAGAGAAAAATTCCATGTATTGCTTACGTGAAAGCCTCGGGCTTGCTTACGTGAAAGCATCGGTTGATTTGCGAGGTAGACCAGTGGTTCGGGATCAGTATCCATTTCGAATTCGCCTGTACATTCCTTCATGAAAGCATCGCCATTCCTTAAGCGCGAGTTTTCGAGAACTTGTGGGAATGGAAAGCAATCGGCCAACCCTCCTAAAGGAGAACGCCCCCCGGCCTTCGATGGAAGCGTCCGTGACAGATCGAAATTGTTACGTTGGATCGGGGTGGGCAAGCAGAGGAGCGTTGGTAAGGCTTTCGTTTATAGCGTTGAAGGCACTTTGACAGTCTTGGGTCCAGGCCGCCGCAAAACCTGATCCCCGCAGTCCGGCGTTCCGTTACCCAAGGGCTTGCCTGCCAGCGTTGGTATTTAAATACCAACCCACGGGTCGTGTCGATTTTTCAATCGCGGTCAGAGGGGGTGCGAGTGCGGGGTATCCTTAGTGGAACGGTTGTTCATGCTTCGAGCAAGCCGGAGTCGGGCAGGCGTGACTGCCCTGACGTGCGTTTTGTTGACTCGATTGCCATCCCCCGAGAGCACGTGGCCGAGATACTTCACTTCGGGAGTTCGGGTTGGAAGAATCTGCCTGTTTCGGGTGGGACCATTCGGTTGTCCCTTCGTGTTCTGCATCGTCTACGGAAGAGGAGTATGTCTTCCAAGTAAACGACGATGAATATGCCAATGAAATCTCGGAAGCTGTCTATCATGAAGGCCGATGGGGCGATGGCGAGTCCGGACGGCAGGACTTTCTATACTAGTACTCGTGGGTAAAACAATAAATCGGCCGACGAAGCCTATCGTGATCAAGTCATGGACTTTTTGTTGAACCTCGAAGAGGTCAGCGGGAGACACCCGGTGTCCGCATGAGGATTTCAGGGATGCCGCCAGTGATGGGGCAAACAAACGAGGTGTCCTGTCGAAGGACCTGAATTCGTTTCTCATGGGGATTTCCGGAAGTTAAACGATTCCCAATTGAACAATCTCAGCTCGAGCTGCGTTCACTTTGCTGGTGGACACGAGCCCCGTCTCAGCTGGAGGAGCGTTCACTTGTGAATTTTCTGGTGGACAGTAGCCCAAGGGCGTTGCGTTCTGCAATTTCGAAGAGCTCGTTTCGACCCAATCCTGCAGGCTACAAGTTCAGGGTATGTTGTAGTGAGCCGTTGTCGGGTCAGGCCCGTCCTGGGGACCCAGAGGGTGGCCCGTGACCAGAGGCGAAAGCATGGGAGGTGTAATTCGGGGCGTGAGTGGGGACGGGAAACGGAACTAGGAACGAGCAGTCGCTGCTGCAACGGAACAAGGGACAAGCGTAGCGCAACAGGTATCAAAGGCATATTATCATGGCCCGTCCAAATGGGTTTTTTTCGAGGGCAGGCAGAGGCATCACGACTTCTTACCGACGGCGAGCAGCCTCGAGGTAGGAGAGCCTCTGTTCCAAGAAGCGGGGCGGACGGTTGGGTGGGCGCGGTGTCCAGCGAGGGTCCAGAAAGCAAGTCCACTGAAGAGGGCGTTGATCTGCGGATAGGTGGGGGGGTGGGCCAGCGTGGAAAAAAAAGGTCAGGCTCCGTAAACCAAATGTGACGTCTGAAAGACGTCTTAGCTTGATATAAAGTATCAGGAGAGAAAGGAATTGAACCTCTCTGTTTTCTGGCCTCGAGAGTTAGGCTTCGGGCTTAAGTCTCATACATTCTCCCGTGGTTTAACGATAAACCCGTCTATTCGAGTTTAGACTTCCGGAGTCCTCGAACCGTCTGAAGGGCGCGTGTAGGGCGCGGACGTAAGGCGCGGACCTGGTTAACGGTTCGAACCGTCCGACAGGTCACGTCAGTTCCCCTTCCTCGGGGAAGTCGTCGCCACCTCGAGGTAGCGCAGGTGACGGATCGTTATCTGTCACAACATGAGCCGGCTGATCTATTTGATGATTCATCTAACCGACCAATCGCACGCGCGCACGGCAATTTGTTCAGGAACAGCAGTACGGCAACAACGTGCCATGACTATGTCATTGTCTTCGTGTGCCTACCTGGCCATAGTCGGAAGTTCCCAGATCACTTTCTCCAAACTTCACCTCATCCCCTGATTTCAAGCACGAATGTAGCCTTAGAGCAATGCGAACGCGATGGCCGAAATTTGCTGCAAGATAGGTTAGCATTTTTGCCGGGAGAATTTGCTTTCCGGCTAAGCCGGTAGCCATAGGTTTAGGTGAGAAAGGCACTTTCCGATCTACCGCTGCAATCCACCTCGCTTAACTTCGTTCCTGCTGGTTATATCTGCCATGCGGACCCTTCCATGCCTCGAATGTCCTCGATGGCAAGGCCATGGGTCTTGACGAATGACGAGGTCGTGGCTCAGGCTGTTCAAGGAACTTCGACGAAACTAGGTCGCGAGCCACCAGCCTCACTCTTCCAAGGCCCAATGATAACCGTACTGCCGGTGTCGGAATTACCGAAATTTGGTACTCGGAAAGTTGCCGTGCAATCGGTTGGGAATTCCAAAATTGTCGAACGGTCGCGTCTATTGAACAACTCGGCGCACAGCGGACGTCGGTATCATAAATTATATCCAACATTCCACCCCGTCGACACCAATTTATTGCTTCAGCAGCCGACACAGTCAGTGATTGAGTCTCTCTTGCGTCTGCTGTCACAGCCCAGTGACTGAGTCAACAACTATTATCATATTTGAGAGCGAGTAAGCCTCTCTTCTCTTATCTGAGAGCGGAGACGAACGAAGCCGTGTCGCCCACATTATACAAGAGCGTCAATTGAAACACTCCCAACACGAATTCTGCATCAAGAGGAGCTGGCTAACTTCTGTCTTCAGGGTACCACTCACCAGCACTTTGACAAGTCGAGCTCCCTTCCTCATTTCCCCTCCTTGTCTACTTCCTATTCTTCCGAGAAGTAGCTCTGCTGCCTCACTCGCTCCCCTCGGCTCCATATCTGCAACTCCTATTGGAACGCTTGCGCCGACCTGCGATTACTGCCACCCTGCTCGACTCATCCCGACTTCCCCCAAGCTGCATAATGATGGAGCCCATCCGAATCAGAAGCTCTTCTCTTGATTACTCCCCCCTTTGCTCCCCGCGACAAGCCACTATTTTGCCCCTCTCCCACTTCGCCCCCTCGTTTACCCAAGAAATCGTCCCGGCAAAGCGCAGCCTGCTGGGCGGATCTTTGTCAACCTCAGATATCGACTCCATGTTCAATGGCTCCGAACTTGAAGACGAGCTTGATGAACCGTTCACCTGCTCGCCGTCCTCGGCAGTGGACTTGGGTTATGGCATGGCCAGACCGCAGGCATTTGAGGACCTGGGATACGATGAAACGAGGGTAAGTCTGGAACTCTAGCCTGCATATGTTTGCCGACTCGTCTCTTCAGCCGCTTCGCTGTGCATTCTGATGCATCCTTCTCTACTTGTCTCTTCGTTGAAGCGGGTCACGTGATATCATCGATCTCTTGGTTTCACTGGTAGAGATTGAAACCTGGTACCCCCGTCCTTGAGCTTGTGGCGCAGCATTTGTTCACGCTGTCGCATGAGCTGACCAGCTATTAGCAAATACCCGAATCATGTCTCACCATATCATTGGAAGTACGATGTAGTAACCAGTCTGCAGATCTAAGCCACATACAGGCTAGAGTGAATCGGCTTGAGTGAATCGTAGGTGGTGGAAGAGTCTATTCTCCTCTTGTGCTATGAAGAGATTTCCTTCCCCTATCCTTAGTCCACCTGTCCACCGTCCCCGATGCCCTGCTATGTGACTGTCCTAACTGTCTAACTTCTGGCCTGACCAACTCCACAGGTCTCCTTCTTCCAGTCCCTGATGATGAATGCTGAGCCAACTGAGGCTGCACACTCACACAAGGTAGATGGCCTAACCTTAAGAGTTGCTAATGATAGTGCGCTCGAGGCCGAAGGCCTAACCATAAAAGACGACAACGAGGACGCCCTAGGAAGTGTTCCACTCCCATATCTTTCCAACATGGAGGCGACAACCCCAACCGATGCTGTGGCTGACAAGGAGATGCACACTCTGGATACCCCTGGAGCCGATCCCCTCTCCCCCCGCTCCCCCACATCTCCCCTCGCCGACTCCATCCAAAGCGATGCCGCTTCCCCCTCCCCCACCCCCCCTGCCTCCCCCACCGCTCTGTCGCCAGTGACCACCAAAGGATGCCCCCCTCAGATGTGCCTCGATTTGCCCACGTTGCCCTCCTCTCCTCTAGCAGAGTCCCCCACGCCCCCCAAGGGGGCATACCCTGGGGAATCTGCATCAGCAGCAGAGCCCCAGCAATCTACATCATCATCATCAGCAGCAGCAGTAGCGTCTGTGGACTCCGCCGCCGCCATGAGAAGGGACATCTCCCCTCCGCCCATGAGATCCCCCTCCCTCAAGCTGCGTAGCACCAGCAGGCTGAACCGAGTGAGCCTGCCATCTGGCTCTGCTGATGCCTCCGCCACTCTGGTTGTATCAGGCCAGGATGCTGCTGATCTGGCAAGTGTCACCGAGACAGCTTGCTCCCGCCCTAAGCTGGTTGCACCCTGTGGTCCAGCCATCACCATGCCCAGTTCCAACCCCTGGGCCCCCCTACCAGGCCCCCCTTCAGAACTGAGCTGGCTCACACATGTCCGCACTGGGCATTCAGTCCTAGATGAGGCAAAACTGCCAGGAGGCATCAGGAGGACCCGCTCGGAAGCTGGCCCCAGGAACCTTTGCCCACGACCCTTCAATTAGGATGCTGACAAGGCAGTTCTGCCAGCTGGCATCAGGAGGACCTGCTCCGAGGCTGGTCCCAGAAACTGCTGCCCACAGCCCTCTAATTATTCAAGCCACGCCGACTTGGCGTACTACTTTCTTTCTCTCTTTTAGATCAGCGAGAGCTAGTCTATAAGCTTTGAATTCCAAGGCTGTCTTTTCTTCGTCCACGTCAGTTATCCTCGCCAGATTTTCTTTCTTCGTACCGCAAGCGTATATCTCTTGGCTTTTGCCCTCTCAATGCTAACCCTCGAGGGCGCATTGCTGTGGCTTTGGGTATGTGTGTGATACCGGTACTATTTTTGGCCCATTTTTGCTTTCTTCGCTTCTTTGTTCAATCCAGTTGAAGTTTGTTATGCGGAAATGCTTACAACATGTGTTTGATAGGGCCAACCTGAAGTTGCATGCTACAGCATAACATAGCACCAACTGCTAACACCATACCATCCATGTGACATCTGCCTACAAGATGTTTGCAGGCAGTTCTATGCACATGTTATGTAGGAGATGATTTGCACACTTGTGTGATGTTTGTGCTCATATTATGCGCATATGCACATTCCATGAAGTAAATCAACTGTACACATGTAGTATCGTGATCCTATGATGCACATACAGGGTTGGAATTCAAGTGTGGTGTTGCGATCACATACTGCACATAGAGGGTTGGAATTCAAGTGTGGTATTGCTATCACATAATGTACACATAGGGTTGGAATTCAAGTGTGGTATTGCTATCACATAATGTACACATAGGGTTGGAACTCAAGTGTGGTGTTGCAATCACATAATGTACACATACGGTTATAATACAGGATATGAGGCGTGGTGATCAGTTCTAAGCACATATCATGCACATACGGTGCTATTGAACAGGTCCACACGCACATGGTGGATTTATTCAAAGCTTTTTCCGTTTCAGAAAGGGGGTCTTCTAGTAGCGATCAGGGATTTGGTGTTTTTCAAGGTTAGGCTCCTGGCAGCGATTTGGGTAGGTTTCCTGAAGGGCCGCCCTGCCGGCCCGGCCTGGGGTGTTTGAGGGCTCAGTTGGGAGTCTCAGTTGGAGGACTGGAGTCTCAGTGGGTGTTTGGAGTCTCAAGGTAGCGGAAGTTTGGGCCAAAACAGGGTCCCTGGTAGCGATTGCTAGTGGTTGGGGAGAAAAAGCTCTCGACTTACTGAGACCTTGATCGGACGGATCATGATGCTCCATCGTGCACTAATAGGTTGAGAGCCGCTGGCTTCCTCCCATTATTGATAGGTATTACAAAACCAGTCGACCATGACACAACAAGTGTTGCTCTACACGTGTCTACAAATTTTCTAGACTAGTTCCCTCTCTTGTCGCCCCTTGCCGCCCCCGGGAAAGCGTGCGCTACCTGCGGTGACGCGCTTTGTTAGTACGCTTAATTATATAAAATTAATTCAGCCGAGGGATCAGAGCGTTCATACTGAGTACGCATTTGCATGACCTGTCAACACGGCCGTGTCTGTCCGTGCTCCGAAGCTAGCAGGCAGCTGCTTATACCATTAAGTCACCGCGGATGGCGCGCTTTGTTTCTGCGCTTAATTAGATACAATTAATTCAGCCGAGGGATCAGAGCGTTCATACCGAGGACGCATTTGCATGGCCTTTCAACAAGGCCGTGTCTGTCTGTGCTCCCATGCTGGCTGCTTATAACATCTGCCCGTGCTTATAACGACTGGCCGTGCTTAAAACGTCATTACTTATAACGTCATTGCTTATAACGTCCGTGCTAATAACATCTGTCCGTGCTTCCATGTAGCTGCTTATAACATTAAGCATAACCTTAGCCTTCACAAAGGGTCGCCTCTGTCTGAGCGTAGGGGTTTAAGGATTACTCTTACCTTAAAGGTGACCGTTTGTGAAAGCCAAGGGGCTTAATGACAGCTCTTATGTACTCTTACGTCCCAACACTTGGGAATAGCCCTTGAAAGAGGCGAACGTGTGAGCAGCGACGGCACACGCACTTAGGTATGCCCACACGGTGGTGAGGATTTCCCTTGTCCAACCAAACCGTACGATCCCTAACTGTCGCCGTGCGACGGCAGGTCACCTTTCAGGGAAACAGGTCGCTGACCTTCCTTGAGCTTCATTTCTGTTGGAGCTCGGAGGCTTGGGGAATGTACTTTAGGACAGAGCTCTTTTAACGAGGATACACGCCGATGAACTTCCTTGAGGCTCATTTATGTTGGAAATCAGAGGCTGAGGGAATATACTTTAAGGCATTGCCCTTTAAGGACGATACACGCCGATGAACTTCCTTGAGGCTCATTTATGTTGGAGATCAGAGGCTCAGGGAATGTACTTTAGGACATTGCCCTTTATGGACATAACGCGTTGATGCACTTCCTTGAAGCTCATTTATGTTGGAGATCAGAGGCTCGGGGAGTATACTTTAAGACATTGTCCTTGATGGACGTAACGCGTCGATGAACTTCCTGGAAGCTCATTTATGTTGGAGATCAGAGGCTCGGGGAGTATACTTTAGGACATTGTCCTTGATGGACGTAACGCGTCGATGAACTTCCTTGAAGCTCATTTATGTTGGAGATCAGAGGCTCGGGGAGTATACTTTAGGACAGTGCTATTTTATGGACGTTACGCGTCGATGAACTTCCTTGAGGCTCATTTATGTTGGAGATCAGAGGCTGGGGGAATGTTCTTTAGGACAGTGCTCTTTTATCGACGATGCGCGTCGATGAACTTACTTGAGCTTCATTTCTGTTCGAGATCAGAGGGTTGAGCCAGAGAACGAATTTGCAAACAAAATGCTGTTCTGATGGAACAACAAAAAAGGCCCTCTCATGAGCTGGAATAAGCTGTACAAAAAACGTGGGGTCAGAGGTAAGGTGAAGCACGAGCACCCGTTTTGAGAGCTCGGAATAGGGATATTGTCGCCTTGCCTTGGAAAAGTTACTGACACACATCAGATATCAACTCCATGGACAAGAACACCTATGTGCATATTAACATTCGGATATACCATGTACCGCTATGGCTTCCTTGTTGTATTTCCGCTTCCGTGGTCAGCTGCCACTTCAACCCAAAATTGCTCACCCTTCACAAAACTGGTGGGAGTGGCTAGGGTGTTTCTTAATCGGAATCGAAGGTGCGGAATGGAACATTCAGTCGGGTTGTGTCTGATTGGGTCGTCGTGTCGATTTGGGTTCTGGGTTGCGATTTGGGTCTGACACCTGGGATCTCAAATCGGGTTTCGTGTTCCGGTAATTTTGGCTAAAACGGGGTCTCGTAATCCGATCAGAATGTATTCCGGGAAAAAAATCCCTGTTGTTTCGGCTGTTTATATCTGCCTCTGATGCTTGTGAATAGATTGGTTGACTTGGCAGGGTTGGTGGGTTAGGGTCCTTCCTTCCTTCCCTATGTATCATTCAAGCGTTACTCTTCCGTGATTTTGCCTCCTCTTGGCTCTGTGTTTCAAGGTCGAACTAAACATAGACAAGTAGGAACTAAATAAAGACAATTGGGAACTGTGTTTAAGCAATAAGAATCATATAAAGACAACTAGGAACTATGTATATACAACTTTGACTATATCTAGACAGTTAGGAACTGTATATAAACAATTAGAAAATATATTGACAACTAGGGAACTATATAGACAAGTCGTATGTAGCGTCGCAACTCGCAAGCGAAGCAGAAATTGGCAGAGAGTGGCGGCAACGGAACGACATGTGGCAATGATAACCGAAGCTAGTAACTCATGAGACTGTTTGCTGACGTGTCAGGCTTCGTTTTTTCGGTCGGTCGGATGGTCAACGAGTGAATCTGGGGGCTCCTGCCCCCCAGGAGGGGGGGCTCTGCCAAAAAAATGGACTAAATATAGACAATTAGGTTGTATGTGTGGAGGTGTGCTGTCCATCCATGCTGTACCCCTGGGCAAATACAGTTGAGCGCCTGTTAGGGTGGGTGTAGGGACTTCTGCCATCGCCATTTGTTCTTTGCACACCATTGGGCATGTACAGTGAGACATGCGTATCAGTCTGGGGTGTTCAAATGTCTTAGAAGTTAGAAACCCTACCCCTAGCGCTACCTTTGTCGATAGTTAGTAACCCTGCCTTTTGCGATGCATGGAAGATTGGTTACCATGACGGCGTTGACCGTGCTGCTGTCATTGTGCTAGATTGCCAAGGGGACAATCATTTCACTGTTTGCAACTAGAAGCTGTTACTCGTAGTTGAAAAGGAAAGCTATGACAAGGATAGTTGCAAACACAGAAATTATTGTTCTCCTTAGCAATCTAGCACAATGACAGCAGCACGGTCAACGCCGTCATGGTAACCAATCTTCCGTGCATGGCTAAGGGCTATGATCCTGGTGGATCCGCCCAGGGTAATGCACGCACGACTGATTCCCATGGCACGACTGCTTTTGCTGTGCTGCTGCAAGTATGCTCGATTGTTATGGACACAATTAATTTTCTGGCTTTGGCTGCAAACCCCCAACATATATTTCCTGAATGCACTGTCCTACTTTGCTTTCTTATTGGGGCCTTGCAAGTACTGTATCTGATTCAGCTGTGGGAGATGGGGAGAGTGAAAGTGTATAAACCAGGACCAGGTCTCGGTCTGGACCGTAAATAGAATGCCCAGGAAAAACTGGGGCACTGATGAGTTGCATATTTAAATTTGTATTTTGAATGGTTACATGGTTCTTCAACTAACTCTGGGCTGTTCTCCGTCTGCCAATGAACGTGCGCGGTATCATGTTTCGATTGGTTGGTTTTGGATTGGATTTATTGGTGTAGCCGCCTTGTGGCTGCTCCCTGTCTGCAGGCGGAGCAGTACGTTCGTGTCTTGTTACCGGTATTTTAATCTTGAAGTAGATGCAAGTATTGAAGAACAGTACTTCAAAGATGTAAGGACAAGCTAAAGCTTGTAGTGGTCTGTCCTTGATCCCTCCTCTCAGAGCCGTGTCATTAAGTCCAGAGTTGTTTTCGTTTCAGAAAGGGGGTCTTATGGTAGCGCAAGGGGATTTGGTGTTTCAAGGTTGGGCTCCTGGTAACGAATTGGGTAGGTGGCCCGAAGACAGGCGGGCCGGGGGGGTTGGGGGGCAGGGCGGGGAATTCTCAGGGTAGTGGGATTGGCCAAAACGGGTCCCAGGTAGCGATCGCTACTAGAAATGGGGGAAAAGCTCGATTTCAAACTTCGCTTCGCAGGACCTTGCGGAGCTTCGTCGAATTCTTGCAACTTTTACACATTCGTGAATATGTGATTGGATTATGTACTGTGGAGTGTGGTAGGTTGCAGTTGGGTTTGTCGGTTGCAGTAGGGCTTACAGTGGTGCAGTAGGTTGCAGTAGGGTTTACCAGTAGTATCCACATATTTACTACGGTATGTACATCCGCAGACGGTGGGAAAGCTGATATATAGCCCATGCAATCAAATTAAGCCAATCGAATGAAGTAACTAAGAAGTATGAAGACACCTGGGTCACGATCCTCAGGGTGACATCGCATTGCTTGAGAACTTGGCAGAGAGAGAGAGAGAGAGAGAGAGAGAGAGTAAGTTCAAAGCCTTGTGATGTGTTTGACTATAGGACATAACTGCATTGGAACAAGAGTGGGCTTCACGGGAGTCTAGTTGCTTTTATTTGTATTGTTAATGCCGTGGACGGCAGGCTGCCCAATTCCTGGATGGAGTCAAGCAAGTTGATTCAGAAACCCAGCAAACAATGGCGGGAAGGGACAGCGGCACATCATGCCAACAGTCCAGTTTTATAACCAGCGTCATGAACCGTAACCAAGTGTAGCCTTGTAACATATAACATAATAAAAGACACTGCTCCACAAGGTAGGCTTCTAATAAGTAAGAGTCTGGCCGGGTCTGGTCTGAGACAAAAATGCTTTTAACGTTGCTGTTACTGCCGAAGATGACTGGCAGCCTAGAAATTAGAGCCACGGACAAGATCAATAAATTCGAATGGATAGGAGTTCGGAACAGCAGTATAGTCGAATTGGTTAGCATATTGGTAGTGGTGTTTAAAATCACCGTTTTGTTACAGGGATGCAGCTGATCGGATTTAAGCCCTCTCTCCACGGATGCGGCGAGCGAGCTGGATGTCCTTAGGCATAATGGTAACACGCTTGGCGTGGATGGCAGCCAGGTTGGTATCCTCGAACAGGCCAACCAGGTAGGCCTCGGCAGCCTCTTGGAGGGCGAGGACGGCAGAGGACTGGAAACGCAGGTCGGTCTTGAAATCCTGGGCGATCTCACGAACCAACCTCTGAAAAGGCAGCTTGCGGATGAGCAGCTCAGTAGATTTCTGGTACTTGCGGATCTCACGCAGGGCGACAGTGCCGGGCCTGTACCTATGAGGCTTCTTAACACCACCAGTGGCTGGGGCGCTCTTCCTGGCAGCTTTGGTTGCTAGCTGCTTACGGGGAGCCTTGCCACCAGTGGACTTACGGGCAGTCTGCTTAGTACGGGCCATTGTGAGTGGAGGGAGTACTTGGGATGTAACAACGTTCGGGTTAGACCATTGTAGCTCACTTGGGCTGCTAAAGCTTTTAATAGCCTGGCGATAATTCAGAGTTTAGGGGTGGATCAGCAGGCAAGACATGCGGATCAGCAGGCCGTCCCTGCCGCTGTCTGTCGCTGTCGTTGACTGACTTCAAACCATACCCTGAATTACGGAATTCGAGTGTACAAATATGCAGCTGTCCATCACCCATCCATCAAACACCTTCCCCGCTGCCCACCTCACTACCCTTTCAAATTCAACATGTCTGGACGCGGCAAAGGCGGCAAGGGACTCGGAAAGGGAGGAGCCAAGCGCCATCGCAAGGTCTTGCGTGATAACATCCAGGGTATCACCAAGCCTGCCATCCGTCGTTTGGCTCGCCGCGGTGGCGTGAAGCGTATCAGTGGCCTCATCTACGAGGAGACCCGCGGAGTGCTCAAGGTCTTCTTGGAGAATGTCATTCGTGATGCTGTGACCTACACTGAACACGCCCGTCGTAAGACAGTCACTGCTCTGGACGTAGTCTATGCCCTCAAGCGCCAGGGTCGCACCCTGTACGGCTTCGGTGGATAAGCTCATCCATATTTCTCTTCCATAACGACAAACAAACGGTGTTTTTAAACACCACTTCATCTTTAACTCTTGGGTACTACATTGTAGGGCAGCTGGCCATCTTCGGCAGTGCATCGTGTACACATGTAACATCTGGACGTATTATATCCTCGATTGCTCGAATCCTCGAATTGAACGTTTTATTTATTTTTTTAAAGTCTTTATTAGTTCTACGTCTAGTTAAATGGGAACCTTAGATGTAAATCTGTAACTAATCAAACCCGTTATATATGAGTAGGATATTGAAGACTGCTCTGATATACCTCTTGTCCAGGAGCTTAAGGTGCATACAAGTAGGAATGCGAAGAGACTTGCCCAACGAACCGTAAGAACATTACATTACTTGCAGGGGGGCGCTTTCTCCACTGTTATGTAGGAATGACTCCATCAATCACATCTTATCCTGTTGAGGGCTATGGCACGGAGACCCACCCTTCGAGGCGGAATACTTGCAGGAAAGGGGCCTCCCGAGCGGTGTGTTGCTAAATGCTGTTCCTCGCTTTGAGTAACTAAGTAAGTACGGAAATAGATATGCCGGTTGAAGGAACCTTCACGTTCGCTTGCATTCGGGGATGCTTACTGCGGGTTTTGCTTTCGCAGACGGCGACTGTGCTGGAGCTCGGGCTTAAGTAGCTACCGACATGTGAATGCTAACATGTGTGTAGTCTTCTAGCCAGCATAGGTGCCCACGTACTTACCAGGGTGCGTCAAATTTGCCAGCGCTTTAGCACACTTGAAAACAAAAAAAACTGCGCTTTGTAGTGCACAAAGCGCCAAAATTGCTTGCTGCGCCCACAGGGGGTTGCAAAAAACTGCACTTAAAGCGCTGAGGGGGTCAAAAAGTCAGCGCTCAAAAGCATGCCCTTTGAATTACCCTGGTACTTCCGCTGTCTGTGTCACTTGAACTTGGTTGCATGGCCCCAGCCTTCTGTGTTAAACCATTGTAGCTGCCAGTGGCAACCCAAATTGCCAAGCTACAGGAAAGATCGGACAAAGGAGGAATTGAGGATGCTATTTGAAGAATACCGGATGGTACGACCACCCAAAACAAAAACCAAAAACTCAAGCTCCCCAATGCGTCAATTTACAATGCCATATAATTGCTGAAGCATGTCCCCCACAGTACACGCCCCCCCCTCCCTCCTCCCCCCCCCCCCCCCCCCCCCCCCCCCCCCCCCCCCCCAAAAATAACTGTATTCAAGTGGTGACAGTGAGCAGGCGGTGAGCAGCTTGGAAGCTGTTAGACAGAACCTTGCAGCTATAACCCAGTGGCAATTCAAGTTGGTGTTGAAGAAAGTCGGGCGAGCAACCCTGGGAGGCTGGAGGACATTGATGAAATCAATATGATGAACAAATGCATTAGGTTAATGGGAGCTAGTGCTTGGTCCATGCCACTCTGTAGGGAGAAAGGTTTGGTGACGGCGAGCAGCTTGGAGGCTGATATGAATGTGAACCGCCGATAATTTTTTGCTTCCGTGTTGCCTGTTAGTTTGCCCATTTCCCCTGACAGATAGCCCTTGGCATCTATAACAATGCATCAAGTTTTGGTGTTGGTGAGAAGGCGGTGGAGCAGACGTGGGGCAGCTTGAGGCTGATAGTTCCTTGAACATATATACACCCAATGCCAATTCAATCAAGTTTGGTGCGTTGAGCAGACCGGTGACCGCTTGGGTGTAATTAGTTCCTTGGCATCTATAAACAAGTGCATTCAAGTTTGGTGTTGAGAAGGCGGTGAGCCAGACGACGGTGGCAGCTTTGGATGCTGACAGTTCCTTGGAACAGAATACAACAAGTGGCATTCAAAGTTTGGGGGTGCGGGGAGCAGACACAGCGAGCAGGGCGGGGAGCAGGCCCGTGAGCAGGTAAGTGGCATCCCTGAGCCCTAATTAACTAATGGAATCACTAACGATAAACACATCGAACGGTTTGAATGGCAGCTATACCGCTTGGCTCATGTGCCCCTAGGGGCAACACCAATATGATATCATCAATGATGCCGCAGTCTGCCTAGGCCCTTAAAGTTGCCATTTATATATATAATATCATATGATGCAGTTTGTATGATATCATATGATAATCATAATACACGCCTTTTTGGTAAACCATCCAATATGAATCTGCCCGTCCCCTATTTCATGTCCCCGCTCAGAGGTATAATAATTTGATAGTTTCCCTGTTTTTACAGTCCAGTCTTTAGCCGCTAGAGTCCAGCCCTGGAGGCCTATAGCCTGGGAACCCTGTCCAGCCTGGAGGCTAATAGCCTGGACTCCCTAGCTTGAGGCTATAGCCTGGGAGCGAAATAGCTGGACGGCAAGCCCCCCCTGGAGGCGATAGCCCTGGACGCCAGCCCCCTTGGAGGCCCGATAGCCTGGACAACCCAAGCCCTGAGGCTATAAGCCTTGGACGCCAGCCCTGGAGTCCTAAGCCCGGAACGCCAAGCCTGGAAGGCCTATAGCCTGGACTCTAGCCTGGACTCCAGCCTGGAGGCTACAGCCTGGACGCCAGCCTGGAGGCTATAGCCTGGACTCTAGCATGGACTCCAGCCTGGAGGCTATAGCCTGGACGCCAGCCTGGAGGCTATAGCCTGGACTCCAGCCTGGAGGCGATAGCCCTGACCCGCCAGCCTGAAGGCGATAGCCCTGGACGCCGCCTGGATGCTCGATAGCCTGGAACGTGCCATCCCTGAGGCCGATAAGCCTGGAACGCTAGCCCTGGAGGCCTAGCCTGGACGCCAGCCTGGAGGCTATAGCCTGGACTCCAGCCTGGAGGCTATAGCCTGGACGCCAGCCTGGAGGCGATAGCCTGGACTCCAGCCTGGAGGCGATAGCCTGGAACCAAAGCCTGGAAGGCGATAGCCCTGGAGGTTTTCTAGCCTGGACCGCCCAAGGCCACTGAGTCAACAGCCCTGGACCCAAGCTTGGGAGGCTTCTAGCCTGGGTCTCAGCCTGGAACTCCAGCCTGGAGGCGATAGCCCTGACGCAAAGCCCCCTGGAGGCTAATCAAGAAGCCCATGGACGCCAGCACTGTGGGGGGGGCCTATAGCCCTGGACGCCAGCCCCACTTTGAGGGCCCTATATCCTGGGACTCCTAGCCTGGACTCCCCATCCCCTGAGCCCTAACAGCCCTGGAACACCGCCAGACTGGAAGGCTTATAGCCCTGGACTCTAGCCTGGACTCCAGCCTGGAGGCTATAGCCTGGACGCCAGCCTGGAGGCTATAGCCTGGACTTCAGCCTGGAGGCTATAAGCCCCTAGAACGCTTTTAGCCTGGAGGCTATAGCCTGGACGCCAGCCTGGAGGCTATAGCCTGGACTCCAGCCTGGAGGCAATAGCCAGGACTCCAGCCTGGAGGCTATAGCCTTGACGCAAAAGCAGGAGGCCTATAGCCTGGACTCCAGCCTAGGCTATAGCCCCTGGCACGCCAAGCCCTGGAGCCTATAGCCTGGAAACCGCCAAGCCCCCTGGAAGGCTATAGCCTGGACTCTAGCCTGGACTCCAGCCCTGGAGGCCCTATAGAGCCCTGGACGCCGCGCCTGGGAGGCCTATAGCCTGACCCAGCCTGGAGGCTAAAGCCTGGACACTAGCCCCTGGGAGCTTATAGCCCTGGAGGCCCAGCCTTGGTAGGCTTATAGCCTGGACTCCAGCCTGGAGGCTATAGCCTGGACGCAGCCTGGAGGCCCCTATAAGCCTGGACCGCCAAGCCCTTGAGCGATAGCCCTGGACTCCAGCCTGGAGGCGATAGCCCTGGAACCGCAAGGCCTGGGAGGCGATAGCCTGGAGGCCCTATAGCCTTTTGGACGCCAGGCCCTGGAGGTATAGAGCCTGGACGCCAGCCCCTGGAGGCTTATATCCTGGAACCTTCCTAAGCCTGGACCCTCCACCTGGGGGCTCAGCCTGGACTCCAGCCCGGGGCCTATAGCCTGGATCTCTAGCCTGGACTCCAGCCCTGGAGGCTACAAGGCCTGGACCGCCCATCCCCTGGAGGCTTAGCCGGGACCCTAAATCTGGACTCTAGCCCTGGAGGCTATAGCCTGGACGCCAGCCTGGAGGCTATAGCCTGGACTCCAGCCCTTGGAGAAATAAGCCTGGACTCCAGCCCTGGAGGCTATAGCCTGACGCAAGCCATGGAGCTATAGCCCTTTGGACTCCAGCCTGGAGGCTATAAGCCCTGGACCGCAAGCCCGCTGAGGCTATAAGCCCTGTTGACTCCAGCCTGTGAAGGCTATAGCCTGGACTCTAGCCTGGACTCCAGCCTGGAGGCTATAGCCTGGACGCCAGCCTGGAGGCTATAGCCTGGACGCCAGCCTGGGAGGCGTAAAAGCCTGACCCCCAGCCTGGAGGCTATAGCCTGGACACTAGCCTGGAGGCCTATAGCTTGGCGCCAGCCTGGAGGCTATAGCCTGGACTCCCAGCCCTGGAGGCGATTGCCCTGGGGCACGCCAGCCCGATGGGCTATAGCTGGACTAAAGCCTGAGGCCGATAGCCCTGGAGGAACTCAAGCCCCCGGGAGGCGGATAGCCCTGGACGCAGCCCCTGAGGGCCGATAAGCCCTGGAGTCTATTAGCCTGGGGAACGGCCAAAGCCAGGGAGGCATACCCTGGAATGCCAGCCCTGGAGGCCATAAGCCGGCTCTAGCCCTGGGACTCCAGCCCTGGAGGCCTACACAATACAACCCTCCTTGGACGCCGCCTGAGGCTATACCTGGACCTCAAAGCCCTGTGTCCCCCCCGCCAGCCTGGAGGCCTATAAGCCCTGGACGCCCACCTTGAGGCTATAGCCCCTGGACTTTCCAGCCTGGAGGCTATAAGCCCTAGATGCTAGCCTGGAGGCTATAAGCCCGGACCGCCGCCTGGAGGCTATAGAACTGACTCCAGCCCTGGAAGGGAAAATAAAAAACCCCTGGACCCTCCCAGCCCTGGAGGCTATAGCCTGGACCGCAACATGGAGGCTAATAGCCATGGCTCCAGCCCTGGAAGGCCTATAGCCTGGACGCAAGCCTGGAGGCTATAGCCTGGAATCCAGCCAGAGGCTCTAGCCTGGACCTCCCTAGCCTGGACTCCCTCCCTGAGGCTATAAAGCCTGGGACCGCCGCCTTGAGGCTAGAGCCTGGACGCCCAGCCTGGAGGCCTATATCCTGGACGCCAAGCCCTGAGGCTATAAGGCCCTGGACACTAGCCTGGAGGCCCTTATAGCCTTCTGAAGCTACCCAGCCGCCTGCTGGGAGGCTATAGCCTGACTCCAGCCTGAGGCTTTTTAGAAGCCCTGGACGCCATCCTGAGGCTTATAGCCCTGGACGCCAGCCGGAGGCTATGCCTGGGAACTCCTAAGCCCTGGACTCCAGCAAGGGAGTCCTAAGCCCTGGACGCCAGCGTGAGGCTATTAGCCCTGGACGCCAGCCCTGGAGGCGTATAAGCCTCAAGCCTAAACAACCCGCCATCCTGGAGGCTTATAAGGCCTGCACTACCTGGAGGTCCATAGCCTTGAGAAACGCCACCGGAGGCTATAGCCTGACCTTCCAGCCCCTGGAGGCGTAGCCCTGGACCCGCCAGGCCCCTGGAGCCTATAGCCTGGACCGTACATCCTTAGGCATAGCTTGGACCTCCAGCCCCTGGAGGCCGATAGCCCTGGACCGGGCACCCTGGGCGGCCGATAGCCTTGGAGGCTATAGCCTGGACGCCAGCCTGGAGGCTATAAGCCCTGGAAGGACGCCACCCCCCCAGCCTTGGGGGGCCCCCTATAGCCTGGGACTCTAGGCCGGACCCTCCAGCCTGTACGCCAGCCCAAGCCTGGTAAAGGTATAAATAGCCTGGGAACTCCTACTAAAAGCCCTGACTCCAGCTGGGGAACTAATACCTGGTCGCCAGCTCTGGAGGCTATAGCCTTTAAAAGCCTGGACGCCGCCCTGGTGGGGGGGAGGCTATAGCCTGGGAAGCCAGCCCTGGAGGCTCATAGCTGGACACAGCCCCTGGATGCGATAGCCCTGGACCAGCCCCTGGGAGGCGATAGCCTGGACGCCAGCCTGGAGGCTATACCTGGACGCCAAAGCCTGGAAGGCCCGTTAGCCTGGACCTCTATCCCTGGACGCCAGCCCTGGAGGCCTACAAGCCCTGGAAACCGCCAACCCTGAGGCTATAGTCCTGTGACCTAGCCCTGGATCCAGCCTGGAGGCTATAGCCTAGACGCCAGCCTAGAGGATATAGCCTGGACTCCAGCCTGGAAGGCTATAAGCCGAGAGCTAAAGCGCTGTTGAGCTTATAGCCTGGCCGCCAGCCTGGATGCCTATAGCCCTGGACTCTCCAGCCCTGGAGGCAAGAGCCCTGGACTCCAGCATGGAAGGCTATAGCCCGCCCCGGGACGCAAGCCTGGGAGGCCTTAGGGGCCTGACTCTCCTAGCCTGGAGGCTAATATCCTGGACCTAGCCGGAGGCTATAGCCCCTGGACCGCCCCTGGAGGGTCTTATAGCCTGGACCTCCCCAGCCTGGAGGCAAAAAAAACATTTTAAAAAAAAAAAAAGACTGGACCTCCAGCCCTGGAGGCTAAATAAGCCCGGACGCCAAGCCCCCTGGAGGGCTATAGCCCGGACGCAAGCCTGGATTCCTATGCCGGACTCCAACTGGAGGCAATAGCCTGGACTCCCAAGCCTGAGGCCTATAGCCCCCCGGACCGCAGCCTGAACCTCTAGCCTGGACGCAAAAAGAAGGCCTGAGGCCTTTATAGCCTGGACTCTATATCTCTACTAGCCTGGGGGACTCCAAGCCTGGGAGCTAGTAAGCCCTGGACCCCCAGCTGGAAGGCGATAGCCTGGACGCAAGCCTGGAGGCTATAGCCTGGACTTCCCAGCGCTGGAGACTATAGCCTGGACGCCACCTGGAAGCTTATAGCCCTGGACTACTCCAGCCTGGAGGCTATAATACCTGGACGCAGCATGGAGGCTTATAGCCTGGACCCCCAGGCCCCTGGAGGCTTATAGCCTGGACTCCAGCCTGGAGTGCCCAATAGCCTGGACGCCAAGCCTGGAGGCGCTATAGCCCGGACGCAAGCCCTGAGCTATAGCCCTGGAATCTAGCCCTGGAGGCTAATAGCCTGAAAGCTTCCAGCCTGGAGGCAATAGCCTGGACTCCAGCCTGGAGGCTATAGCCCGGATGCAAGCCTGGAGGCTATAGCCTGGACGCAAGCCTGGAGGCTATAGCCTGGACACTAGCCTGGACTCCAGCCTGGAGGCTTTTTTTTTGTTTTTATAGCCCTGGGAGCCCAGCCTGGAGGCTAAGCCCTGGACGCCCAAGCCCGGGAGGGCCCTTAGCCTTGGAGGCCAGCCTGGAGGCCCTAATAAGCCTGGACTTACAAACAAAGCCTGGAGGCGATAGCCTGGACGCAAGCCTGGAGGCTAGTAGCCAGGCACGCCAGCCCGCTGGAGGCGATAGCCTGACGCCAGCCCCCGGAGGCCTATAAATACACACCGCACTCCCTAGCCCTGGGACTTCCAGCCCTGGAGGCTTACAAAGCCTGGACCCAAGCCCTGGAGGCTTATAGCCCCTGGACCCTATCCCCTGGGACTCTAAGCCTGGAGGCTATAAGCCTGGCACGCCAGCCTAGAGGCTATTAGCCCTGGTACTCCATCCTGGAGGCTTTATAGCCTGGACCTCCAGCCTGGAGGCAATAGCCTGTACTCCAGCCTGGAGGCTATAGCCTGGACGCAAGCAAATGGAGCTTAGAGCCTGGAACCTCCCCAACAGCCTGGAGGCTATAGCCTGTGACGCAACCCCTGGAGCTATAGCCTGGACTCTAGCCTGGACCCTCCAAAGCCCTGAGGCGCAATATCCTGGACCTCCAGCCTGGGAAGGCTAATAGCCCCACTGGACGCCCCAGCCTGGAGGCCTATTTTAGCCTGGACCGCCCAGCCTGGGATGCTATAGGCCCTGGGGACGCCAGCGCTGGTAGGCTTATAGCCCTGGAACTCCAAGCCCTGGAGGCGATAGCCTTGAGGACGCAGCCTGGAGGGGCGATAGCCTGGGACGCCAGCCCTGGGGAGAGGCTTTATCCTTGGACTCTAGCGGGACCTCCAGCCTGGAGGCCCTAAATAGCCCTGGACCCAGCTTTGGAGGCTTATAGCCTGACGCCAAAGCCTGGGAGGCCGATACTGGGAAGCCCAGCCCTGGGAGGCCATAGCCTATTACTCCAGCCTGGAGGAAGGCGATAGCCTGGACGCAAGCCTGGAGGCAATAGCCTGTACTCCAGCCTGGATGCAATAGCCTGGACGCCAGCCTGGAGGCTATAGCCTGGACGCCAGCCTGGAGGCAATAGCCTGGACTCCAGCCTGGAGGCGATAGCCTGGAGGCTATAGCCTGGACTCCAGCCTGGAGGAAATGACCTTGGACTTTGGACTCCCACCTGGAGGCTATATAGCCTGGACGCAAGCCATGAGGAGGCCCTATAGCCGGACTCCAGCCTGGAAGGGTGCCTATAGCCTGGACGCAAGCTTAGGCAATAGCTTGGGGGACGCAGCCTGGAGGCTATAGCCTGGCACTCTAGCCATGGAACTCCATCTGGAGGCTTATAGCTTGGCCCCACCTGGAGGCCTAAATCGCCTTACGCCAGCCCTGATGCCCTATAGCCTGGGACCGCCAGCCCTGGGGGATGCTATAGCCCTGGACGCAAGCATGGAAGGCCTATAGTGCCTGGACTCCAGCCTGGAGGCTATAAGCCTGGACGCAAATCCCCTGAGGCCCTATAGCCTGGACTCCACAGCCCCTACCCTGGAGGCTATAGCCCTGGACTCTAGGCCTGGACTCCTAGCCCTGGAGGCTTTAATAAGCTGGACAGGCCCCCAGCCTGGAGGCTTAGCCCTGGGAGGACGCCAGCGCTGGAGGCTATAGCACTGGACCTTGCAGCCCACCTGGAACTGCCAATAGCCTTGTACTCCCCAGCCTGGAGCCAATAGCCCTGGGGGACCCAAGCCCCCCCCCCTGTAGGCATTATAGCCTGGACTTCCTGGACCCAGCCCTGGAGGCCGATCCGGACTCCCAGACACGGGAGGGCGATAGCCTGGAGCTATTAGCCTGACTCCAGGCCTGTTAGGAAATAAGCCTGACTCTATCCAGCCTGGAGGCTATAGCCTGGACGCAAGCCTGGAGGCTATAGCCTGGACTCCAGCCTGGAGGCTATAGCCTGGACGCAAGCCTGGAGGCTATAGCCTGGACGCCAGCCTGGAGGCTATAGCCTGGACTCTAGCCTGGACTCCAGCCTGGAGCTATAGCCTTTGGCGCCCAACCTGGAGGCCTAATAAGCCTGGACAGCCAGCCTGGAAGGCGATGCCTGGAAAACGCCAGCTCTGGAGCTATAGCCTGGGACACTAGCCCTGAGCTATAGCCCTGGGAACGCGCCAGCCTCTGGAGGCTAATAAGCCCTGACGCCCAGCCCTGGGGAGGCTATAGCCTGGACTCCAGCCTGGAGGCTATAGCCCCTGGACGACAGCCCCTGGAGCTAATAGCCTGGATGCCAGCCCCTGGAGGCTTATAGCCTGACGCAAGCATGGAGGCTTTATGCCTTGGACTCCAGCCTGAGGCTATAGCCCCTTTGACGCAAGCCTGTAGGCTTTAAAATAAAAATCCTTGACCGCCAGCCCTGGTGCAATAGCCTGGACCTCTAACGCTGGACTCTAAGGCCTGAGGCTATACCTGGACGCCAGCCTGGGGCTCTAGCCTGGACGCCAAGCTGGAGGCATAGCCCGGAACGCCACCCTGAGGCTATATCCTGGACTTGCCCCATCCCTGGAAGGGCAAATAATCCCCTGGGACACTTAGCCTGAGCGATAGCCCTGGACTCCAGCCTGGAGGCGATAAGCCTATAAGCCTGGGACCCTCAGCACTGGAGTCCGATAGCCCTGGACGCCCCAGCCCCTGGAGCTATAGCCCTGGACCAAGCCCTGGAGGCCGATGCCCTGGACGCAATCCTGGAGGCGAATAAAGCCCTGGACGCAAAAGCCTGGAGGGATAGCCGAGGCTTATAAAAGACTGGAAAACCTGCCAAGCCCCAGGAGGCTAATAGCCTGATGCCAGCCTGGATTCTCTAAGCCTGGAACGAATCTACCACTTTACTCTCTCCATCTCCTGGATGCTTTACAGCCTGGACTCCAGCCCTGGATGCTATAAGCCTGGCTCTAGTCCTAAGCCTGAACGCCAAGCAGCCTGAGGGCCTATAAGCCTGACGCCAGCCTTGAGTCTTATAGCCCTGGACTCCAGCCCCCTGGAAGCTATAGCCTAGAATGCTTAGCCTGGAGGCCTTATGCCCCGGACCGCCAGCCTGAGGCCTATGCCTGGAACCTCTCACCTGGAATGAAATAGCCTGGGGACTCCAGCCCTGGAGGCTATAGCCTTGGACCGCAAGCACAATATTCTATAGCCTGGACCCCTTCCAGCCTGGAGGCTATAAAGCCCCTGACGCCAAACCTGGAGGCCATAAAGCCTGGTCCGCCCATCACAGTAGGCTAATAGAAAGCTTTGAGGACTCTAAAGCCCCTGGGACTTTCCAGCCTGGAGGGCGTATAGCCCTGGACCCGCCAGCCGCCCCTGGAGGCTATAGCCCTTAACGCCAGCCGTGGGACCTATAGCCTGGATTCCAAGCCCGTGGAGGCCCCTATAGCCCCTGGACACTTACCCCTTGGAGGCCTATATAGCCTGGACGCCCAGCCTGGAGGCTATAGCCCTGACTCCAGCCTGGAGGCTTTTAGCGCCTGGGACGCAAGCCTGGATGCCTATAGCCTGGAACCCGCCAACCCCTGGAGGCCTATAGCCTGGGACTCTAGCCTGGATCCGCCCCTGAAGGCTATAAGCCTGGAAACGCCAGCCCTGGAGGCTTATAGTCGGACGCCACCGGAGGCATAGCCCTGGGGGAACGTGCCAGCACGGAAAAGCCTGGAGGCTATAGCCTGGACGCTAGCCTGGAGGCTATAGCCTGGACGCCAGCCTGGAGGCTATAGCCTGGACTCCAGCCTGGAGGCTATAGCCTGGACGCAAGCCTGGAGGCGAATAAGCCTGTGGGGACATCATCCGGAGGCAATAGCCTGACTCTCCTCCAAGCCTGGGGGGCGATAGCCAAAAGAAAAAACTGGACGCTCTGGAGGCCATAGCCTGAGCTATATCCTGGAAAACGCCAGCCCTGGAGGCTAGAGCACAAAACTGGGACGCCAGCCCCTGGGGGGTTAGAGCCTGGACTCTAAGCCTGACCTCCCAAGCCCCTGTACGCCAGCCTGGAGGCTATAGCCTGGACTCTAAGCCTGGGACCTCCAGGCTTGGAAAGCCTAATAAGAAATAGCCCTGACGCCAGCATTGGAAGCTAATAGCCTGGACGGCCAGCCCCTGGAGGCCTATAGCCTTGAAACCATCCTGAGGCTATAGCTGGATACAGCCTGGAAGGCATAGCCTTGGGAACCAGCAAGCCCTTGGAGGCGATGCCTGGACGCCAGCCCCTGGGAGGGCCGATAGCCTGGAACGCCCCAGCCTTGATGTCTATCCCTACTTCTAGCTGAACTCCACCTGGGAGGTAAAGCCTTGGAACGCAGCCTGGGAGGCTTATAGTCTGGAACCCCTAGCAAGCCCTGGAACCTCCAGCCTGGAGCAATAATCCAGATCGCCATCGCCTAGAGGATATAGCCTGGCAACTGGGCTCAGCCTGGGAGGCTAATAGCCCTGGACGCTAGCAGCCCCCTGGAGGCTATAGCCTGGGACGCCGCCTGGAGGCTATTAGCCTGGAACTCCAGCCCCTGGAGGCAAATAGCCCCTGACTCCAGCCTGGAAGGCTAAAAATAGCCCGAACGCAAGCCCCCTGGATCACTATAGCCTGGGACTCTAGCCTGGAGGCTATAGCTGGACGCTGAGCCTGAGGCTTATAAAGCCCTGGGAACGCCAGCCTGGAAGCTATAGCCTGGACTACCAGCCGGCCCCCGTGAGGCAATATAGACCTGGACTCCAGCCTGGAGGCTATAGCCCGGACGCAAGCCTGGAGGCTATAGCCCCGACCGCAAAGCTTGGAGGCCTATAGCCTGGACTCCAGCCCCCTGGAGGTCCATAGCTGGAGCCAGCCCTGAGCTTATAGCCCGGAACGCAAAAGCCTGGAGGCGAGAATTATAAGCCTGGACGCCAAAGGCCTGGAGGCTATAAAGCCTGACTATAGCCTGGACTCCACCTGGGAGGCTATAGCCTGGACTCCATCCCTGAGGCTATAGCCGGACTTCAGCCTGGAGCTATACCGGAACGCCAATCCCTGGAGACTATAGCCCTGGAGGCCCACACTGGAGGCGAAAGAAAGCCCTGGACCTTCCAGGGCCCCTGGAGCGATAAGCCTGGACGCAAGCCTGGAGCTATAGCCCCGCCCTGAACCCGCCAGCGCCTGGAGCATAGCCTGGGATCCAGCCCTTGGAGCAAATAGCCTGGACTCCCAGCCTGGAGGCTTATAGCCCGGGACGCAAGCCCGGGAGGCTATTAGCCCTGGAACTCTAGCCTGGGAGGCCTAATACCCTGGACTCCAGCCTGGAGGCATAGCCTGGACCCGAGCCTGGAGGGCTATAGCCCTGATGCAAGCGTGGCCGGCTAAGCCCTGGACGCCAAGCCTGGAGCTAAGCCTGGACACTAGCCTGGAACTCCAAGCCGAGCTATAGCCTGGAACGCTAAAGCAACTGGAGACTATAGCCTGGATGCCAGCCTGAGGCTATAGCTGGGACTCCAGCCCCTGGGAGGCGATAGCCTGGACGCAAGCCTGGAGGCGATAGCCTGGAGGCCTATTGCCCTGTTACGGCCAGCCCTGGGCTTATAGCCTGTCCGCCAAGCCTGGAGGCATAAGCCTGGACCAAGAGCCCTGGCGGCGATAGCCTTGGATTCTATTGACCTGGGGAGGATCAGCCAGCCCTGGATGCTATGTCCCTGGACGCCACAAATCCGGGGGGGCTGGAAGGCTATCGCCTGGACCGATCATCCAGCTCTTGGATTCGGACTTGATTAAGCCCCTGGGACGCTAGTGCCCCGGGCTTGTGAGAGACTATAAGCCTGGAATTTTTCCAGCCCGTGGAGGCTATAGCCTGGACTCCAGGCCCGGGAGGCGATGCCGGGCGTCAATCGCTGGAGGCGATGGTAGCCCTGGAGTCTATTGGTTGCCCCTTGTGGGGAACGCCGAGGAACACTAGAGAGCGATTAAGCCGTGTAGGGGGCCGGGGGTCCGGATCCGCTGAGCTATAGCCTTGGACGCCTAAGCGCGGAGGCTAGTAAGCCTTGGACCTCCTAAATCCAAGGTAACTTGTCAACCGTTTGGAATTTAGTGTAGGGGGACTACAAAAGAAATGGATAACGTGAACCCCAAACAATCTTTTCGACGGGGAGGGGTCCCCTATAAGCGTGTGGGCTACATTGATAAATGGATTTGTGTGATTGTTCATAGATGACATGGGTCTACCATCGGATCAACCTCAGCTTGCTCCACCGCTTATTGGTCAACAGGGGACTACGTGTTTGGTGCGTATTTTTGGGTTACTTTATTTGGTAGGGATAGGCAATATGATATCATCACGATATCATGTCATAATACCGAGAGTTAGAGATTCAAAGCGACAGATTAATCATCATGAGACGATGATAGGGAATGAGATCAGAAGGTAAACCCCCGGCCAGTCTGACTAGGGCTTAAGTGTACAGTTTTATTATACAAATCATATGATAGGGCAATGGGGGGATGAAGCATAGACAGACTCCGCCTGGGGGCAAAATCAAGAGGGAGAGGTCCAGGGGCCCTACCGGAGTGGGTGATAGGTATGAACGCAGTTGACTGGAACCGACGGGGGGACGACAGGGGGGCAAATTGGGGGCCAGCGCTTAAAGGCGCACTAACGTCAAAGGGGGGTCAGCCGGAAGAGGACAAAAAGCGCCTAAAGGCGCCGCGGGGGGCGGGCGGGCCAACGGGGGGGGTGGAAAAAGACTGTGGATGCCGCAGTAGGGCTTCGGAAAAAGCGTGCACAAAAATCGGCGCATGGGGTGGGTGGCGAGAATTTTCCACAGCCCAATGACGCGCACAAGAGTACCTTTTGGAGTATTACCCTGGACGCAACTACACCACGCTCCGCAGGCATCACAGTTTGGATTGGATAATAACAGCGAAGCGACCGGCCCTGAAAGCTTGGCCCCTTTCCGCTCCCGCAAAGAAAGAAAAAAAGAAGGAAATTCCGCGATCCGCAGGATTTCGGGGTGCAGCGAGTCACAACTACCTATTAGGCCTGCACCGGTCGCTCACTTGCAACGCACAAATTCTCACGTAAACATACAACAAACACCACAACCCCCGCCCCAAACCCGAACCTCCCCCGCACACCCACACATAAGTAAGGGACCCCCAGCCAAAATCAAATGATTGCTTGACAAAAAAGGAAGACTCTTATGATAATCATATGGATTCATAACACAAAATCATATGATTTATAATCAAATGATATATGGCCCATTCTCAAAGTTGCTAGTCAACCACCGGCCATCCATATGATAATAATCAATTATGACATGATATCATATGATTATCATATTTTGCCCCGACCCCTACACATAAGGTAACCCCAACCAAAACCAACCGCCCCCAACCATCATTCTCCACCCTTACCTCCACTTCCAGTCCGCACTCCACTTGACAGGCTCATTCCTCCCCCCTCCCACCATCACCCCACACCCCCTTGTCCACACCTCCACAAGGCACAACCCCCACAGGAGCCATACGCCATATATATGCCATCGAATCTTGCCCCCCTCCCCCCCTCCCGCTCTTTCCCCCCCCCCAATAATGTAATAATTTTTTCCCCCAATCCTCTTTTTCCTCCAATCTCTTTCCCCCCCCCTCTCCCTCCCTCCCTCCCTTCCCCCTCCCTTTTCCCCCCCTTATCCCTTTCCTTTCCTTCCCCCCCCCTCTCCCTTTCCCCGCCTCCCCCCCCCTTCTCTTTGTGTCCCTTCCCCTCGATCCTTTTTCCCTAACCTTCCTAACCCCCCCACCCCCCCCCCCCCCCCCCCCCCCAGCCCTTCCCCCCCCCCTCATGCCCTCCCCAAATCTTCCCTCCCTTCCCCCCCCCCATCGATCTCCCCTCACCCCATCCTCTACCCTTTCCCCTCCCCTCCTCCTTCCCTCCCCCATGTGCCCCCGCCCTTCCCCCCCATACTTAATCACACACCTCCTGCCTTACTATGACATTACCCACTTCCCCGCCCCTCCCTTCTCATCAACATGCCCCTCCCCTTCTCCACCCGTCCCCCCCCCCACCCCCTCTTCCTTTCCTCCGCTCCTCTACCCGCCCCTTTCCCTCCCTCCCTTACTTACCAACAATTAACCCTCCCCTTACTTTTCTCACTTTCCCCCCTCCCCCCTCCCATACTCCCCCTCCCTCCATTTGTTACCCCCACCAGACGTTTCCTTCCCCCTTCCCCCTGCCTTTCCCCCGCTTCCCCCCCAGTCCCAGTCTTAACCACAGTTCCCTCCCCCCATCCTCCTCCCCGTTTTTCCCTTTCTTCCCCCTCTCGATACTTCCCCCGCCTTCCCCCCCATTTATGTTTCCCCCTCCCCCATAATTTTCCCCCACCCCCCCCCTCCCCCATTTCCCCCACCCTTGTCCCATCCCAGAACTTACCCAACAATTTAAACCCTCCCATACTTCCCCCCTTCCCCCATTTTACTTTAAACCCCACTAACTCAGACTTACCCACTTTGCATCATCGACAAGATGGTTGTTTAAACTGGTAAAAATATAAAACATCTGTTATTCCATTCTCGGTCTTGGAGAGGAAGCATCTCTAGTTATTCCATCTCGTATTCTATCTAGTATAAAAACTAGTATAAAACTAGTATAAAACTAGTATAAAAACGATCATAAAAACTAGTATAAAGACTATCACAAAAACTAGTTTACAAAACTAGTATACAAACTATCATAAAAACTAGTATAAAAACTAGTATACAAACTAGTATACAAACTATCATATAAACTAGTATAAAAATTAGTATAACACCCAGTTTACTAAGCAAATCCCATACTTACCACAGTAGCATCATCGAAGTATCCGTTAGTCGTGAGGTAGACCTCGCCCTGTGTGTGGTGGTGGTGATAGTTAGGTAGTGGTGGTAGAGGTGATGGTGGAGGGTGGAGGTGGTGGTTGTGGAGGAGTGGTGGTGTTGGTGGGTGGGTGGTCAGTTCGGTAGTGGTGGGTGGAGGTAAAAAAAGTTTGTGGTGGTGGTTATTGGTGTGGTGGTGGTGTACTTTTCGTCGTGGCGGTGGAGGTAATGGTGGAGGTGGAGGTGGAGTTGGACTATGCCCCTCCGTAAGCCAAGGTGGGTTGGTGGGGTGGGTAGTTGGGTTTGTGAGGTAGACCCTCGGCCTGGCGTAGTGGGATGAGTGTTGTGAGGTCGAACCTTGCTGCCCTGTGTAGCCAAGGTGGGTGGGTGAGTTGTTGGGAAGTAGACAGAACCTTGGCCCTGGTTTAAGCCAGGTGGGTGGGTGGAAGTGGTTGTGAGGTAAAGACCACCATTTTGCCTGTCGCGTAGTGGGTTGAGTGTTGTGAAGGTAGAACCTTGCCATGTGTAGCCCAAAGGTGGGTTGGTTGAAGTGGGTTTTGAGGTAAGACCGTTTGACCTGTGTAGCCAAGGTGGGTGGGTGAGGTGGTTGTGAGGTAGACCTTGCCTCGCGTAGTGGGTGAGTGGTTGTGAGGTAGACCTTGCCCTGCGTAGCCAAGATGGGTGGGTGAGTGGTTGTGAGGTAGACCTTGCCTCGCGTAGTGGGTGAGTGGTTGTGAGGTAGACCTTGCCCTGCCCGTACCCCCATATGGGGGGGTGAGTGGTTTGTGAAGGTAGACCTGCCTCGGCGTAGTGGGTGAAGTGTTGTGAGGTAGACCTGCCTCGCGTAGTGGTTGAGTGGTTTTGTGAGTAGACCTGCCCTTGGCGGAGTGGGTGAGTGGTTGTGAGTAGAACCCCTTGCCCCTGCGTAGCCCCACGAAATGTGGTGGGTGAGTGTGTTGTGAGTAAAGACCTTTTGTGTTTTTGTTTTTTTTTGCCTCGCCGTTAGTGGGTGATGGTTTTGTGAGGTAGAACTTGCCCTGCCGTATCCAAGTATGGTGGTTGAGTGTTGTGAGGTAGACCCTTTGCCCCTGCTAGATCAAACGTGGTGGGTGGTGTTGTGAGGTAGACCGTTGCCCTGCCATAGCAAACGGGGGGTGGGTGAGTGGTTTGTTGAGGTAACCTGCCCTGCCTGTATCCAGGTTGGGGGGGTGAGTGGTTGGAAGGTAACCTCCCGCCTGTGTGGGAAAAGCATGGTCATTAAAATTTAAAAGCGGGCCGGTGTGTATGAGTATGAGAAGTGACCCACCCAGTGGGTGTGATGGTTGTGTAGTGTTGTGTGGTCCTGTTTGCGTATGTGTGTATGTATGCGGGTTGCAAATGTTGTGTCTGTTGTTGGCGATGGTTTGTGTGTGTGTGTGGTGTGTGTGCAAATGTGTGTGTTGGGTTCCCCTGGTGTTCTGTGTGTGTGTGTGTTATGTTGTGTGTGTGGTATAAATTGTTGATGGGGTTAGGGTGTGTTTGGGGTGGTTATGCGAGACAAGAAGTGTACAGCTTGCTTGAAGGGCTAACTGTTTTGGTTCTAGATAGATAGGGAATCGCAATATGATATATATGAATATCATTTTCATCCATATGATTTTCATATGATGCCGGCGGTCCTGACAGAGGTAATGTGGCATGGGGCACCCAAGATCATATGAAAGTAAATCATAATATTTTTGTTGATATTATATGTATCATACCTCGTTCTTTTGGTCCAACATCATCATAATGATTTGCCCGTTCCTACCTAATAGATGGTATGAAAGCGAGCAATCTTTGTGCTTTTTCAAAGATACCTGGGTATCAAAGGTTGTTTAGTGTGGGGCTAGTAGAAACTTGTTTAGTGTTTAATGTGGGGCTATCAATTGTGTAGTGTTTAGTGTTTAGTGTTTAGTATGGGGCTATCATTGTTTAGTGTTTAGTGTTTAGTGTGGGGCTATCAAATAATTGGTGTTTAGTGTTTAAGTGTTTTTAGTGTGTGGCCTATCCCATTGTTTCGCTTTTTTAAGTGTTTTACATGTGGGGCAAAAAAATAAACTATTGTTTAGTGGTTTTTTGTTTAGGTTTTAAAATGTGGGGCTAGTCCCACCCATCCCCCCACCACCATAACCCATCCAACATCCTACCAGCCCCACCCCTACCCACCACCGACCCCCCCTCCACACCCGCCACCACCCCAGACACGTTCCCTCCCCCCCCCCCCCCGCCCCCCTCCTCCCCCCCCCCCCCCAAATGCGCCCCTGGGGGCCCCCCCACCTACGCCCCCCGAGAACCTCCGCACCTCCCCCCCCCCCCCCCTCCCCCCCGCTCCTTCTCCCACTTCCCGCCCTTCCCCCCAACCTGCCCAAATACCCACGTACATACAGGCACCTGGTCATGCCACCACCACCATGCCACCATGTGCACACCCATGTGTGTCCTTACCCATGCACACCCATGCACCGCCCCATGGTCCCCCCCCCCATGCACCCCATTCTCCACCCCCCTTTTTCCCCTTCCCCATGCACAACCGCCTTACGTAAACCCCCCATGTGTCCTTACCCATGCACACCCGCCTTACGTAAACCCCCCATGTGTCCTTACCCATGCACACCCGCCTTACGTAAACCCCCCATGTGTCCTTACCCATTCACACCTGCCTTCGTAAACCCCCCATGTGTCCTTACCCATCCACACCCGCCTTACTAAAGACCCCCATGTGTCCTACCTACCCATGCACATCCCAGCCTTCCGTCCACCACCCTGTGTCCTTACCCCTTCACGCCCCTGCCTTCGTAAAACTAAACCCCCATGTGTCCTTACCCATCCACACCCGCCTTACGTAAACCCCCCATGTGTCCTTACCTATGCACACCCGCCTTTCATAAACCCTCCATGTGTCCTTACCCAAAAAAACACTAATGCGCACCCGCCATGCGTACACAACCATGCACATCCGCCAGTGCACACCCGCCAGTACGCACACGCCATGCATACTCACATGCAAAAATGCCTTGCGTAAACACCCATGCAAACACACTCATGCAAAAATGCCTTGCGTAAACACCCGTGCACACCCGCCGTGTGCACCCATGCAAACACACCCATGCAAACACACCAATGCGTGCACCCGCTGTGCGCACACACCCACGCAGACCTGCCATGCGTACACACCCATGTGATCTCACCCATGTGCACACACTCATGAACACCCGCTATGTGATCACACCCATTGCGGCCACAACCCAGGACACACACACCTGACACCCATTTGCCTCCAACCACCAAAACCGAGCACACACACAGCAGACCTGCCTGTGCTGACACCATGCACCACAAAAACATGCACACCACAACACACGCAGGCCCGCCATGCGTACACAGTCATCCACATCTGCCATGTGCCCACACACGCAGACCCGCCATGTGCTCAAACCCATGCACACACACACATGCACACCCGCTATGTGCCCACACCCATGCACACACACACTCAGACCTGCCATGTGCTGACACCTATGCCCACACAACCATGCACACACACACACACGCAGGCCCGCCATGTTTTCACAGTCATCCACATCCGCCATGTGCCCACACACGCAGACCCGCCATGTGCTCAAACCCATGCACACACACACATGCACACCCGCTATGTGCCCACACCCATGCACACACACACACAAAGACCCGCCATGTGCTTACACCCATGTGCACACACACATGTACCCACACCCATGCACACAGACGCAGACCCGCCATGCGTACACAGTCATGCTCAACTGACTACTGTTATTTACCATGCGCTCTTCGCCCCCCCCCCCCTTCCACACACACCATATGTACACAAGCTATGTGGTGCACCAATGCGCCCCACAAACGCAGACCCTGCAGAGTCACAGTCAGGCCACCCGCCATTCTGTTCATACAGCGGCACACACATATGTACACCCGCTATGTGCTGACACCCATGCGCACACACACGCAGACCTGCCATGCGTACACAGTCATGCACACCCGCCATCTGTTCATACCCATGCGCACACACATATGTACACCCGCTATGTGCTGACACCCATGCGCACACACACGCAGACCTGCCATGCGTACAACAAACCCCCTGAAACACCAACCAATGCGTACACAACCATGTGCACCCAAACGTACACGATGGAGCGACAGACGCGGGCCAGGGTGAAACCAACCCTTGGTAAACCACCCATGCACCACCCGCATGTGCACCCCCAAGTGTGCACGCCCAATTGTGAAAAACACACCCATGCGTACACACCAATGCATACACACCCATGCGTACACACCCACAAAAACACACCAATGCATACACACCCACGCGCACACACCCATGCATACACACCCATGCGTACACACCAATGCATACGCACCCATGCATACACACCCATGCGCACACACCCATGAAAACACACCAATGCATACACACCCAAGCACACCCGCCATGTGCACCCATGTGTACACACACAGGAGGCACCGCCAATGCGCAAACAACCTATGCGTAACACACCCATGGGAGCGACAAAACCCATGTGCACCCATGCGTTCACACACCAGGAGAAACCCGCCATGGCGCCCACAAACCCCCCCATGGCGTACCACAAACCATGAGCACCCACCCCCTGGGCAACCATGCAGTTCGCACACAGGAAGCACCCGCAATGGCGCACCCACCAATGGAGTTTTACACAAACCAATGGGCGCAAAACCCCCCACCATGCGCACACACCCATGAGCACCCACCCATGCGCACCCATGCGTTCACACACAGGAGCACCCGCCATGCGCACACACCCATGTGTACACCTACCCAAGTGCTAAAAAAAAACCCCCTCGCCATGCGCACACACCCATGCGTACACACCCATGAGCACCCACCCATGCGCACCCATGCGTTCACACACAGGAGCACCCGCCATGCACACACACCCATGCGTACACACCAATGTGCACCCGCCATGCGCACACACCCATGCGTACACACCCATGAGCACCCACCCATGCTCACCCATGCGTTCACACCCATGAGCACCCGCCATGCGCACACACCCATGCGTCCACACCAATGTGCACCCGCCATGTGCACACACCCATGCGCACCGGCCATGTGCACCCATGCGTTCACACCCATGAGCACCTGTCATGCGCTTCCGTGCCATGGGTACCCATGTGCACCCATGTGCAAACACCGCTGCATGCCCAATTAGGGCTGATTAGATAGGCGTATCTTTTGCCACATGCCCATGCATGCCTCATTAGGCCTGACTATATTGGTGCATTTCATACCGTATGCCCATGCATGCCTCATTAGGACTGACTATATAGGTGCATTTCTTACCGTATGCCCATGCATGCCTCATTAGGACTGTATTATTTAGGATTAGGTGAATTTTACGGCCTATGCCCATGGCATGCTCATTAGGGGAATTGGACTATACAGGGGCATCGTCCCTACACCCACGCCATGCCAAAATTATAAAACTGGCCTGGATAGGGCGTTTATCCTCTTGCCCTCACCACCACCTGTTTGTCTAATTAGGGCTCATTAAGCAGGTGTATTTCTTACCGCCATGTCGATCTGAACAATTGGCACCCCCTCCAGCTCCACCACCACTGTTCCTTGATCATCTTGGTAGCACTCCACGTCCACAGGAGTGCCCACGTCTTTATCAGTTTCTGTCGGGTACTTTGGCTGCACAGGAGGCAGTACAGGAAGCTTTACAGGAAGGCGGTTTTGCAGGAAGGCGGGAACTGGTCTCGGGCTGGGGGGCTGCGTAGGGAACGAGGGTGGATCAGATGGCGGGGGGGCCCTGGGCTGGAAACCCATACAACAGGACCTTGCTGAAAAGGTTTGAATGGTCACATCGGGGACGGGGGCTCGGGACGGTTTATGGTATGATGGAAGTGAGGGGGTTGGTTTTTTTTAATAAAAGGCGGGTATGGAGTAATCCTCTCAAAGCCACCCCCACGCCCCCCATGTTTGGATACCCTACCCTCCCTTCGCCCCGGCTGACAAACGCATCCCTTCCTCCCCCGTACCCACCATGTCCTCCCAAAGCACCACCCGGCCCACCCTGCATGTGCTGTTGCTGCTGCTGTCCCCCACGCATGTTGTGCTGCCCCCCCTGCTGCTGCTGCTGGTGATGCCACCCCCCGGGGAGCTCTGGCTTGGAAATACCTCCCTCTCTCACACCAAAGGAGAAGGACCTCCCTCTGCCCCTGCCCCCCCTGCCCTCTCCCCGCCCCCGGCCTCTGCCCTCTCCCCGCCCCCGGCCCCTCCCGCGGCCTCCCCAATCTCCTCCACTCTTGGAGATGTGAGCGCATCCAGGCTGAGGTTCAGGCCCGCAGGCTCAGTGCTCATGGTGTAAGTAGAGCAGAAGTCCCGAGGAGGTATACACTCGCAGCGTCTCTGTGAAGCCGCGCCTGCTGGCGTTTACTTTCTGTCTTCCTTCCTGTTTTTCCTCAGCACAGGCTTGGTTTATCGGCTTGACGAGTGCTTCTGGGGCAAATTCAGATGGCTACCGATTTACGCTCTGATGATGGCTGGGTTGGATCCGCCTGTCGGCTGAAAATACCCGAGGTATAAAGGGTTGCAGATTGGCTGAGGGTTGAAAAGTGGGATGGATGCTACCAACAGGACGATGGAAGGAAAGATTCTGGTCGATGTTGTAAAGTTCAAAAATAGACGGGAGAGAGGCTTGTGAATTTCGCGCTCGACTGGGGGAAGGAAATGGGGCTGTTCGATGGCTTTTATCGGATGGGAGAATTGTTCGGCATTGGGCAAATTATGGCACCCAGGACACGCCAAGGGTTTCGGGTTTTTCTTTCTAAATGGGGCGCCCGGCCTAATGCCGGGCCTGGATTTCATGGGCCCAGGAATACAGTCCCAGACCCCCCACTCTCCAGGAGGGCAGGGGGCTTTCCGCTCCAGAGGCCTCATACCTCAAAAACTTCGAACCCATTTCGCAAGTTTGTATGGAGGGGACCCCTGGAAATAGGGCATTATAAAGGCTTGATAGCTGCTTGTCTATTGTTATTACAAAGATGATATCAATTAAAAGTATTATTCTAAGAACCAAAACGCGTAGATTACGAAAAGGATAATATACACAAAGATTTCTCTAAATTTAGGATCGGGCGACCATTGGTGGAAAAATAATCGTAATTAAATGGAAAAAAAAAGCAATCAAATTATTTAGATTTTCTTCTTATAATGACTCCACATAAAAAAAGAACGAATTTTAGAGATTATCACCAAAAAAAACAAACTGAAAAATAAGGCAATTAGTGAAGAAAAAACGCTATAAAAAGTTTGTTTATTTAACTAAATTCCAGGGGCCGGGCTTTGTCTATTATTCTTTGAAAAATATGAATCAAATACTAATTCTTTTTATAAACTGAGAGCGACCTAGACCAGGGGTTACATTCCCCAAAAGCGCGCGCTTTTTTGAGCTTGATGGGCGCTTGACTGTTGGCCCCCCTCACCCCCGTCTGCGCTTTAAGCTGCAAAGCCGTTTTTTGTTGCAAACTCCTTGTGGGGCCGCTTGCAAAGCAATTTTTCGCCTTTTTGGCACTAGAAAAGAGCATGTTTGTTGTTTCCAATGTGAGTTTTTTAAAGCGATGGGGCAAATTAGCCAGTTGACGTATACCTGGACTAGGGAACCCGATGTAGCGGGCCCTACTCTTCTGTCTCTGCTATTTAAGCTGTTCTAACACACACAATCTGCTTGCAATCTTATTCTGTACTTGCATGTGTGGCGGTTGGCTGTGGCAATTGTGCTTATACTATCCATATGTACTCAAAACGCATGACGGTGGAAGCAGGCCCTTGATGGCTGATGTCACCAAAATTTTAGCAATATTATTCACATGTCAAAACTTACATGGCTCCAGCCACTAAGGCTGCCCGCCATCGTTGCAAAGTTGCCGGCTGGAGCCATGCAACCAAGTTAAATTATAATTGATTATGTTGTTGCCGAAGACGGCGAGCAGCCTTAAAAGCTGGAGCCATGTAAGAAAGTTCAACTTCACCAAGTCCATCTTTAGTTGGATACACACCACTCAAACATTTTTCTACAAGTGAATGTATGTACATGCTTACTAGGAGAAATAAAAGGGCTCTGCCCGGGGACCTCACGTAAAATAGAACATTTATATATAATTAATTCATGTATAGACACCATATCTTGAAGGAAATAGCCATTCTCCACAGAATAAGCCTTTGGCAAATACACCCTTACGCCTCTAGATACCAGCCACGCTGGGCAAGGACGCTGCTGGTCCTCTCCTCTGTCAACATTAAAGGGGAGGTTTACGTGAATGATTCCGGGGGGGGGCAAAAACCTTCTAGCAAGCACTCGCCTTTCTGTCGAGCTTAGCAACCAAATCGCCAAGACAACTCTGTTTGTTTGTTGATACCAGCGCTTGTTTCAGGCAAGCTGCATTTGCTCTTTGATTGCCTGCCTCGGCCCCATCCCCCCCTTTACCCTAGAGGACCCATGGGGTTCCCCCACTGCCAGGGAAGTGCCAATTGTAATCTGTTGCTTACTTCACGCTCCCCTGGCCGCTTTTCTTTCCGCCTCAGTTTGTTCCTCTGTTGGACTTGACCTCGCTTGTTTCGGTGTGGGGGTGCCCTTCAAACTTAAAAACCTCGTTTGTTCCATGTTTATAAAATGATGGTGGCAGGCGTGCGGCTGTTCTGTCTCGCCAGTGATGTGATGAGGTTTAGTAACGAAAATTCCTCTCTCTGATGGGTCGCAAGGAACGCAACATGCAGGGCCATTGCGTCGAGCGCAACAGGGGAGGCGTGAATCGCAGGACGAGCTCTAGTGCGTTGGTTGCGTCTCAGGACGGCAGGTGTGCTGGTCGGTTTGAGTCTAGTCGACGCAGCTGTACAAATAATTGCCATCTTCAGGAGCAATAGCTGGGGGTCCGCCAGAAAAAAAACAAACCCTTGCCAAGCTAGATTTAGTATATTTAGCTACTCGTGGCTTTCCTTTTACCTAGCATGGCCCTGCAAACGCAAGGAAGAAGTGGACAGGGTGAGTTTGAAGAACGTAATTTTTGTGTATTGTTAACGTTTCTAATCCCGTTTCAACGAATAGCTTGATGGTAGAGCTCGTTGCAATTAGTTGGTGCGGGGTTCAAATCCCAACGGTGGCTTTAGTGTTCGCGGTCGCTGTCAACCGCCATGGTAGCACTGTCCATGTAAAGTAGCAGCCCGTTCTCTACCGCCGTTAGACAGGGCTCCCTTAATACAACGCCCCACCAGGCTTTATCATTACTTTTAACGTTGCTAAAAGGTGAACCTTATCAATGACCCGCCAGTGCCTGGTCACCCGAGGGCCTCGGCCACATCCCCCTCCTGGCCCATCCCCCTTAGAGCCCAACTAACTGACTAGCAAGTATCTGACACCTCTAGCTGACTCCATCAACCCCCACCACTGCAGATGATTTGAGCTAAAATGCGAAGCTTCTCAATGACCCCTGCTTGCTTGATTACTGTGGCACAAACTCTTACATTTCGCCCCCTCCTGATATCATGGTTGGACCGGTCCGTTAGCTGTTATTTGGCTACACCCTGGGCCGGTAACAACAACATACATGACTATGTGTCTCCCACGCTGACAAACCTCCTTTATGTTTTTTGGAGGAGCCCCTCCCTTTGGGGGGCGGGAGCCCGCCAGGGTTACCCATGGTCCGTCAGTCTCCGTCCATAAAGCCATCCATCATCAAATCCATTGCTATCACCATCAGTCATGACTGTGATAAAGCCCGACCAAGTCAGCCACGGTCTCGTAGTAACTCGAGTCGTGCCACATCGCTCCCTCGACGATCACTTCGCCATTTTTAGAGTCGTGCAGGGGTGTTACTAAGCCCACCTCCTTGGGCATACGCACCTTATCAACTTGCACTCAGCACCTCCCTTAGGCACTACGCACACTCACTTGTACTCAGCCACCTCCTTGGGCACTACGCACACTCACTTGTATCAGCACTCCTTGAGGCCATTAACGCACACTCACGTGTACTCAGCTTACCTCCTTGGGCACTACGAACAATCCACGGTCCACCCAGCATCCTTGGGCACTACGCACAAGCAACGAGCACTCAGCACTCTTTGGGCAATACGCACAATCACTGGACTCAGCCACACCTTGGGCATACCGCACATCACTGTACTCAGCCACCTCCTTGGGACTACGCACACTCACTGTAGTTCAGCCACCTCCTGGGCACTAAGCACACTCCACTTGTGCTCAGCAACCTCCTTGGGAAATACGCACAAGCCCTTGTACTCAGCATCCTCCTTGGGCACGACGCACACTCACTTGTACTAGACCCCTTGGGCACTACGCACATCATTGTATCTCAGCCACCCTCTCTGGGCACTACGAACACTAGGGTGTACTCAGGCACTCCTTGGGCACTACGCACACTATCTGGCATAGCACCTTTTGGGACTACGACATCTACTTGCAACACAGCCACATCCTGGGCAATACGCACACTATGGTACTCAGCCACTCTTGGGCCTACGCACACTCACTGTGCACTCAGTCCACCTCCTTGGGCACTACGCGACACTCATTGCACTTCAGCCCACAGCTTGGGCATACGCACACTCACTTGTACTCAGCCACCTCCTTGGGCCGTACAGCACACGCATGAAATCAGAACCCCTCCTTGGCATACGACACACTCACTTTTACTCAGCACCTCATGGCACTACGCAAATTCCACTTGTACTCAGCCACCTCCTTGGGCATAAGCACAACTCACGTACCAGCCCATCACTTGGGCACTACGCACACTCACTGTACTCAGCACTCTCCTTAAGCACTCGCCATTCACCTGTACCAGCCACCCTCATTGGGCACTACGCACACTCACTTGTATCACCCCCTCTGGGCAAATAGCACACTCACTTGTAATCAGCCAACTCATGGGGCACTACGCCCCACCAACTGCACTCAGCACCTCCTGGGCACTACGGCACACCAATTGTAATCAGCCACTCCTGGGCACTACGCCAACTTCATGCACTCAGCCACCTCCTGAGGCACGACCGCCCACTCAACATTGCACTCAGCCACCTCCTTGGGCACTACGCACACTCACTTGTACTCAGCCACCTCCTTGGGCACTACGCACACTCACTTGTACTCAGCCACCTCCTTGGGCACTACGCACACTCACTTGTACTCAGCCACCTCCTTGGGCACTACGCACACTCACTTGTACTCAGCCACTCCTTGGGCACTACGCACACTCACTTGTACTCAAGCCACATACGTAAGCACTACGCACATCCTCACTGTTACTCAGCCACCTCTTGGGACTAGCCACATCACTTGTATCAGCCCACTCATGGCACGACGCACACTCACGTTGTACTCCAGCCACTACTTGGGCACTACGCACACCAATTGTACTCATCCCACTCTGGGCAATCGCACACTCACGTGTACTAGCCACTCCTTAAGCACTACGCACACTAACTGTACCAGGACACCTCCTGAAGCCACTACGCACACTCCACTTGCTACTCAGCAACCTCCTGGGCACTACGCACATCACCTGTACTCCAGCCCACATCCTTGGGACTACGCACCCTCACTTGTACTCAGCCAACTCCTTAAGCGATAAGCACACTCACTTGTAAGCAGCACCTCCTGGGCACTATGAACATCACTGCACTCAGCCCCTAATTGGGCCTACGCACCACTCACGTGTACTCAGCCCACTCCTGGGCCACTACGCACACAATTTACTCAGCAACCCTCTGGGCATACGCACACTCAACTTGTATTCAGCCCACCTACCGTAGCACTAGCACAACTGTACTCAGCCACCTCTTGGCACTACGGCACACTCATTTACTCAGCCACCTACTGGCGGCACTACGGCCACTCCACTTGTACTCAGCCACCTCTTGGACTGACGCCCACACTCACTTGTATCAGCCACCTCATGGGACTACGACACTCACTTGCAACGCACCACCTCTCTTGGGCAATACGCACACTCAACTTGTACTCAGCCACCTCATGGCACACGCACACGCACATATGTAATCAGTCACCTTCTGGGCAAACACACACTAAATTGTACTCAGCCACCTCCTGGGCACTCCGCACACCTCATGTGACTCAGCCACCTCCTTGGGGCACAAGACACTCACTGTACCCGCCACCTCCTTGGGCAGCGAAGCACCACTTACTGTACTCAGCCCCTCCTTAAGCCTCACGGCCAACTAATCTGAACTCAGCCACCCTTGGGCAATGCGCCACACTCCCTTGTACTACAGCCACTCCTGGGCAATAGCACACTCACTTGTACTCAGCCACCTCCTTGGGCACTACGCACACTCACTTGCACTCAGCCACCTCCTTGGGCACTACGCACACTCACTTGTACTTTAGCCAACTCTTGCGGCACTAGCACACTTACTTGCACTCAGCCACCTCCTTGGGGCATGACTACACTCTGTAGCTCACCACACTCTTGGGCATCTAAGCACACTTCAACGTTTGTACTCAGCCACCCTCCTTGGGCACTACGCACACTCACTTGTACTCAGCCACCTCCTTGGGCACTACGGCACACTCCTCTTGTACTCAGCCAACGCCTGGGCACTACGGCACACTAATGCACCAGCACTCCTGGGCATACGCACACTCCGCTGGTACTCAGCCACCTCTTGGGCGAGAGCACCCACTCACTTGTACTCAGCCACTCCTTGGGCCACTACAACACACTAAAGCGTATCAGGCCACCTCTCTTGGCAATACGCTACACTCACTGTACTCAGCCACCGTCTGTGGGCATACGCACACTCACTTGTAACCGCCTCCTCTTGGGCACTACGCACACTTACTTGTACTCAGCCACCTCCTTAAATCTCCGCGACACTAATCTGTACTCAAGCCACCTCATTGGCAACTAGCACACTCATTGTTACTCAGCCACCCTCCTTGGCACTACGCACCACTCATTGTACTCAGCCACTCCTTGGGCACTAAGCACACTCAGCTGCACTCAGCCACATCCTTGGGCACTACGCACACTTTCCCCCCAAAAAACTTGTACCTAGCCACCTCCGTGGGCACTACGCACAATACTTGACACTCAGCCACTCTTGGGCACTACATACCATCACTTGTCCCACTCAGCCACCGTACCTGGGAACTACGCGACACTAACTTGTACTCAGCACATCCGTGGGGCACTACGCACACTCACCTGTACTCAGCCCACCTCCTTGGCCTTACATAAACTCCATTGTACTCCAGCCACCTCTTGGGCACGCCACACGCCACTTGTACGCAGCCTCTCCTTGGGCACTAGCGCACATCACTGTGTACTTAGCGACTCCTTGGGCACTACATTGTAACTCCACTTGTACATCAGCGCCACCTCCTTGGCACTTACGCTACGACTCTACTTGTACTACAGCCACATCTTAGCATACGGCACACTGCACTTGTAGCTCAGCATACCGCCTTGGGCAAACTACCCCACACTCACTTACGTACTAGCACTCCTTGGGCACTACGAACACTCACTTGTATCTCGCCACCTCCTTCGGGCCTACGCCTACACTCACTTTGTACTCAGCCACCTATTGGCTACGCACATGTTAAGTAATCATCCAATCCTTGAGGCACTACGCACGCTCACTGTACCCAGCCCCTCTGGGCAATACGAACATCTCACTGGTACTCAGCCACCTCCTTAGAACTAGCACACTCACTGTACGCTCAGCCACCTCCTTGGGCAATACGCAAACACTCACTTGTTGTACTCAGCACCGTCTTGGGCATCTACGCACACTCATCTGTACTCAGCCACCTCCTTGGGCAATCCACGCAAAATCACTTTGCACTCAGCACACTCATTGGCACTACGCACACCACTTGCTACTCAGCCACTCTTGGGCACTACGCACAACTGACTTGACTCAGCCACCTCCTTGGGCACTAAGCATACTCACATGCACCAGCCACCTCCTGGGGCACTACGCCACACTCACTGGAGCTCAGCCACATCCTTGTAGGCACTACGCAACACTCTGTATCGGGCACCCGCCTTGGGCACACGCACCACTCACTGTACTCAGACCACCATCCTTGGGGCACTACGCACATCACTTGTACTACAGCACCTCCGTTGGCACTACGCCCACACTCATTGTATAGCCACCTCCTAAGCAATCGCACCTCCTTGTACTGACAGCCACCTCCTTGGCACTACTGCTACACTCACTTGTACGTCAGCCACGCTCCTTGGGCACTACGCCACTCACTTGTACTAGCCACCGTCCTTGGGCACTACGCCACTCACTCTTGACTCAGCCACCTCTTGGGCATAACGCACACTCACTGTACTCAGCCACCTCCTTAAGCATCACGCAACTCACTGTGACGCAGCCACCTCCTGAAGCACTACGCAACCCTCACTTGTAATCAGGCCACCTTTGGGCACTGACGCACAACCACCTGCTACCTCAGCCACCCCTCCTTGGGGCATAGCACATCTCACTTGTACTCAGCCACCTCCTTAAGCACTACGCACACTCACTTGTACTCAGCCACCTCCTGGCACTACGCACACTCACTTGCACTCAGCCACCTCCTTGGGCACTACGCACACTGCATGTACTCAGCAACTCCTGGGCACTACGACACTCACTTGTACTCCAGCCCCTCCTGCGGGCCCTACGCCACTCATTGTATTCAGCCACCTCCTTAAGCACTAGCACACCGCTGCTACTCAGCCACTATCTTGGGCACTAGCATACTCCTTGTACTTTTTGCAGCCACCTCCTGGGGCACTCGCACACTCACTTTACTCAGCCACCTCCTTGGGCATCGCAACACACACTGTACTCAGCACCGCCTGGGCACTACGCACAATCACTTGCACTCAGACCACCTCATGGGACTCGCACAACTCACATTTGACTAAGCCCACCTCCTTGGGCATACGCAACTACTTGTTACTCATCACATTCTGGGCACTACACACATCAATTGTACTCAGCCACATCATTGGGCACTACGCAACACTAATGTCACTCAGCCACCGCTTGGGCACTACGCACACTCACGGTACCCAGCCACCTCCGTGGGCACTACGCACCACCACTTACTGTGACTCAGCCACCTCCTTAAGCTCTACGAACACTCATCTGTATCAGCCACCTCCTATGGGCACTCGCATCACATCACTTGTACTCAGCCACCTCTTGGGCAACGCACACTCAATGTACTCAGGCAGACCTCATTGGGCACTAGCACACTCCTCTTGCACTCAGCGCTCATGGGCATACCGCACACTCACTTGTACCAGCCACCTCATGGGCACTACGCAGCACTTATTGCACTTTAGCCACTCCTTGGGCACTAAATACACTTCACTTGTTGACGCGCCACTTTGGGCACTAGAACACTCACTTGACTCAGCCACCTCCTTGGGACACTAAGCACACTAACTTGTTACTCAGCCACCGTCCTTGGGCACTACGCACAATCCACTGTACAAACACCTCTTGGGGCACTAAGCACACTACTTGCACTCAGCCACTACTTGGGCCTACGCAAATACGCACTGTACTCAGGCCACCTCCTTGGGCACTACGCACACTCAATGTGGTACGTGCACCACCTCTTGGGCACTACACCACTCACTTTGTAATCAGCACTCAACTCCTTGGCACTCGCACACTTCACTTACTCAGCCACATCATTGGGCATACGCACATTCAACTGTGACCCAAGGCCACCTCTTTGGGCACTACGCACACTTATTGTACTCGCCACCATCACTTAAGCTCTCCGAACAATCTCTGTACTCAACCGCCTTGGGCACTACGCAAATCACTTGTACTCAGCCCCTCCGAGGCAATACGCACAACACACTCACTTGTATCAGCACCTTCCGTGGGCACACGCCACTCACTTGCAAGCTCAGCCACTCCTTGGGACAATAGCACACTCCACTTTACTAAGCCCACCTCTTGGGCACATCGCACACTCACTTGCATCGCCCACTCCTTGGGAACTACTATACAACTTACTTGTATCAGACACCCTCCTGGGCAACTGCGCACACTCTACTGGTAATCAGCCACCTCCTTGGGCCACTACGCACACTAACCTGTAATCAGGCCACCTCCTTGCGGCGACTTAATACACTACTTGTACTCAGGCCACCCTCCATGGCGAATCCGCACACTCACTGTACTCAGCCACTCCGTGGGCACAGCGCAACACTCACATGTACTCAGCCACCTTTGGGCTACTAACAAACTCACTTGTACTCAGCCACTCTTGGCACTACAGCACACGCACTGGAATCAGCCACTCCTTAAGCACTAAGCACATACTTGTACTCATGCAACCTACGTGGGGCACTACCCACCCACTCATGTACTCAGAACATTCCTTGGGCACTACGACATCTCACTCTGCTCACTCAGGCCACCTCCTGGGCACGAACGCACCTCATGTACTCCAGCCCACTCTGGGGCACTACGCACAAATAGCACTCAGCCACCTCGGGCACTACGCATCAATCCTTGTACTCAGCCCCTCTTGGGCACGACGCACACATCAATTTACTCAGCCACCTCTTGGCACTACGCCACACTCCTTGTACTCAGGCAACCCCTCCTTGGGGCAATACGCACACTCACTTGTACCTCAGCCCCACCCCTTAGCACTGTAAGAACACTCACCTGTACTCAGCCCCCTCCTGGGCATAAAGCACACCACTTGGACTCCGCCCACCTCCTTGGAGCATACGCACACTCACTTGTACTCAGCCGACGCCTGGACACTACGCACACTTACCCCTTGGCGACTCCGCCATCCCACTCAAGGGCATCATAAACACACTCACTGTACTCAGCCACTCCTGGCACTACGACACTCACTTGTACTCCAGGACCACTCCTTGGGCATCTCTACGCACACTCACTTGTATCAGCCCACCTCCGTTAAGCACTACGCCATCCCCTGTATCAGCCACCTCCTTGGGGCATACGCACATCACTTGTACTCAGGCCACCTCCGTGCGGCACTGACGCACACTTCATTGTACCAGCCATAGTCCTTAGGGGCACTCGCAACTCACTGCACCAGCCACCTTCCTGGGCACTCCGGCACACTCATAGTTACCAGCCACCTCCGATGGGCACTACGCTCACCTCACTTGTACTAGCCAACCTCCTTGGGCACTACGCACACTCAGGTGCAGCCACATCCTGGGCACTACGCACACTCACTTGTCTACAGCACACCTCTTGGGCACGGCACCATACTAGCATCAGCAACCTCCTTGGGCAAGACGCAAGCATTAACTTGTACTCAGCCCCACCTCCTGGGACTAAGCACCCTATTGGTACTCAGCCACCTCCTTGGGAATGCGCACACTTCACTTTACTCAGCCACCTCGTGGGCACTCCGCACACTCAATTGTACTCAGACCTCTTGTGGGTCACACGCACAACTCACTTGTACCTCAGCCACATCATGGGCCACTACGCACACTCAACTGTATCAGCCACATCATTGGGCACGACGCACAACCTTGTACTCGCCACATCTTGGGCATCGAACATCACTGTACTCAGGCCACCTCCTGGGCACTACGCACCACTGCACTGGTAGCGAGCTACCCTCCTTGGGCATACCACACTCACTAGGCACTCAGCCACTCCTTGGCACTACGGCACACTCACTTGTAATCCGCCACCTCGGCTTGGGCAGCTACGCAACACTCAAATTGTACTAAGCACCTCCTTGGGCATACGCACCATCACTTCGATATAGGCACACCTCATGGGGCACGACGCACATCAACGTAGCTCAGCCACCTCCTTGGGCACTACGCACACTCACTTGTACTCCGCCACCCTTCGGGCATACGCACACTCACTAGCACCAGCCCTCATTGGGGGCCACTACACACACGTCACTTGTAATTCAGCCCATCGCTTGGGCACTACGACACAACTCACTTGATCCCAGATCACCTACTTGGTCGACCCACCCACTCACCCCACACATCACTGCATCCTGACCAACAACCCAATCAACGCATCCTACCCCCCCCCCCCCCCCCCCGCCCCCCCCCCCCCCAGATAACGACTTGTACTCAGCACCTCTTGGGCTATGTGTCTTCGCATATTCAGCCAACAAGTCCCCACGCATATGATCCACAGCTTGTACTCTCCCCTTGATTGCCTTCAAGAGGGATGAACATTGTGCAAGTGAGGTAGCCCGTATGTGCATATGAGTGTGTGTGTGTGAGTGCGCGAGAGAGTGTTGCGTGAGAGGATGTGTGTGCATGCTTGTATATATATGCGTGTGTGTGTGAGTGCAAATGCTTCACAGCTTGCACTCTCCCCTTGATTGCCTTCACAGAGGATGGACATTGTACAAGTGAGGTAGCACGTGAGGGCATGTGAGTGTGTGCGAGTGTGAGTGTTATGCGAGTGAGTGTTGTGTGTGTGTGTGTGTGTGTGTGTGAGAGAGAGAGAGTGAGGACAAGAGAGAGAGAAAGTGTGTGTGAGAGTGCGCGAGAGATTTATGCGAGAGTATGTGTGAGCATGCTTGTTTATATGTGTGTGTGTGAGTGCGTGAGTGAGTGTTGTGCGAGATCATGTATGTGAATGCTTGTATGTATGTGTGTGTGTGAGTGCGTGAGTGAGTGTTGTGCGAGATTATGTGTGTGCATGCTTGTATATATGTGTGTGTGAGTGCGTGAGTGAGTGTTGCGCGAGATTGTGTTTGTGCATGCTTGTATATATGTGTGCGTGTGAGTGCAAGTGCTTAACAGCTTGTACTCTCCCTTTGATTACCTTCAAGGAATCTGATTATTGTGCAAGGGAGGTAGCCTGTGTGTGCATGTGAGTGTGTGTGAGTGTTGTGCGAGTGAGTGTTGTGTGTGTGTGTGTGTGTGTGTGTGAGATAGATAGATAGATAGATATAGTAGAGCAGAGACGAGAGAGAGAGAGACGGAGAGAGAGAGAGAGAGAGAGAGCGAGAGGAGAGAGAGAGAGAGAGAGAGAGAGAGAGAGAGAGAAAGAGAGAGAAAGAGTAAGTACAAGAGATAGAGTGAGTGTGTGTGTGAGTGCGCAAGACAGTTGTGCGAGAGTAGGTGTGTGCATGCTTGTGTATATATGTGTGGATGAGTGCATGAGTGAGTGTGGGGCGAGATTATGTGTGTGCATGCTTGTATATATGTGTGTGTGTGTGAGTGCGTGAGTGAGTGTTGTGCGAGATTATGTGTGTGAATGCTTGTATACATATGTGTGCGTGTGATTGTAAGTGCTTCACAGCTTGTACTCTCCCCTTGATTGCCTTCAAGGAGGATGCACATAGTGCAAGTGAGGTTTCACGTATGTGAGTGTGAGTGTGTGAGTGTGTGAGTGAGTGCTGTGCGAGAGTCTGTGTGTGCATGCTTGTATATGTGCATGTGAGTGTGTATGCGAGAGTGAGCAAGTAAGTGCTGTGCGAGAGTCTGTGTGTGCATGCTTGTATATGTGCATGTGAGTGCGTGTGTGTGCATGCTTGTATATGTGCATGTGAGTGTGTGTGCGAGAGTGCGCAAGTAAGTGCTGTGCGAGAGTCTCTGTGTGCATGCTTGTATATGTGCATGTGAGTGTGTGTGCGAGAGTGCGCAAGTAAGTGCTGTGCGAGAGTCTGTGTGTGCATGCTTGTATATGTGCAGGTGAGTGTGTGTGCGAGAGTGCGCAAGTAAGTGCTGTGCGAGAGTCTGTGTGTGCATGCTTGTATATGTGCATGTGAGTGTGTGTGCGAGAGTGCGCAAGTAAGTGCTGTGCGAGAGTCTGTGTGTGCATGCTTGTATATGTGCATGTGAGTGTGTGTGCGAGACTGCGCAAGTAAGTGCGTGCGAGAGTCTGTGTGTGCATGCTTGTATATGTGCATGTGAGTGTGTGTGCGAGAGTGCGCAAGTAAGTGCTGTGGCGAGAGTCTGTGTGTGCATGCTTGTATATGTGCATGTGAGTGTGTGTGCGAGAGTGTGCGCAAGTAAGTGCTGTGCGAGAGTCTGTGTGTGCATGCTTGTATGTGTGCATGTGAGTGTGTGTGCGAGAGTGCGCAAGTAGTGCTGTGCGAGAGTCTGTGTGTGCATGCTGTATATGTGCATGTGAGTGTGTGTGCGAGAGTGCGCAAGTAAGTGCTGTGCGAGAGTCTGTGTGTGCATGCTTGTATATGTGCATGTGAGTGTGTGTGCGAGAGTACGCAAGTAAGTGCTGTGCGAGAGTCTGTGTGTGCATGCTTGTATATGTGCATGTGAGTGTGTGTGCGAGAGTGCGCAAGTAAGTGCTGTGCGAGAGTCTGTGTGTGCATGCTTGTATGTGTGCATGTGAGTGTGTGTGCGAGAGTGCGCAAGTAAGTGCTGTGCGAGAGTCTGTGTGTGCATGCTTGTATATGTGCATGTGAGTGTGTGTGCGAGAGTGCGCAAGTAAGTGCTGTGCGAGAGTCTGTGTGTGCATGCTTGTATATATGCGTGCGTGTGTGAGTGCATGTGAGTGTGTGATTGATGAGTGCATGAGTGAGTGCAGTGTGAGAGTATGTGGGTTTGTGTGAGTGTGGCTGTGCGAGTCACACACAGCCATCATTCTATCCTAAATTGCATTCAAGGAGCCCTTGAGGAAGTGGGCGGCGTAAAATTATGTCTCTGATGTTTGGGATGCCAGTTCACCTCACAGTGTCCAGTTTTGTTTCATTCCGAAGGGATGATACCCCCCCCCCCCCCCCCCCCCCCCCCTATTGGTGGTTGGTCCCAGTAAAGGCAAACGGGCTGACCCCCTCAACCTCACGCCTTGTAATAAGGCGCACTATTTATTTACAGTTTTGTGTTGCTTTGCTGGCTGGAGCCCACTTTCCGTGTGCAACGACTTAATAACTTACCTGGTAGTGTATAGTTTTGTGTTTGCTTTGTACCATGGGGATGATACCCCCCCCCCCCCCCCCCCCCCCCCCCCCCCCCCTGGATTGGTGGTTTGCCCCAGTGAAAGCAAACGGGCTGGACCCCTCAACCTCACGCCTTGTAATAAGGCGTACTATTTATTTATTTGTAGGTTTGTTTTTACTTTGTGTGACTGGACCCCAGTTCCTGTATATTTGTGTGTGTATGCAAGGACTTCATAAATATATATATATATACACACATATGTGTGTGCGTGTGAGAAGACTTTATATGTATGTATGTGTGTGTGTATGTGTGTGCAACGACTTGATATGTATGTGTGTGTATGTGTGTGCAACGACTTGATATGTATGTGTGTGTATGTGTGTGCAAGGACTTGATATGTATGTGTGTGTATGTGTGTGTGTATGTGTGTGCAAGGGCTTGATATGTCTGTGTGTGTGTCTGTGTGTGTGTCTGTGTGTGTGTGTGTGCAAGGACTTTGTATCTATGTATATGTATGTATGTGTGTGTATTTGCAAGGAATTTGTATCTACGTATATGTATGTGTGTGTATTTGCAAGGACTTTGTATATATGTATATTTATGTGTGTGTATTTGCAAGGACTTTGTATCTATGTATAAGTATGTGTGTGTGTGCAAGGACTTTGTATCTATGTGTATGTATGTGTGTGTATTTGCAAGGACTTTGAAACCCACCTGATTATCCCTAAGGCAAGCTTTGAACGTATCCACGGTGTACTGGTCTGGATTTCCTCCTGCATCCAAATATCTGGCAAAACAAATTTCGAATTAAGATTCCCTCCTGCATCCAAATATCTGGCAAAACAAATTTCAAAATTAAAATTTCCTCCTGCATCTTAATATCTGGCAAAAAAATCGAATTTTAAATTTCCTCCTGCATCCAAATATCTGGCAAAACATATTTCGAAATTTAAATTTCCTCCTGCATCCAAATATCTGGCAAAACATGTTTCGAATTTTAAATTTCCTCCCACATCCAAATATCTGTCAAAACATATTTCGGATTTTAAATTTCCTCCCGCATCCAAATATCTGGCAAAAAATCGATTTTTAAATTTTCTCCTGCATCCAAATATCTGGCAAAACATATTTCGAATTTTAAATTTCCTCCTGCATCCAAATATCTGGCAAAACAAATTTCAAATTTTAAATTTCCTCCTGCATCCAAATATCTGGTAAAACAAATTTCGAATTTTAAATTCCCTCCTGCATCCCAATATCTGGCAAAACAAATTTCAAATTTCCTCAAACACAATGATACACAATGATAAACATGCATGATATACAATGACATGCAATAACAAACATGCATGCATGATGTACAATTGTCAAACAATGAAACACAGTGTTTCTTTTTTCGACGACGCGTCGCCATTCTGTCGAATGCCTCACCCCCCGGACCCCCCGACATCAAACGCGCTGCCTCCCGACCCCACCAGGCTCCGCGCATGGCGCCCCGCCATGCGATGGCTACGCAACTATCCTGAAATCAGGGTTGAGTAGCCCAAGTAGCTACTCAACCTGGACTACAGAAATCTGAAATAAAAAACACTAATGATACACATGCATCATACATGCACGATCTACAATGATACACAATGATACACATGCACAATATACCATAATATACAATGAGTCACGTGTAAAACGTAAATAATATACGAGAATAAACATGCATGATACATGCATAATGCAAATGATAAATGTATGGTACACAGACGATATAACTTATAAACAATAATAAACATGCATAATACATGCATAATATAAATGATACACGTACGATACATTGATGATATAAATGATACACAATTATGAACATGCACGATGCACGCATAATATAAATGATAACATGTATGATACATCTAGATACACCCATGACATAAGTAAAACACAATAATAAAAAAGCATGATACATGCATAATATAAATGATAACATGTACGGTACATCCATGATACAAATTATACACGATAATAAACAAGCATGACACATGCATAATATAAATGGTAAACGTACAATACATCGATGATATTCATTATATACAACAATAAACATGCATGATGTATGCATAATATAAATGATACATGTATGGTACATAGATGATACACATTATATATAACAATAAACATGCATGATATATGCATAATATAAAGGATACATGTACGATACATGTATGATATACATTATATATAACAATAAACATGCAAGATATATGCATAATATAAATGATACATGTACGATACATAGATGATACACATTATATACAACAATAAACATGCATGATGTATGCATAATATGAAGGATACATGTACGATACATATATGATATACATTATATATAACAATAAACATGCATGATATATGCATAATATAAATGATACGTGTACGATACATAGATGATATACATTATATACAACAATAAACATGCATGATATACATTATATATAACAATAAACATGCATGATATATGCATACTATAAAGGATACATGTACGATACATATATGATATACATTATATATAACAATAAACATGCAATATATATGCATAATATAAATGATACATGTACGATACATAGATGATACACATTATATACAACAATAAACATGCATGATGTATGCATAATATGAAGGATACATGTACGATACATATATGATATACATTATATATAACAATAAACATGCATGATATATGCATAATATAAATGATACATGTACGATACATAGATGATATACATTATATACAACAATAAACATGCATGATATACATTATATATAACAATAAACATGCATGATATATGCATACTATAAATGATACATATACGATACATATATGATATACATTATATATAACAATACATAGATGATATACATTATATACAACAAAAAACGTGCATGATATATGCATAATATAAATGATACATGTATGATACATGTATGATATACATTATACACAATAATAAACATGCATGATACATGCATGATATGCAATGATCAACGCATCACTGCTTAGACTCACGTCAGGAGATCTACTGGAACCTTCAGGTCTTGGAAGGCCCATGTGTTTGTGGAGGCTTCGTAGACTGACTTCATTAAATTGGCCCTGAAGATGTGGGAGAAGGGAGGAGAGTGAACTGCAAGTATATCTGATAAATCTAGTAAATATCTACTAGTAAATATGTACTAGTAAATATGTACTAGTAAATATAACTAGTATTTATGACAAATCATTAGGGTTGGGCCAACGTATGAACGTATACTCATACGTTTATAAGCTCATACGTATACATGCGCCGTATATTGTTTCTCGAAACTTATGAGTATAAACCGGTTATAAACGTATAAAAACGTATGAGTTGTACTTCGAAAAGCTCCCGACACTTCACTTTTTTTGGTTTTCATTCAATTCATCATGTAGATAGCATCATCGAAAAGCTGCTGACCTCCTCTATCACAATATGCAATAAAAATAATCATACTTTTTCGGGCACAATTTCCGTCAATTATCAGAAATTCTCAGAATTCTTTCACACATACCATTTTGTTTAAATTTGGCCTACAGTTTGGTTTAGATAGCCAGGATGGCACACATATGAGCGCGACCTAGCCTTCGATTCCACAAGCTGTGCTCCTACGTGGGCTTGAAGGATTGATGGTGCAAGCCTAGTGCAATGTGAAGATGGACAATATTGCAATAAAGTTATATTATTATATTATTATAACCTGTAGCTGACTCACAGAGCTGCCTAGAAGCTGCTGCACACTTGGTTTGAAACCTGTGGCTGACTCACAGAGCTGCCTAGAAGCTGCAGCATACTTGGTCTGAAACCAGTAGCTGACTTAGAGAGCTGCGTATAAATAATGATGTGAACATGGAAAATATTAATGTATTCTTGGCATCGAATGGATCCCTTAGATTGGCACCGCGCTTCTTGGTCGACGCGCTTTCTGGCTGTGATTTCTCTTTCTGAGATTTGGACAACCTAAATTTGCCAGATTTTACTTTACTGGCTTCACAAACCACCACCACTACCACCACCTCCTCTACTACCACAGCGGTGGTGGTTTTTGTGGTAGTGGTGGTGTAGGCGGTGGTTGTGGTGGTTGTGGTAGTGATATGCATCATAACTTACAGTCTTTTTTTGATGGCTGCATCATTGTCATTGCTGGCTTCACAAACCACCTGCACCACCACTACCACCACCTCCTCTACTACCACAGCTGTGGTGGTTTTTGTGGTAGTGGTTGTGGTGGTCGTGGTAGTGGTATGCATCATAAATTACAGTCTTTTTTGGATGCCTGCATCCTTGTCATTGCTGGCTTCACAAACCACCTGCACCACCACTACCACCACCTCCTCTACTACCACAGCGGTGGTGGTTTTTGTGGTAGTGGTTGTGGTGGTTGTGGTAGTGGTATGCATCATAACTTACACTCTTTTTTGGACGGCTGCATCATTGTTTGATGCAGCCGTCCAAAAAAGCACTATAACTTTCATGAGAAGTGATATGCATTCTAACTTACAGTCTTTTTTGGATGGCTGCATCATTGTCATTGCTGGATTCACAAACCACCACCATCACCACCACCTCCTCTATTACAATGGGTGGTACAGCAGTTTTGGAGGAAATTAAAAACTTGAATTCTTGAAAACGACAAAATCGTCTAAAAAGACACTCTCCATTACAATGGGTGGTATACCACCACAACCACCACCACCACGGTAGTGGTGGTGGTGGTTGTTCTTGTGGTGGTGGTGGTGGTAGTTGTATGCATGAGTACTTACAGTCTTTTGTGGATTGCTTCTTCATTGTCGTCACTGACTTCACGCACCGACACCTCAAGCTCATACACCTGCATGCGCCGAATCATGGTTTATCAAATTGAAATCTTAGCATTTTAGAGTCTGGCAAGTTTCTTCATTGCTGTCAGGAAAACTCTAAATTATTCAATGCCCATTATAACATTTTTGTCAAATAAAATTCTTAGCACTCTAGAGTTCGGCAAGTTTCTTGATTGCTATCTGGAAAGGATTTAGAGTTTAGGGTTTCCTACTCTCTCAATTGTTAAAATGCTTGGAGAAATCTACCTCAAACCATGCTCACACAGGTACAGAACTACTAAAAGTTGAACACAAATCATGCACAGCACATTACAATTTTGGCACTTAATAGTTCGGCAGGTTTCTTCATTGCTATCTGGGAAGGGTTTAGGGTTTAAAACTCTCAAATTTTAATATGCTTGGGGATACCTTAAACCATCATGCTCACACATACCTGTGTAGATCTACAGCCACTCTCACACAAATCATGGAAAAAAGAAAAAAGGCCTGGAGGGGCGTGGTGTTAAGGGGACCCTCCCGTACGCTGCAGCTGGGGATGGTCATCTATAGCATATTTCAATTTTAGCATTTTGTAGTTCGGCAAGTTTCCTCATTGCTATCCGGAAGCCTCTCAATTGTTGAATGTGTATAGTGCATGGGCACCTGAAATCACACAGTTGGACAAACACAGACACACACTCACAGAGACAAACTCATACGTAGTCATGTGCCTTCCCCCCCCTCATACCCACCCACCCAAACCACCACCATCACTAACACACCACCATCACCACCAAAAACACCACCACCATCACAAACACACCACCACCACATACCACCACCATACGCACACTCCGCCACCATCACACACACCACCACCATACACGCACACTACTACACACACTCCACCACCATCACACACCACCACCACCACCACTCATTGGCCGCGCACCTTCCACAGCATCTCCTTTATTGTCGCCTGTGTGGCTGCACGCGCTGCTTCTGCCATCCTGTCAGTGGATTCAGAGCATGCCCTATTACGTGCACTGCCCACTAGCTGCTAGCTACTAGGTTCTGCCTCAGCTACCCTAGCTTTGGACCCTCTTGCCAGGGCCCTGCAGCGTTGAGATACGATAGAGGGGTGAGCAGAGAGTGCCACCCTTCAAGAAATTGTGAGTTGGGAAGGAGGGTGGAAAGGAGCGCAGTTAGGGAGCGACAGTAATCGGTCTTTACCAAAATACGTACGAACTAGCAGAACGAGACACGAAGGACCGACAACTCGACGGACAGAATGGAAGATTGCGCTATAAGGCGTTGCTTATAGAATAGGCGAGAGGCAGTCGAGTACTGTTCGAATCTCTGCGAGAGAGAATTGAGTCTGTAGGAGAGAGGCAGCGTGGAAGTAATGACAGATTTTCTGACGAAGTGGTCCTCACCATGTGGCTTGGCTTGGTTACCTGTCCCCCCCCCCCCCCCCCCCCCCCCCCCCCCCCCCCATGCCAGCTACCTTGTACCCGCAGTACCGCACGCTATGATTAGAACTCCGTCAACTCGGCCTTTCGACAAAATCCATTGCACAGTTCGTTTTGAAAGGCCTATACCTATCAACGCCATGCATCGACAGTTGTCATCCTGGACCTGTCAGGTTCAGCTCCAATGGATCTTTCGTAAACCAACCTTGGACGATGTAAACCCGTCGCACAGTTTTGTTCGCGGCATCATTTTCATGCATAATTTCTCTTGCACTCGGGGCTACCGAGCGCTGCCCGGCTCAGGAGTTTTGGTCGAAGGACCCGGTCGAAGTCGCTTGCTTCGCTGCGAGCACAAGGTGAGAATTCGGAAAACCAGAATCCTTAAGAATGGTGCCAGGAGTGCATGCTAGAAGTTGCGTGCATTAGGTCGACGTCTGGCTGAAGTTTGAAGGTTTTCGGCCCCCCCCCCCCCCCCCCCCCCCCCCCTATCCTAGCCCCCCGCTTGCTGCGCTGCGCGCACCTGGTGAGAATTTGAAAAACCAGAATCCTTGAAAATGGTGCCAGAAGTGCATGCTGGAAGTCGCGCGCCTTAGGTCGATGCCCGGCTGAAGTTTGGAGGTTTCCCGTGGGTCCCCTGTGGAATTTGGTTTAACCTAAGCCCCATGCCCACCCTTAAGGCCTTGTAAGTGACCTGCGGCCATCCATACAGCCATGCAAGTGACCCACCCCCACCCAGACAGCCATGCAAGTGATCCAACCCCACCCACACAGCCATGCAAGTGACCTTCCCACACCCATACAGCCATGCAAGTGACTCACCCCCACCCATACAGCCATGTAAGTGACCTGCGGCCACACACGCAGCCATGTAATTTCACAAACACAAATACAAAGATAAACAAAGTGCCTCCCACATACTGCCCGCCCCCCGCCCCCCGCCCCCACCCCACCCTCCCACACCCACCCACACTGCCGCACACGCACTAAACAAACTTGCACTACTTGTTTGTAGGATGGGAAAATCACGAGCAGCACCTGGATTCCAAAAGGGCCACGTTCATCCAAAAAGTGAGAATGGATGAAGAGTAATATGACTGTACACAGCAAACTCCAGTTTGGTTGGCAACTTGCTTGGCACACATGCAAGCATGCATATACTTAAATTGTGTTGCTGTCGAGGGGATACTGTGTGGTGTGAGTGCAATGGCAGCTCAGTTGTAGATGCACATGCATACTAAAGACCAGCCAGCTAATGTTAAGTATAACCTTTGTTTAATCTTTCACCATGTAGAAGGGACCTCGGTTGACGGGAACGCACCAGCCTCTACTAGTGAGCCCGCTAGTCCAGGGGAGCTGCCTAGAAGCTGCTGCTTGTAGCCGAAATCTTCCATGATGGAGCAGCCGGTGGCCTACGAAGTCTTGTTGCATCCCGTGGGCCCCCTAGCCATCCCCAGGACTCGCAGGTACCCAGCGGTGTAAGGGTACAACATCCGTGCGGCGGGCACAAACCCCCTACTCTAGAGACTTTCTTCAGCGAGGGCACGCAGAATTTGCAGGTAAGGCATGCATATGATAGACTCATACCTTGGGAGATTTTCGATCACATAGGCTTGAGCGGGTGACACAAGCCGGTCTGTTGCTTATGTATGTGTTTCAATTTTGATAAATGGGAGACTTGATGGTCGATGACTCGTTTGCATGCACCTCCTCTAGGTAGTACAGTCCCTTACCAATACCGTCCAACCACCCTCTTCTCCTCAGTACCGACCGTCACTCGGGCCGTTTCTATACGGGCTGGCCAAGATTGTTTACCTTGCTCGCCTAATGGTGATGACGGACAAAGAGCGGGGGTTCTACCTACCTGACGCAGCAAAGAGGGACTTGGCCTATGTGCACCACATCCTGAAAATGAACACCGGAGTCGACATGCATCGCCAGTAAGAGAAGCACAAAAATAGGAAAGATAGCAAGTCTTCTGCCTTGACGAAGGCCCAGGCAACGACGACAGTCTGTCAGCACCACAGGTCTTCTTCACACTAGGTCGTGTACTTGGCAATAGCATGCTACATGAATACATGATGTTCATGCTGCTACCAAGAGGCACTCATTGGCAGGTTTGGGGGGGGGGGGGGGGGGGGGGGGGAAATTTCATTTATTTCATTAGTAGTGTTTGTGTGCTAGCTGGTATCATACATGTTTAGTGCATGCAAACACATGAGGCCATATCAAAAACAGAAGAAGAAAATAACCTGCGTACTTGGTATTTTTTGTTCTTTTTTACACCACCCTACGACGTCGATGACACTTTTTGTAACAACAGATGCACCGTTCCTTTTTTTTGCTACATGTACCAGCTTCTAGGCAGCTCCAACTGCCTGTCCTCACCACAGGCCAAGACCTTCTCATTATGGAGGAGTTTGTGTACCTAGGTTTAGTTCATTAGTGCTTTTTCTTTTTAGCCCCTCCTAGTTACAAGGTTGGGTAAGTCCCCTTCAGCCTATTTGGCTACCCCCCCGGACTGTAAAAAACAAGAATTGAAAAATGGAATACCCGCCCTTGAGCCGAACTTGAAGTTAGCTAGTATTCCAAAAGCTAACATGACGGGGCGGTTCCATGCACTTGAATTCTCCAGGCTAGAACCACTGGCCAGAGAATGGAGCTCGCTAGAACCTGCCATTCATAGCACACAAAAAGTGGACACATGAGGAGAGCCTGGAGCTGGTGGGCTGGAGCCCTCTGTCTGGAGCCCATTCCTATCCCATGCATGGGCCTATGCCCTGCATGGGGCTGTGGCCTGTGGGGAGCAGGCTCGGGATCCCAGTCTGGCTCCCGAGCACTCAAATCGCCAAACATCTAGCCCAAAACCTTCCCAAGACCATTAATTGCCCTTTCGAATCATTCGTGACCCTGGAGCGAAAGGATGTAGCTCGAGGATCGGGGGCACAAGAGCCCCCCTAGGCCCTGGCGTCGGGCATTTGGCCCAGGCGCGCTGCGCAGAGAAAGTTGCAAGATCAGGCAGTCGGTGGGGCTGTTAAGGAAGCATAGGCGGTCAATTGCTGCGCAAAAGCATAGCCATTGGTATTCTATGCGCTGAGAAAGAATCATCGCGTTCGACCCTGAGGGGGGCTTGGCCCGGCCGGTCTGCTTGCATGGGGGGGGGGGGGGTGACCACCACCCGGTGACCACCACCGGTGACCACCACCCACCACGGGCATCTGACCAACCACCGCAGTCGGGAATTGGGTGAGAAAGAATGAGAGAGCTCCGAGCCGAGGAGACGAGGAAGCAAGACGAGGTTGCAAGTTAGGACATCTGCGGTCTTACCTCGTCGCATCCTATGCCCGAAGCTCTCTAATTCCTGCAAGGTGGTGGTGTAAGGCGCGCAGGGCTTAGGCCTATGGCGGCACTTTTACGTAAGCCTTACGACGCTTTCGGCGAATTTCATCTTCCATACTGCATCATAGCAATAGTACTTGGGCTCAACTTTAATTGTGTCTACACAAAATCTCAATTTCTAAGGCCAGTCTCGGTGGTGGAGCAAGATCGGCACTCCGGTCGGACCCCGGCTGGTGATCTATCCCGGTACCGCGGCGGGCGGCGTTCAAATTCAAAGTCATCGGACTAAGTTGCAACCTTTGTCTAGGTAGCCCCGAGGCATACTTGGGGGGTGCATAAGGTACACCTACATGTGGGCGGAGAGGTCTGACTAGGCCTCATGGGCACCAGATTACTCCCTACTAGGGCATGCCTATTATAGGGGTGCCTAGGCAGCAGGGCTAGGCACCCCTGCTAGGCAGTGACATGCATTTGCAAGAATGTGGCCCATGGTGCACACCTAGCAGCTCTACCTTCTCTGGATGTGTCCTCCATGCATCCCCCAACATGCCACATGGGTACCCAAACATAGCTTGGAACTTGGTCCGCTGACTTTTATGCTCTAAGTTTTCACCCTGTAGGTGTGTGTGGAATGTACATAGCCTATTTACATCAAATTTGAGGCAGGTGAATAGAAGGAGCACCTAGCTAAAGGACGGCCATGCACCGCACCATTCAATTGCTTGCCTCAGGGTAAGCCATACCCAATGCGATGAATCCATCTTCACATGAGATATACATTAACATACACGGGCTCAAACATTGGGGACCCTAGGGGTTGATCGGAGGTAGTGGACTTGGCCGAATTCCAGCTGTTGCTAGGAACCCTAGAGTCGGATTATACTCTAGAGTCGGATTATAACCGATAACCGACAGATTACCGATCCAACCGTCATAATCGTGTCCAAACTCGTCCGACGTGACTCGCCTGTCGATCTATTTTGACCTGGAATCCTGTTTGACCGACATTGTTGTAAACTGCCACCACCCTGCCTGTCTGACGCGCGCATTGGAAACAATATTTAGCGCCTAATCGATAGCAGTCTTCTACCTATCTTCATAATACACTGCGAAGTGACAGACAGACTGCAGCCAGAGACCAACTAGCTACTTATCAAGCAACCTTGCTGGGCAAAATCCCCCGCTGCTGAATAAACTCTTTAATTCTGCACTTACTCGCATTGCGCTTCGCATTTGCCACCAGGGCTGCTGCAAAGAACCGACGCGCTTGCTCGAATTAGCTCTGCTCGCGTTGCAACCATGACTGGGGCTATGGGCGCGTCATTCATCGTCTTCCTGCTATGCCTTCAAGCAGCCATTGGCGTCGATATCCTATCACCTCAAAGCAAGATTAAAGGTACTTCAACGGCACCGGTCAATCCTACCTCACGACTTCTGGTCTCTAGATATCAACCAATCAACCTTCAGGCTGCTCTCCGACGGCGGGCGGACTAACGATGGTCAGACTTCGGGCACTTCTAGGCGCAGGCATGGGTTATCATGGGTAGATTTAGGGTAGACTTCCACGAGTTCATAGAGTGGGCATGACTGTCTGACCTCAGTATCAGCACTACTGCACCTACCACTGAGGCTATGCCATGCCCCCACATCATGGTAGCTAGCTCTTCCCAGAGAAAGTGAACTCTCTGACAGCCTAAATGTCTCGCCCCATGTACCCAGCTCTCACCTGCCCTCACACCCACACATGCACCACCACCATAGCCCAGACCACCACCACCATCACCTATACCGGGCCATATTAAACCTCCACCACCTTCACCACCACCACCACCACCACCACACAAACCTATAAAATATTTAAATATCACACCCTCATATCCACACACACACCACCACCACCACCACCACCGCTATCACCACCACCACCGCCACCTTGTTTCCTGCACCCATGCCCAGACATCCACACGTGTGAAGATGAGAATTCCCAACCACCTAAACATTTCCTACCACCTAAACCCAAACCATAAAGCACCTCCATCCTCATCTCCACCACCACCACCTTAATCCACACCATAACACACCTCCACCACCACCACCAGAACCTAGAAATAACACACCCTCACATCCACACACACAACCACCACCACCTATACCCAGGCTATATCACACCATCACCACCATCACCACCATCACCACCACCACCACCCCAAACTATAAAATATCGCACCCTCATATCCGCACACACCACCACCACCACCACTACCTATACCCAGGCCATACCAACCCTTCACCACCATCACCACCACCACCACCCCAAACCTATGAAATATTGCACCCTCATATCCACACACACCACCAACACCAACACCTATACCCAGGCCACATCACACCTTCACCACCATCACCACTATCGCCGCCCAAACCTATAAAATATTACACCCTCATATCCACAAGCAGGAACAACACCCCCCCCCCCACCTTGTTTCCTGCACCCATGTCCAGATATCCCCATGTGTGAGGATGAGGATTCCCTAAGACCTTAACCTTTCCTACCACCTAAACCCTTGCCATAACGCACCTCCATCCCTACCACCTAAACCCTGGCCATAACGCACCTCCACCCCCACCACCTAAACCTACACCATAACACACCTCCATCACCACCACCACCACTAACACCAGAACCTAGAAAAATCACACCCTCAAATCCACACAAACCAGCACCATCGCATAACGCATATCGCACCACCACATAACGCACCTCCTCCTCCACCACCACCACCACCACCTAAACCCACACCATAACACACCTCCATCGGCACCACCACCACTGGAACCTAGAAAAATCACACCCTCATATCCACACAAACCAGCACCATCGCATAACGCATATCGCACCACCACATAACGCACCTCCTCCTCCACCACCACCACCACCACCTAAACCCACACCATAACACACCACCACCACCACCACTGGAACCTAGAAAAATCACACCCTCAAATGCACACAAACTACCACCATTGCATAACACATAACGCACCACCACATAACGCACCTCCTCCTCCACCACCACCACCACCACCACCTAAACCCACACCATAACACACCACCATCACCACCACAACCACCACTGGAACCTAGAAAAATCACACGCTCATATGCACACAAACTACCACCATTGCATAACACATAACGCACCACCACGCAACGCACCACCACCACGCAACGCACCACCACCACCACCACCGCCATCACTGGAACATAGACAAATCGCACCCTCATATCCACACAAACCGCAACCATCTCATAATGCATAACGCACCGCCACATAACGCATCTCCTCCACCACCAGCATGTCCAGATATCCCCATGTTTAAGGATGCTGTGGTGCAAACCACCACCAACGCCACATAAACCACCACCAATGCCACACAAACCACCATCATTGCATAACACATAGGCCACCACCGCCATCACAACCACCACCACCACCACCAGATATTCCCATGTGTGAGATTGCTGCGGTGCAAACCACCACCACCGCCACACAAACCACCACCATCGCATAACTCATAGGCCAGCGCCACCATCACCAACACCAGATATCCCCATGTGTGAGGATACTGTGGTGCCAACGACCACCACCACCGCCACACAAACCACCACCACTGCATAACGCACCACCACCACCACCATGTCCAGATATTCCCATGTGTGAGGATGCGGATTTCCTACCAGCTGTCAAGACTGAGTGCGAAGCTCAGATGGAGGTCATCGGCCCCCCTTTGGAGTTGTGTCGAGTACCTGTACCTGCTGGGTACAGCCTCAAGGTACGGTACGCGCATTCTCTCTCTCTCTCTCTCTCTCTCTCTCTCTCTCTCTCTCTCTCTCTCTCTCTCTCTCTCTCTCTCTCTCTCTCTCTCTCTCTCTCCCTCTCCCTCTCTTTCCCTCCCCCCCCCTTGGAGTTGTGTCGAGTACCTGCACCTGCTGGGTACAGCCTCAAGGTACGGTGCATGCATACTTTGGTAAACTGTGTTACGCAATTTAATTGCGGTCCAGCCACACAGTAATAAATAAAAAAAGCATTAGGAATAAGTCACCAAGTCAACCCTATATTAGAGAAAGTACAGTAAGCATACATTCTCTCTCTCTCTCTCTCTCTCTCTCTCTCTCTCTCTCTACCTCTACCTCTACCTCTACCTCCCTCTACCTCTCCCTCTCCCTCTCTTTCCCTCCCCCCCCCGACACGCATACAGTCACACACACTCTCACCCACAAACATGTACTTTTCTGTTGCAGGCCAAGTACCCTGATAGCTTGTGGCAAATTTCATACGCCAACATCCCCAAAGCAGCTCTTTGGGAGTCTATCAAGTCAGACCAGTCTTGGGTGGTGGTAAGCAATCCCCAAATTCCATATTTTCACAGTGCTTGGTTGTGTTGTTGCTGTCATCATTGTTGTTGTTGTTGTCCTTGTGCTTGCTGTTTATTGGTGGTGGAGGTGGTGGTGGTGTCCTTGTAGTTGTTTTTGTTGTTGTCCTTGGCCTTGCTGTTTCTTGGTGGTGAAGGTGGTGCTGGTGGTGGTGTCCTTGTTGTTGTTGATGCTATTGTTGTTGTCCTTGGCCTTGCTGTTTCTTGGTGGTGAAGGTGGTGCTGGTGGTGGTGTCCTTGTTGTTATTGTTGTTGTCCTTGGCCTTGCTGTTTCTTGGTGGTGGTGGAGGTGGTGGTGTCGTTGTTGTTGTTTTTGTCGTCCTTGCTGTTGTTGGTGGTGGTGGAGGTGTTGTTGTTTTCCTTGTTATTGTTGTTGCTTATGGTTGTCCTTGTTGGTGTTCTTGTTGTTGGTGTTGCCCTTGTTGTTGGTGTTGGTGTCCTTGTTGTTAGTGTTGTTGTCCTTGCTGTTGGTGTTGTTGGTTTTGTCCTTGTTGGTGTTGTTCTTATTCTTGTTCTTGTTGGTTTTGTCCTTGTTGGTGTTGTTGTCTTTGTTGGTGTTGTCCTTGTTGTTGTTGTTGTTGCTGTCCTTGATGGTGTTGTCTTTGTTGGTGTTGGTGTTGTCCTTGTTGTTGTTGTTGTTGCTGTCCTTGATGGTGTTGTCTTTGTTGGTGTTGGTGTTGTCCTTGTTGTTGTTGTTGTTGTCTTTGTTGTTGTTGTCCTTGTTGTTTTTGTCCTAAAACCTATACTCTAACCTGTGTTTGTTTGTGTGTGTGCATGTGAGTGAGTATGTGCAAGAGTGTGTGTGAGGGGGAGAGAATGGGGGTGGGGTGGGGTATGGAAGTGGGGTGTGGGGGGGAGTGGACTTAATTATATCTCCGGCTTCCTCTGATGGAATCTGTCGTTTGACAATGTAGATCAACGGGGACAAGCTGGACCTGCTAAGGGAAGGAGGTACATAATTAAGTTGTTGTTATTGTTGTTGTCCTAATTCCTAAACCATAAACTTGGGGGGGGAGGGGGGTACGCGTCTGTGTGAGTGGGGGGTGGGGTGGGGGGAAATTAATTATAGCCCCGGCGTCCTCTGATGGAATCTGTCGTTTGACTATGTAGATGTAGAACGGGGACAAGCTTGATCTGCCAAGGAAAGGAGGTATATAATTGAGTTGTTGTTGCCGTCCTTATTGTTGTTGTTGTTGTAAACCCTAGACCCTAACCTATGGCCGGGAGGGGGGAGGGGGGGGTATGCGTCTGTGTCTGTGCATGTGTGTGAGTGTGTGTAAGTGTGTGTGTCTGTGGGAGAGGGTGGGGGTGGGTATGGAAGCGTGTGTGTGGGGGAGTGGACTTAATTATATCACCGGCTTCCTCTGATGGAATCTATCGTTTGACTATGTAGATCAACGGTGACAAGCTGGACCTGCCAAGGAAAGGAGGAAGTGGGGCAGCAAGTGACTTCCTCAAAATGATTCCCCCCACGTGAGTCAACTGGTCTGCATATGAGTTTGTCTGCGTGAGTGTGTGCCAGTGATTGTCAACCTGGCTGGGGTGAGGTGCACGTGCCCAGCATAAATTTACCAATTGAGAGGTTTGCGGATAGCAGTGAAGAAACGGCAAGTGATTTCCTGAAGATGATACCCCCCACATGAGTTTGTCTGTATGGGTGTGTGCCAGTGTTTGTCAACCTGGCTGGGGTGAGGTGCACATGCCCAACTTAAATTTACCAATTGAGAGGTTTGCGGATAGCAGTGAAGAAACAGCAATCGAATTCGTGAAGGTGATACCCCCCACATGACTCAACAGGTCTGCATATGAGTTTGCCTGTATGGGTGTGTGTCTGGTTTTGTAAACCTAGCTGGGGTGCGGTGCACATGCACAATGTAAATTTACCAATTGAGAGGTTTGCGGATAGCAGTAAAGAAATGGCAAGCAACTTCCCGAAGATGATACCCCCCACATGAGTTAACAGGAAGTGGTGATGCCGATAATGGTGATGCTGATGGTGGTGACGATAATTACGATGCTGCTGCTGCTGGTGATAGTGATGATGATTATGATGCTGCTGATGCAGCTGATGGGGTAGGTTTTTAAGTGATCGCATTGATGATGACGGCGATGATAGTGATGTTCATGATTTCCATAAGATGATACCCCCCAAGTGAGTCAACAGGAAGTGGTAATGCCGATAATGGTGATGCTGATGGTGGTGATGATGATTACGATGCTGCTGATGCTCATGATTACGATGCTGCTGATGCAGCTGATGGGGTAGGTTTTAAAGTGATCGCAATGATGATGACGACGGCGATAATAATGATGTGTATGATTTCCATAAGATGATACCCCCAAGTGAGTCAACAGGAAGTGGTGATGCCGATAATGGTGCTGCTGACGGTGGTGATGATGATTACGATGCTGCTGATGCTCATGATTACGATGCTGCTGATGCAGCTGATGGGGTTGGTATTTAAGTGATCGCAATGATGCTGACGACGGCGATAATAATGATGTTTATGATTTCCATAAGATGATACCCCCAAGTGAGTCAACAGGAAGTGGTGATGCCGATAATGGTGCTGTTGATGGTGGTGATGATGATTACGATGCTGCTGATGCTCATGATTACGATGCTGCTGATGCAGCTGATGGGGTTGGTATTTAAGTGATCGCAATGATGCTGACCACGGCGATAATAATGATGTTTATGATTTCCTTAAGATGATACCCCCCCACGTGAGTAAACAGTAAGTAGTGATTCCGATGATGGTGATCATGATTACGATGCTGATGCTATTTACGATGATGGTGGTGATGGTGATGATGGTGTCGACGGTGACGATGATAGTGATGTTTATGATGATGATTGCGATGGTGATGACGGTGACGATGATAGTGATGTTTATGATGATGATTACGATGGTGATGACGGTGGCGATGATAGTGATGTTTATGATGATGATATATTATAGAGGAAGTACCATTGCTCTCTGTCGCTCATCAGGATAGGCAAGACTTGTGTGCTATGTGATGTTCTCTTGTAGCTTGAGGATGCTGGCTAGGTGCACCCACACCCTCATACCCCTATACCACCACCCTCACCCCCATACCCCCACACCCACACCCCCATACCCTCACACCCATACCCTCACACCCCCACCCCCACCCCCACCCCACCCCACGCTACCCTTGTCGGTCCACAGGGTAGACAAGACCAAGATCCGTACTATCCTTGATGGTAAGTGGAGGATGGTTCATATGATTGTTCCTAATTGTTTTAGAAGTGGCCTGCAATATGATTTGGTGCCCTATGCCCTTACCATCAAATGCTTTTGCATCTTTTTGCTCCTTTCAGCTGTTTCCAAACAGAGTTTTGCTTTTCGTGAGGTTATAACAAATTAAATAAAATGTCGTTTTGTTATGGTCATACAAATGTCGTTTTGGTATGGTTATATAGACATTCAATTCCCTATTTCCTCGAATTTTTCATTCATGTGTGCTTGATTGACAAACACTTTTTCATCTTTTTGCCCATTATGCTATTTCCACTCCAAGGTTTTTACTGTGCATGTAGTTGTAACGCTTTTTAATGTCGTTTTATTACATTCATAAAGATCTTTTAATCTCCTATTCTGCTGATGGCAACCAAAAGGTTTTGCCGTTCATGTGGTTCAATTAAAAAAAGGTAATGATAACGCCTGGTGGGGCGTGGTGTTAAGGGAGCCCGTCGTACGCGGGTGGGGAGCGGCCTCCTACCTCAACTGGACAAGCTACCATCAGGGTTGATAACGACCTGCAACGCCAAGAGCGACTGAAGGGAGAGTCGACCCCCCCGACTCTTCATCCTCAAGCGATCTGGTCTACCACTAGACCATTGTATATCCCTGAAAGGGGCTACGTGGTTTGATCAAATTTAATAATTAAATCGTTTTATTACATTCATCAAGACATTTCAATCCCCTGTTCCTTCAAATTACATTGTATGTGCTTTATTGACAAATGCTTTTGCATAGTTTTGATCCTTCTGCTGTTTGCAATCAGAGTTTTGCTTTTCGTGAGGTTTTAACAAATTAAATAAAATGTCGATTTGTTATGGTCATAAAATGTCGTTTTGGTGTGGTTATATAGACATCCAATCCCCTATTCCCTTGAAATTTTCATTCATATGTGCTTGATTGACAAATGCTTTTGCATGTTTTTGATCCATCAGCTGTTTGCTATCGAAGGATTTTGCTGTGCATGTGCTTTTAACGCTAAAAAGAATGTCGTTTCACTACATTAATAAAGACCGTGTAAATCTTCTGTTCTGCTGATGGCAGCCAAAGGGTTTTGCTGTGAATGTGGTTTAAACGTTTTTAAAGTCGTTTTATTACATTCATAAAAACCGTTTAATAACATTCATAAAGACCTTTTAATTGCATTTGTATGTGCTTTATTGACAAATGCTTTTGTATATTGTTGATCCATCAGCTGTTTGCAATCGAAGGGTTTTGCTGTGCATGTGCTTTTAACTTAACAAGTTCGATGCAGCGTCGCCTGCGACGCTAAAAATTGGCAGAGAGTGAATGCGAGGGAGCGACAGGTGGCGATGGAAGCAAGTTAGTTACCAGGCCGTTGGCTGCCGTGTCGGGCTTCATCGGACGGATGGATGGACGAACGGACAAATGGGTAACACTGGGGGCTCCCGCCCCCCAGAAGGGGGGACTCCGTCAAAAACAAAATGACGTTTCACTGCATTCATGAAGACGGTTTAAATCCCCTATTCTGCTGATGGGAGCCAAAGGGTTTTGCTGTGCCTGAGTTGGTGGGACTTATATTTTGTATTTTTGTCTGCATTCCTTACTCTGTCTCCCTTTCTGTCTATTTGTGTCTGCATGCCTTGCTCCCTTTCTGTCTATTTTGTCTGCATTCCTTGTTCCCTTTCTGCCTATTTTTGTCTGCATGCCTTATTCCCTTCCTGTCTATTTTGGTCTGCATGCCTTGCTCCCTATCTGGCTATTTTGGTCTGCATGCCTTGCTCTGACTCCCTATCTGCTTATTTCTCAATCTCTCTTTCTGTCTGTTTCGCTAAAAGTCCGTCTCTCTTTTTCCTGTTTGTCTGTATACCTGTTTCTTGATCACCCCACGTCCTTAGAAGTGTCATTGTGACATGTCTTGGAAGATTTGTTTCTTTTATTTCTCTATCTGCCTATCTATATCTGTCTGTATCATGCATGCATGTAGGTAGGTAGGTCTTGCCTGCATCCTGCTCATCTGAATTTATGTGGATCGTACCTGTCTGCAGTCTATCATGCCTATCTGCAACCTGCTTATCTAAATTTATGTATTTTTGTGGGTGGGTGGATGGGTGGATGAATGGATGACTAATGTGGCGACCCTTCAACCCCAAAGTGGCAAGCCTGACCTCAACCCTGTTTTAACTTGTGTCCTTATATTAAAGGGAGCTGGTATGTGTGGATTGGAAGCTAAGGTCTGTTTATTTAAATTTAGGTATATTAGTGCATAGATGGATGGATGGATGGCTAAAGTGGTAGACCTGACCTCGACCTGCATTGTCTGTCCTCAATCTTCATTATTTTCCCTTGAAGAGGGAGTTGGTGTGTGTGGGGTGGAAGCTAAGGTCTGTTTATTTAAATTCAGGTCTATTAGTGCATAGATGGATGGATGGATGGCTAAAGTGGTAGACCTGACCTCGACCTGCATTGTCTGTCCTCAATCTTCATTATTTTCCCTTGAAGAGGGAGTTGGTGTGTGTGGGGTGGAAGCTAAGGTCTGTTTATTTAAATTCAGGTCTATTAGTGCATAGATGGATGGATGGATGGCTAAAGTGGTAGACCTGACCTCGACCTGCATTGTCTGTCCTCAATCTTCATTATTTTCCCTTGAAGAGGGAGTTGGTGTGTGTGGGGTGGAAGCTAAGGTCTGTTTATTTAAATTCAGGTCTATTAGTGCATAGATGGATGGATGGATGGCTAAAGTGGTAGACCTGACCTCGACCTGCATTGTCTGTCCTCAATCTTCATTATTTTTCCTTGAAGAGGGAGCTGGCGTGTGTGGGGTGGGAGCTGGCTTGTGGGGTGGGCGCTGGCGTGTGTGGGGTGGGCGCTGGCGTGTGAGGGGTGGGCGCTGGCGTGTGTGGGGTGGGCGCTGGCGTGTATGGGGTGGGCGCTGGCGTGTGTGGGGTGGGAGCTGGCGTGTGTGGGGTGGGCGCTGGCGTGTGTGGGGTGGGCGCTGGGGTCTGCTCATCTAAATTTAGGTTTATACATGGATAGATGGATGGATGGCTAAAGTGGCAAACCTGATCTCAACCTGCATTGCATGTCCTCCATCTCCATTCTATGCCCTTGAAGAGGGAGCTGGTATTTCTTTTAGGTTTATACATGGATAGATGGATGGATGGCTAAAGTGGTCAACCTGACCTCGTCCTGCATTGTATGTCCTCAATCTTCATCCTATGTCCTTGCAGAGGGAGCTTTTTTTTATGTGTCGGTTGGGAGCTGAGGTCTGCTTATCTAAATTTATGTATATTAGTGCATAGATGGATGGATGGATAGATGGAGTGGCAAACCTGACCTCAACCTGCATTGTATGTCCTCAATCTTCATTCTTTCCCCTTGCAGAGGGAGCTGGTGTGTGTGGGTTGGGAGCTGAGGTCTGCTCATCTAAATTGAGGTGTATTAGTGGATACATAGATAGATGGATGGATGGCTAGAGCGGTAAATCTGACCTCAACCTGCACGCCTCAATCTCCATTCTATGTCCTTGCAGAGGGAGCAGGTGTGTGTGGGTTGGGAGCTGAGGTCATGGCCACCTGGGCGCATCGCCCCACTGTCTTGTCCTACGCCCCCCACGACACGCATGCCAGCCAGGTGCAGGTGTGTGCGGAGAGGGGAGTGCCCTCCATCCTCTTCAGCATGGCAAGGTGGGTTTGAAAAGGAGCAGGGATGGGGGGGGGGGGGGGGGGGGGGGGGGCTGGTTAACAATCATGGACACCCTCCATGGGTGGTTAGCCCCAGTGCAAGCAAACTGGACCCCTGAACACCAGTCCACAACACAGAAATCATTGAAGCAAAAAGCACCACAACCCGTGTTTGCCTGCAGTTACCTTGTCTGCCTGGCCAACAATCATGAATGCCCTCCATTGGTGCTTGGCCCAGTGCAAGCAAAAACACGGACCAAACCACCAAACCACCCCTCATAACCCACCAGCACCCCTCATAACCCACCAGCACCCCTCATCACCCACCAGCACCCACCAGCACCCCTCATCACCCACCAGCACCCCTCATCACCCACCAGCACCCCTCATCACCCACCAGCACCCCTCATCACCCACCAGCACCCCTCATCACCCACCAGCACCCCTCATCACCCACCAGCACCCCTCATAACCCATCACCACCCCTCATAACCCATCACCACCCCTCATAACCCATCACCACCCCTCATAACCCACCAGCACCCCTCATCACCCACCAGCACCCCTCATAACCCATCACCACCCCTCATAACCCATCACCACCCCTCATAACCCATCACCACCCCTCATAACCCACCAGCACCCCTCATAACCCATCACCACCCCTCATAACCCATCACCACCCCTCATAACCCATCACCACCCCTCATAACCCATCACCACCCCTCATAACCCATCACCACCCCTCATAACCAACCAGCACCCCTCATCACCCACCAACACACCTCATCACCCACCAACACACCTCATCACCCACCAACACACCTCATCACCCACCAACACCCATCATCACCCACCAACACACCTCATCACCCACCAACACACCTCATCACCCACCAACACCCATCATCACCCACCAACACCCATCACCACCCCCACAGGTATCAATTCCCAGCTCCCCACAACTCCTTTGACATGGTCACCTGCAAGTGGTGTTGGTGAGTGATGATGAGGGGTGTTGGTGGTTGATGATGATGGGTGCTGGTGGGTGATTAGGGGTGGCTAGTCTTTGTTTTTGCTTGTCTGTGTTTAGAAGGGGGTGGTTTTCCCCCCATACTGTGCACTATTTCACAGTATGGCATGTGCGTGTGGAGTATTTCATGGGTATGGTGCAAGTGGTGTTGGTGAGTGACGAGGGGTGGTAAGTCCAAGTGCTTGCTTGGCTACGTATGAGAGGGTATGGGGGGCAGGTACTGATATTTTCGTGGAGGTTGGTTGGGGCGAGCCTAAAGTGAGTGGCTGGGGTGGAGAATGGTGGTTAGGAGCTGGTGGGTTTGGGTTAAGTATGTGTGGGTGGAGGTCGCTTGGGGCGAGCGCCTGCGAAGCAGAATGTTTTTTTACAAGGAAAGAAACAGTGTCTTTGCATTGCACCATGTTGCTCGGGGTAGCTTTTGGGGGGCTACTCACTGTGCTGTTTTCGTGCGATGCGTGTTGCAAATTAAGTCACTCGGTGAGACCCCAGTGCGACGTATTGCCCCCAATCCTCGCAAAGCGCGGAGCCTGGAGGCTTGGGGGGGTATTTCTGACTAGCTTGGCCGGAGCCATGCGTCGCCATGCAGCCACGGAATGGCGACGCACATGTGGAAGGGACTGGCAAGCGGCGTCACACAATGGTGTCACACACAAAAAACAGTGAAGGATGGGGGGCATGCAGATTGAGTTAAGTTGGATCGTGTCCTTAGGCCAGGAGGCTACTTCGCTATCTTTGCTGACATTTTGCACCAACCACCACCACCACCACGCCACCCTCATACCATCATCCACCACCACCACAACACCATCATCCACCACCACCACCACCATCACCAGTTCCACACCATCACCACCACGCCACCATCATACCATCATCCACCACCACCACAACACCATCATCCACCACCACCACCACCATCACACCATCAGCGCCCCGACCCCTAGCACCACCCACCATCACCACCACACCACCACCACCACGCCACCATCATACCATCATCCACCACGCCACTACTACACCACCACACACCATCACCACTACACCACCATCATCACCACACCATCAACGCCGCACCACCACCACACCACCACAGACCATCACCACCATCACCACTACACCACCATCATCACCACACCACCACCACACCACCACCACAGACCATCACCACCACACACCATCATCACCACACCATCACCACCACACACCACCACCACCACACACCACCACCACCACACACCATCACCACTACATCACCATCATCACCACACCACCACCACAACACCACAGACCATCATCACCACTCCACCATCATCACCACACCACCACCACACCACCACCACTACACCACCATCATCACCACCACCACACCACCATCATCACCACACCATTGCCGCGAAACCTACCTTGTAGGTATTGTGTGCAGTCCACAATTATTGGTGTGTGGTACCAGGAACTGGATCGCGTCCTTTGCTACCTTTGCTGAAAATTTGCACTACCCACCACCACCACCACACTGCCATCCTCATCACCACACCATCACACCACACCACCACCTACCATCACCACCACACCATCAGCGCCCCGACCCCTACCACCACTCACCACCACACCGCCTTGTAGGCATTGGGTGCAGTCCACAAGTATTGGCGCGTGGTACCAGGAACTGGACTAGTGTTCTATGCTATCTTTGCTGAAAATTGGCACCACTCACCACCACCACCATACCGCCATAATCATCACCATCATCATCACCACACCATCCACCACATCCATCACCGCCTCTACCCCTACCTTGTAGGCATTGGGTGCAGTCCACCAGGAGGTGGATCGGTCTTTTGCAACCTTTGCTGAAAATTTGCTCCACTCACCATCGCCACACCACCATCGCCATCACCACCACCATTACCACCAACGCAACACCACCCACCACCATCACCACCCACCATCACACACCATCACACCACAACACCTCCCACCACCACCACCACACCACCCACCACACCATCAGCGCCCCGACCCCTACCACCACTCACCACCACACTGCCTTGTAGGCATTGGGTGCAGTCCACAAGTATTGGTGCGTGGTACCAGGAGGTGGACCGCGTCCTTAGGCCTGGAGGCTACTTTGCTATCTTTGCTGAAATTTGGCACTTGACTGGTTTCAAGGAACAGGTGTGACAGGCTTGGGATTGTGACAGAGTTGTGGTTGGGGCAGGGGTGGGTGTGGCTTGTGACAGTGCTGGGGTTGTGGCAGGGGTGGGTTGGAGTTGTAGCAGGACTGGTTTGGGCAGGGGTGGGGTGGGGTCGTGGCAGGAGTGGGTTGGATTCGAGGCATGATGGGGTTGTGGCAGGGGTGGGTGTAGAGTTGTTTATATTTGGGTTATGGTTTGATTTGTCGATGTTGCTTACTTAGTGCACGACTGGGGTGGGCACCGTGCTAGGGTGGATGAGGTCTTTAAATGATTCATGTGTGGGGTTGGTGTCGTTGGGGGGAACTCGACTCTGTACCTCAACTCAACTGAGAAAATAAATAAATTGTACATCATATAACGAGGCGTGAAGTTGAGGGGGGCAGCCCGTTTGCTTGCTCAGCGGCCAAACACCAAGAGTGAAAGTAATTTAATAAATATTTATGTAGTATACCTTATAACGAAGCGTGAGGTTGAGGGGGGCAGCCAGTTTGCTGGCACCGGCAGTGTTTTTTATTTCAGGTTTCTGTAGTCCAGGTTGAGTAGGTACTTGGGCTACTCAACCCTGATTTCAGGATAGTTGCGTAGGCATTGCATGGTGGAGCGCGAAGCGCGGAGCCTGGGGGGGTCGGGGGGCAGCGCGTCCCGATATCGGGGGGTTCGGGGGGTGTAGCATTATACGGAATGGCGACGGATTAGCGACGCGTCGTCGAAGAATGAAACACTGGGCATCGGGGCCAACCACTTGACTGACAAGGACACTCAACTGATAGGGAAGTCAAATACTCGCCTTGCCTTTGAAGGCAGTTCAGATCTAATGCAGAACCCATGCGTTGTACTTGCAGCCAAAGTATTCATTGCCCCAACTCAACTAAAACTACAACTAAAACTACAACTAAAACTGCAACTCAAACTGCAACTCAAACTCAATCTAGTACCCCAACTCAACTACAACTAAAGCTGCAACTCAAACTACAACTCAAACTCAATTCAGTACCCCAGTTAAATTAAGGGCGCCTGGTGGCGTGTCCCGAATGAAATGAATTTAATTCTGGATTCAAGTGATTCTAAATTATTTTATGTTGTGTTATTTAATCCGATTTCATTCCATTCAATTTAATTTGATCAACGTGAATAGAATGCATGTAATTGCTTTTTATTTTTTTTGCGGAGCCCCCTCTTCAAGGGGGCGGGAGCCCCCATGTTTACCCATTTGTCCATCCGACAGAAATTTCTTGAAGCCTGACACGTCAGCCAACGGTCGTGTAACTAACTCGCTTCGGTCAGCTCCATCAATGCCACCTTTCGTTCCGTTGCCAACACACTCCGCCAATTTTCCGCGTCGCTTGCGACGCTGCATAGGACTTGTATCAATTCGTATCGGATAAAATGTAACTTGGTGTAATTGAATTTCATTTAATCGATTGATGTTTTAGCTTTGTAACGACTAAGTGTAAAAAAAGTTTTTGAAGGGTTGAATTTTAAGCAGTATTGAACATTCCTGTAATGTTATGCAATGCATATATGTAGATTGGCTTCATTTTTAAGAGTTTGATGCAAGAAAAATGAGACCAATCAGGTGTCTGGTTGATTTCACGGAATTTGTACAAAGTATAGAATGTTTGGGCCCAGACGTGAACGGTTCGTCCCGTCCAGTTCACTCCTGGACGCACTTCTGCGAAGTACACGCACGCGTTTTTTGGCCAGCGGCAGGTGGCGTGGCTTGCCCCTGCACACCCCACAGCCCCGGCTCTGGGGTGGGGTCCGTGGGCTAATTATAGCACAAGTGCCCTATAGGAATGTTTCGTCCATTGTGATGCTTACATGTTTCGCCTTGATTTTTGACGACAATTCTGCTCCCAAACCTACGTATACGCACAAGTGGTTCAAATATGAAATGTTAGCTCAATGCACCCTTAAATCAAATTGTTAACCGTTAATTGTAGCTGTTTGGCCCAACCTTAGCTCCTTTTCTTGAATTGCGATGCTCGTATGTGGTCTCATGAGAATTTGTCCGGTATATATACGTCTTATAATTCATCAAAAATATAGAATGTTCAAGTTTTTCATGTTTTTTTGTCATTAAACCTGAAAATGTTGTTTTGTGACTGACTAACTAACTAACTAACTAATGGACGGATATTTCATTTGATGTACTCCTTTCTTCCCAAAATCTGGTGATTTTTCATTCGGGTACTCATCATCAAACACAACTGATAAGGAAGTCCATTACTAATGCATAGCCCATGTGAACAAGTCCTATGCATCGTCGCAAGCGACGCGGAAAATTAGCAGAGTGTGTTGGCAACGGAACGAAAGGTGGCAATGATGGAGCTGACCGAAGCGAGATAGTTGCGCGACCGTTGGCTGGCGTGTCGGGCTTCAAGTTTTTCGGTCGGGCAAACGGACAAATGGGTAAACATGGGGGCTCCCGCCCCCTTGAAGAGGGAGCTCCACCAAAAAGACAGAGCACTTGACTTAGTCTAAAGCTTTGATACTGCACAAGTGTTTTGGCAGAGTTCCCCCTTGAGAGCGGGAGCCTCCACAGTTACCCCGTTGTCCGTTTGTTTGTCGTGTTGTCGACCCGTAACCCTGTTTGGGTGCCAAGTGCCAAGTACTTACACAAACAGCCCATATGATGTACTTACACAAACAGCCCATGTGATGTACTTACACACACAGCCCATGTGATGTACTTGCAGACCGAGCACTGGACACAGTCTATGGGCTGGAAGATGATGACAGACAAGAACAGCAAAGGTATGGGCTGCACCGGGCTTGGGATTGACAGGCTCCAACCTAGCCAGTGAGCGGGCTCGGTTGGGTTGGCTGTGAAAGGGGTATCAGTGAAATGCATGTGATGCGTTGGGAGATGGTGACAGAGAAGGACAGCAGAGGCATGGGCTACGCCAGGCTTGGGAAGTGACGGGCTCCAACCTAGCCTGTGGATTGGGCTCGGTACCGTTGCCAGTGAAAGGGGCTTCAGTGAGCGGCATGTTGTGGGTTGGAAGATGGTGACAGAGAAGGACAGCAGAGGTATGGGCTATGCCAGGCTTGGAAAGTGACAGGCTCCAACCTAGCCAGTGAGCAGGCTCGGTTGGGTTGGCAGTGAAAAGGGTATCAGTGAAATGCATGTGATGGGTTGGAAGATGGTGACGGAGAAGAAAAGCAGAGGTATGGGCTATGCCAGGCTTGGGAAGTGACGGGCTCCAACCTAGCCAGTGGATTGGGCTCGGTACCGTTGCTGGTGAAAGGGGCTTCAGTGAGCGGCATGTGATGGGTTGGAAGATGATGGCAGAGAAGAACAGCAAAGATATGGGACAGCTGCCTGCTCTCCAATGCGTATTGACAATCCTCACTGCTCTCCAATGCATCTAAACAAACCCACCAACCCGATGCATCTCAACAAACCCACTGCTCCCCAATGCATCTCAGCAAAGCTGCCTGCTCTCCAATGCGTGACAATCTCCACTGCTCCCCAATGCATCTCAACAAACCCACCAACCCAATGCATCTCAACTGACACACCAGCCCATTGCATCTCAACAAACCCCCATTGCTCCACAAAGTATCTGAACAAACCTGCCTGCTTCCCACTGCCCAACCGCAGCATTCGTCATGTGGCAAAAACCTTTGAACACGTTGGAGGGACTGCAGGGGGTTGGTGCTGTGCCCATGACTCCATGCGTCAAGGGTAAGAGTTGTTATTTTTTGCTGTGGTAGTGCTGGTATGGTATAGTGCTGGTGGTGAACAAATAAAAATAAATATAATGTATTGGAGGGACTGCAGGGGGTAAGCGCTGTGCCCATGACTCCATGCGTCAAGGGTAAGAGTTTGTGTTCTTTGCTGTGGTAGTGGTAGTGCTGGTATGGTATAGTGCTGGTGGTGAAGAAGAAGAAAAATGAAAATTCGAACATCCAAGTAAGTCACACTGCCGGGGACAGTTGACCCTACTAAGGACGTGGTGTTATCGACACCGGTTCGTAAGCTCACCTTGCTCGAGGTTGGCAACGAGGCTAGAACCAGTCACGTTTCATACGGTTGACGGCCACCGTGAGAACCAAATACAAATAAGTATAATGTGTTGGAAGTATTGCAGGGGGTAGGCGCAGTGCCCATGACTCCATGCGTCAAGGGTGAGTTTGTTTTTTTACAGTGACAGTGCTGTTATGTATAAAGACACATTTATTGAATTAATTAATATAATGTGTTGGAAGATTGCAGGGGGCAGATGCTCTGCCCATGACTGCATGCGTCAAGGGTAAGAGTTTTTGTATTTGCTGAGGTAGTGTTAAATACAAATTAATTGAAAATCATTAATATAATGAGTTGGGAGATTGCAGGGGGTAGACGCTGTCCCCATGGCTCCATGCTTCAAAGGTAGGTTGTTCATACAGTGGAAGTGCTGGTACGAATAAAAACAAATAAATTGAATTAATCGAGTTTATTGATGGAATTCGTTGGAAGAATAGCAGGTCCATGCGCTGTGCCCATGGCTCCATGCTTCAAGGGTAAGTTTTTGTTACAGTGGTAATGTTGGTATGAATATAATAATAATAACAAAGAAATGAATATAATAATAATAAATAAATAGAATAATAATAAATATATTAATAACAAATAGATAAATATAATAATAATGAATAGCTGGCTTAAATAAACGGAATTGGTTGGAAGTATTTCAGGGGCAGATGCTGTGCCCATGACTCCATGCTTCAAGGGTAAGAGTTATTATTGTTTGGTGTGGTAGCCCTGGCATAAATAAATGGAATGTGTTGGAAGTATTGCAGGGGATAAGCGCTGTGCCCATGACTCCATGCTTTTAGGGACAGAGTTTTTATTTATTTCACTAACACACAGACAAGCGTACGTCGCTGCTTTTTGTTGCTGTGGGTAGATCTTTGTGAGTGTGCATGTATGTGCACATATGCACATACACGCACGTACAAGCGTACGTTGCTGCTTTTTGTTGCTGTGGGTAGATCTTTGTGAGTGTGCATGTATGTGCACATATGCACATACACGCACATACAAGCCGTACGTTGCTGCTTTTTGTTGCTGTTGGGTAGATCTTTGTGAGGTGCATGTATGTGCACATATGCACATACACGCACGTACAAGCGTATGTTGCTGCTTTTTTGTTGCTGTGGGTAGATCTGTGTGAGTGTGCATGTATGTGCACATATGCACATACACGCACTACAAGCGTACGTTGCTGCTTTTTGTTGCTGTGGGTAGATCTTTGTGAGTGTGCATGTATGTGCACATATGCACATACACGCACGTACAAGCGTACGTTGCTGCTTTTTGTTGCTGTGGGTAGATCTTTGTGAGTGTGCATGTATGTGCACATATGCACATACACGCACATACAAGCGTACGTTGCTGCTTTTTGTTGCTGTGGGTAGATCTTTGTGAGTGTGCATGTATGTGCACATATGCACATACACGCACATACAAGCGTACGTTGCTGCTTTTTGTTGCTGTGGGTAGATCTTTGTGAGTGTGCATGTATGTGCACATATGCACATACACGCACATACAAGCGTACGTCGCTGCTTTTTATTGCTGTGGGTAGATCTTTGTGAGTGTGCATGTATGTGCACATATGCACATACACGCACATACAAGCGTACGTTGCTACTTTTTGTTGCTGTGGGTAGATCTTTGTGAATGTGCATGTATGTGCACATATGCACATACACGCACATACAAGCGTACGTCGCTGCTTTTTGTTGCTGCGGGTAGATCTTTGTAAGTGTGCTTGTGCACATATGCACATACACGCGTATGTCGCTGCCCTTTGTTGCTGTGGGTAGATCTTTGTGAGTACATGTATGTGCACATATGCACATACACGCACATGCAAGGGTACGTCGCTGCTTTTTATTGCTGTGGGTAGATCTTTGTGAGTGTGCTTGTGCATGTATGTGCACATATGCACATACACGCACATACATGGGTACGTTGCTGCTTTTTGGAGCTGGGGGTAGATCTTTGTGAGTGTGCATGTATTGTATATAATGTATTGTATAACAATATAATGTATTGTATAACAACATATTGTACGGTGTATTGAGATTGACAAGTACGATAAATGATATCTATCTTACGATGTCTATATCTCAATGAAGCACGCACAAAGACACGCACACCCTAACACACACAAAACACACACGAAGAACACAAAAACGAAACACAAAACTCACACGTACACAAACACACACACACACGCCATGCCCTTGATTGCTTGCAGGGGATGTGGGACAGCCCTCCTTCCGCAAGTACCAAGCCCCCCCCCCCCACACACACACACATACACACACAACCAGTCCTGCATCCCCCCCCCACACACGTCCATGCTTTGTACTCCTTGCAGGGGATGTGGAAACAGCCCTCCTTCCGCAAGCACCAAGCTGTCACACACACACACACACCCATACACACACACAAACAGTCCCGCATCCCCCCCCCCCCCCCCCCCCCCCCCCCCCCCCCCCCCCCCGCACACACATGTCCATGCCTTGTACTGCTTTCAGGGATGTGGACCAGCCCTCCTTTCGCAAGTACCATGCCGCATGCCGCTTCCCTATTGTGCCACAACCACAGCTTCCGGAAACTTCCAAGCAGTACGGTGACGTGGTGGCAGAGATTGTACAGGCAATCGTCAAGGTGGTGGGCGGTGAAAAATCCAAGGTCATCACCAATGTGCTTGATGGTAACAGTCAGGTGGGTAAAAGTGGCACATACATACATACATGGGGCATGGGTCCCCCCCACCACCACCACCACACACACACACACCACCACCACCAGCATTAAACAACCGTCAAGTTGTTGGGCGGCGAGAAGTCCAAGGGCATCACCAATGTGCTAGATGATAACAGCCAGTTGGGTGAGAGTGGCAAATGCATACATACATGGGGCATGGGGCATGGGTCCCCCCCCCACACACACACGCACGCACACACACACACCACCACTACACTATCGTCAAGGTGTTGGGCGGCAAGAAATCCAAGGTCATTACTAATGTACTAGATGGTAACAGCCAGGTGGGTTTAAGTGGCACATACATGGGGCATGGGTCCCCCCCCACGCACACACACCAACAACACCACCTCTAGATAAATGTCAAGGTGTTGACGGCAAGAAAGCAAAGGTCATCACCAATGAGCTTGATGGTAACAGACAGCTGGGTGAGAGTGGCGAATGCGTACATATATACCCCCCCCCACGCACACGCACACACCACCACCACCACCACTAGATAAGTGTCAAGGTATTGACGGCAAGAAAGCAAAGGTCATCACCAATGAGCTTGATGGTAACAGACAGCTGGGTGAGTGGCACATACAAAAAATTATTTTACCATAAGTATATTGATATGGTGGTATGGTATATTGATATGGTGGTAGTAATTACACATGCAGTGTTCACCTCTCCCCCTACCCACCACCACATACACTAACCACCACCACCACCACCCCCTCACACACAAAAAACTACCCCACCGTCCCCTTCCCTTAACCACCACCACCACCACCACACATATACACAACACTACCACCACCACCACATACACACAACAAATTGCCCCACCATCGCCTTCCCCTAGCCACCACGACCACATATATACACAACACAAGCGCCACCACCACATACACACAAAAATCTACTCAACCATCCCCTTCCCTCACCCACCACCACGACACACACAAAAAGAACTACCCCACCGACCCCCTCCTTCGACCACCACCACAAACAACCCTCAACCACAACCACCAACCATCAACCACAACCACCAATCAACAAGCACTCAATCACCACAACCCTCACCACCAACACTCAACCCCCAACACCCTCACCACCAACACCGCACAGGGAGGTGTGTTGGCCGCCGCCGTCCGTGCGGTCCTCCCCTTTGCCTGGGTCCTAGGCGTGCAGCCAGTCACGTCCACCGAGTACCACCACCACCACCACCACAAACAACCCTCAACCACCACCACCACTCTCACCACCACCACCCTCACCACGACCAACCCTCAACCACCACACCACCACACAGGGAGGTGTGTTGGCCGCCGATGTCCGTGCAGTCCCCCCCTTTGCCTGGGTCCTAGGCGTCCAGCCAGTCACGTCCACTGCGTACCATCACAACCACCACCGTCACCACAAACAACCCTCAACCACCACCACCTTAACCACTCTCACCACGACCAACCCTCAACCACCACCACAACCAACCCTAAACCACCACCACTCTCACCACCAACACTAACACCGCACAGGGAGGTGTGTTGGCCGCCGCCGTCCGTGCCGTCCTCCCCTTTGCCTGGGTCCTAGGCGTGCAGCCAGTCACGTCGACCGAGTACCACCACAAGGGTGTCGGCCGCACCGTGAACTTCGGGGGCAGCGGAAATGATGCTACTATCCACCCCTCGGTCGGCAACCTCACCTATGGCTACCCAGATGGCCTGCCTACGTCCTTCTCTAGGGGCGAGGTGGGCATCTACCATGACTGGTGCTACATGTTTCCCACCTACCCAAGGTGAGATGATGGGCGTGGCTGGGGCTGGACCTGGACTGGGAAGTGTTAGGATGTGGGTGGGTGGGTGTGTAGGTATGCATGCATGCTGCTACCTGCCCACGTCCTTCTCTAAGGGTGGGGTGGGCATATACCATGACTGGCGCTACATGTTTCCTACCTACCCAAGGGGAGGTGATGGAAGTGGTTGGGGCTGGGCCAGGACTGGGAAGTGTTAGGAAGTGGGTGGGTGGGAGGGGGGCATGTGTAGGTATGCATGTTGTTACCTGCCCACGCCCTTCTCTAGGGTGGGGTGGGCATCTACCATTACTGGTGGTACATGTTTCCCACCTACCCAAGGGGAGGTGATGGAAGTGGTTGGGGCTGGGGCTGAGCCAGGACTCTGTTGCTAGGAAGTGAATGGTGTGAAGGTAGGGGAGGAAAGGGGGGCTGGGGGGATACCAATAAAATCTTATTTCCGGGCAGTGAGTACTATGGATCTAAGTGAGTAAATCTAAGTGAGGTACTATGGATCTAAGTGAGTACTATGGATCTAAGTGAGTACTATGGATCTAAGTTGTATTCTTCGAATAGAGAAATCAGCTGTAAGAGGATTGAGAGATAGATAGAGGATCATCTCATGGATGATTTTTTATCAAATGAGATATGGATGATTTTTTGTCAAATGAGATGATCCATCCATGGTCAAATGAGATAGATAGAGGATTGAGAGACAAATGGTTACAAAAAGCAGCTGCTAATCGGTAAATTGGAGCTTTACATGTATGCCTGTGTGTGGCAGTAGTGGGGGTTGGTATTGGTTGGGCTTGGGGGTTGGGTAAGGAGGTGAGCGCTTGTTGAGGTGATGGACGTGGTTGAGGCTTGCCTAATTGTTACATTTTATTGGCAGGCCCTAATTCTTAAACCCATCTTGTGCAGGGCATTTGACCTGATCATCTTTAGGGACTATGACACCCACAGGAGCAGTCTCCTCATCCATGGCTCTTTTTTTAAATCTGAAATGTATTTTTTTAGCTTTGTGGTTTCAGGCCTCCTCCAGGGACAGCGTTTTAGTGCTTTTAAAGCTATTTAGGGCCATTCAAGGCAAAAAAGAAAAACAACTTATTTTTACTTTTGATCTATCTCCATAGGTGAATAAGTCCGAAAACGCCCTAAGTCGGTCCAAGAATATGATACAGAGCGGTACATGACCCAAAATGCTCGGAATCGAATTCTGTCTGGCTCATATTGTTCGCCAAAGTGTCAGCTATGTGCGCAGCTACTTTTCGTCCGCGTTCGCATCTGGTCGCGAGCAGCCTTGTTCGGCAGGCCGGTTGCAGTACATCAGATGTGCGATAATTAGTTATACAAATCCACTTCGCGTCATAAACGAGGCCGCTCGAGCTATTCCGAAGAAAGGTACCTCGGGAAGAAAGGTTTATCGAACCCCTATTACAAGGTCGGAGGCTGCGCTTTCAGCCTTGGCCTAAGAATCAACTTCTGAAATAGCTGTACATCTCAAGATTTCACCTTTCAGTGGCCTACCACACCATGGCCCAGGATTAGGGTGTGTTTTCAATGATCTACTCCAAAACAAAAACTGAGTTAAGAAGTGGATGTTTCAAGACAAATAAAAAAAGTTTGTTCTTCGAATTTATTTTCAGACATAATTGACAATTTTGAATTTAAAAAAAAAAAATCTCCACGCTATATCTCAAGATAGAGCAAAACTGAGGCCCAAAATGTTTCAATTGAGGCTGTGCAGCTCTGACCTAGACTTAGGACACCCACAAAATGTAAATAATCAGGGTTTTGGGGGTACTCAACTGTACTGCCTGTGTACTGCTTTCCAAGACCTTCTGTAATAACTACTAGCAGGGAAAGACGTTACACAACATTTGTACCCAGTGTTCTTTTAAAATGGCTTGTTTCGTTCGCGATAGGCTCTGTATCACTTCATGCATAAAACCCGTATCGACTTAGGGAACCCCATAGTAACAAATTAGCATGTTTCACATGACCTGGTTCCCACCATTTGAGAAAACCCAAATCCGAGTATTTATATGTTGAACTGATGTGGTTGGGCAACTTATTGGCAAAAAAACTTTTTTGTTTTGACTCAAGGGCATGGGCTCAATCCATCTTTATCACTCAGGGTCTGACTTAGGCACCTATGGAGATAGCGATATTTTTCGCAAAAACGGGGTCAAAACTAGCAACCGCTATACATGGCGGTAAAAAGAAAACTGTTCTCATCCCCTCATCCCTCTCCTTACATTCTTCTCAGTACCTCACCCTCTTATATAAGCCGTGCTTAGCTTGACCCACAATTACACATTCCCCCGCCCCCACCCCATGCCCCCATCTTGTGCAGGGCATTCGATACAATCATCTTCAGGGAGCAGGAAACCCACAGGAACTGTTTCCTCAACATTTCCCTCTCATTACATTACTCTCATCCCCCCACCCCTCTCATGTAAGCCCTGCTTAGCTTGACCCACACTTACAATACCCGCCCACCCCCACCCCATCCCCCCATATTGTGCAGAGCATTCAACACGATCACCTTCAGGAACTACAAAACCCTTAGTAACTGTCTTTATCACCCTCATCCCCTCACCCCTCTCACTACATCCCTCTCATTACCTCACCCTCTCATCCCCGTCATGTGCAGTGCATTCGACATGGTCATCTTCTGGGACTACAAAACCCACATGAACTGATTCCTCATCCCATCATCCCTCTCATTATATTACTCTCATTACCCCCCCACCCCCCCCACCCCCCACACACACACACACCTGCCCCATCATGTGCAGGGCATTGGACATGGTCATCTTCAGGGACTACGAAACCCACATGAAGTGTCTCCTCATCCCCTCACCCCTCTCATTACATTACTCTCATCCCCTCACCCCTCTCATATAAGCCCTGCTTAGCTTGACCCACACTTACAAGACCCCCCCCCCACACACACACACCCATCATGTGCAGGGCAGTCGACATGGTCACCTTCAGGGAATACGAACCCCACCGGAACTGCTTCCTCATTCCTCTCATTACATCCCTCTCATTACCTCCATTCGCATTCGACATGGTCACCTTCAGGGACTACGACACCCACAGTAACTGTCTCCTCATCCCCTTATCCCTCTCATTACATCCCTGTGAGTACCTGACCCTCTCATCCCCTTCATGTGTAGGGCCTTCGACATGGTCATCTTCAGGGACTATGAACCCCACAGGAACTGCTTCCTCACCCTCATCCTCGAGTTCGATCGCATCATCCGCCCTGGTGGCTACCTGGTGTTCAGTGGGGAAGGTTTCGCTGAAGAGCTAGACCCCAAAAATATCGGCCTGTTGGGTTGGAGGCTTTGCTCTGCAGCCTCAGCCAACCCTGACCTCAAAAACCTTCAAATATATGAGAAGGTGGTGGTGTAGGCCCTTCCTTCGCCTCTCTGTCCTATCTGTCCCTCCCTCCCCATAGGCCTGTTGGGTTGGAGGCTTCGCTCTGCAGCCTCAGCCAACCCTGACCTCAAAAACCTTCAAATATATGAGATGGTGGTGGTGCTGGCGTGTGTGGTTAAGGTGGTGGTGTAGGCCCTTCCTTTTCTTCTCTGTCCTATCTGTCCCTCCCTCCCCATAGACCTGTCAAGTTGGAGGCTAGGCTCAGTAGCCTCACCCAAACTGACCTCAAGAACCTTCAACTGCATGAGCAGGTGGTGGTGTAGGTATGTGTGGTGAAGGTGGTGCATCCCCCGTGCGGTACCCACGGAAGCCAGGGAGTACACTAAGCGGATTAGACAGTTTGAAGACTTGTTCATGCAATGGTGGACTTGTCTAAAGCCGTCCTTTTGAAAGTTGGAAAGGGGGGGTTGGGTTACAGCGGGGGGGGGGGGGGGGGGGGGAGTTGTCTAAAGCCGACGTTGGAAAGTTGGAAAGGGGGGGGGGGGGGGGGGGGGGGGGGGGGCATAAAGCTGACGTTAGAAAGTTGGAAAGGGGGGGTTAGGTTACAGGGGGGGGGGGGGGGGGGAAGCCGACGTTAGAAAGTTGGACAGGGGGGGGGTATGAATCAGACTTCAGAAAGCTGTTCAAGCGCCCATAGGGGGGTTTGGGCACCGATGCCACACGTACGTGGTGTGGCACACTAAAAATTAATAGGCGGCGTCGCAAGCGATGCGGAAAATTGCCAGAGAGTGTTGGCTATCGGAGCGACAGGTGGCAAAGGAATTGTGTGCAGCAGAATGAAGCCACTTCGTTACGAGACAGTTAGTTGAGACGTGTGGTCGGGCATGTCCAGGTGCGTCTGCTGACCAACAGTCGAAGCAATGCATAGTGTAGGTGGTAGTGTGGTGCAGATATAGGATACTATTGTTTTAGCTTCCGTGTATTATGTCGTGGTGGCCAAAAGGCGAGGGGGATGGGTATAAATAATCCCTCTTTCCGGCCTGGGCTGAATCATGCTAGAGATAAATAAATAAAAAGTGGGGAGGATGGACAGAATAAACAAATAATTTGGTTGCATCTCGCCACAAAGTCATCGTCATACCTACATCCTAGCTAAATGGCGGGACAGGGACCGGCATACCTCTCTCAGCCAGGTTCCACTTCCATTATCTGATGGATTGACTTGAACTTGTACTTATAATTTCAGCCAGCAACTTGGCTGTTCGCCAATGTAATAAATTGTAAGATTATCTAACTTATTGGATTGTCCGGGAGGGTGACATACAAAAAATATCTAGTACCCCCCCAGAAAAGTTGGAAGAGTCAAAAAGGGGGTGGGGGGGGGGGGGGGGGTACCCCACCCCACCAAATTTAGATAAAACCTAGCCTATGTTGTGGCAAATCATCTCCTTTAGTACCCTGCATTTTCAAAACCCCAGGGAATGTTGTGGATTGTTTTTAAACATGACCTGAACACGATTACAAATTAATCCAATATGCACCCTAGATAGCTCAATATTTTAGCTTCCTTATAGTTCCTTGCTTTCCTTCAACATCGTTTATAAATTATAACTGACTTGCCTGGTATTGGCCTGTAACCTGCATGGGCTTGCTACATGAAACCCACCAAAAGGTCTAAATGCAATGCCCGTCTGAGCCCGCCATGATTATGGAAGCTATTGTTAAGTTGGTTAGGCCCCTACTAGACCTTCAACTTGCTCTGGTCCCCAAAAAGCACATCAGACAAGAAACTATAGTCGAGGCTTCGAGGCTGTCGAGGCTTCAACTTGCTCATCACAGCTGCTATGTGTGCCACCTCGTAAGCCCCAATTGGGGGTACTTGAGCCACACCACTGTGCTTTTCCTTGTGGTGGGACTCCATTCCGTACTTCCATACGGTGGCTGAGCAGTGGGGGCACACAAGCGGGGTGTTGGTGCATGCCGCCTTATCACCCAAGTTGGCCCTCTGGCTGTACTTCTTGAAGTAGTAAGCCTTGCAGATTATGACTGCTTGCTGTCCCTTGTTGATGCTTGGGCCTGAGTACCTTTGCAGAACTTATTGTGCTGCTCGAACTGTTGCAACCCTGCGAAATCAGTTGCCGACCGAGCACAAAGAGGACATGTGCATCCGTCATCGTCGTCAGACAGCAGTCGGCTATTGCTCAGGTCGACATGCTGCCTCTTGGATGGACTTTCGTCGTGAATAGACTCCTCGATGGACCCATTCGACTTTGCAATGCTAATTGATTCTTCAATGCCAAAACCAGACGAGGATAAGCAGCAGATCGCCGGTACAGCAAGGTTCCAAACTTGAACTTGAACTCGAAATCGAGCTTGAATTACATAGCATGTGTCTGGAAAGTATGGAATTGGAACGCTTGTATTAAGACGAAGTCGGTGCACTTCTCCAGAGATGAAATGGAGCAGTCGGGAAAAAGTTGGTAAGGGCTGTAGGGGGGGGGGGGGGGTACCCCCCGAGAAGGTGCCCAGAATATCGCCGGACCCGGGGGTATCGATAGATCACGTGATCCCCTAATAGAAACCACTGCCCGATACCCCAACATGGGCCGTGCCAGACTTTCTATGGCTCCTGGCATCCTCATGGATTGTCACACGTTTTATAGCCTCCTGTTGGCTGCTCACACACCGTCCTCCAAGCCCCCCCCCCCCCCCTCATGCGATACCCACAGAAACACGAACTTGAATAGTAGGGGGCCCTGGCGGGTCCCCTGGAGGTCGGCCCCGGGGGTGGGGTATGGAACACGATGGCTTCTGGGTTTGTAGTTCAGTTGTCTAAAATTGTTACATTTCTTGTTGAATGTTGAAAAATATGACGAAGTTGTCCACGTGGGTATGCCAAGGTGAAATGACGTGCAGCGGGAGACATTTGCTAATTGCAATCGCCAAAAACTTGATCGTTTGAAATATTTAACGTAGATTGTCATGTTATGTTTTATTTCTAGGCTTGGCATCCAATGGTATGCTTTTACTTGTAGAACTTGGAGAACTGTAAGAGAGCCGTCATGTATATGTCATTTATTGTACCAGGTGTGTGGGTGCAGTTGAGGCGGATGCATGCCTCAAAAACTTTCCTGGGCTGTTTCTGATGGATGTGGGACATGGTTTCCGTGTGTCTACGATAAGAGCTTGTTAGTCAGCTGTTGTATTGGACATGCTCCAGGTCCCTAGATTGAGTCCACAGGGCAGGAGGGAAACGACAAATGAAAAAACCGCGTCTACAGTCCGCAACCCTGAGATCCGTACGCGAAGAAGTGCACTCCGGGGCAAGCTTTCGACAGCAGGTTGGTTCCCAAAGTGCACCATTTTGCCGCAGGTACAGCAACTCCCAAGAAAGTTGAGAAGCGAAGTTGCTCTTCGACCATTGGAGTTGCTTTGCGGATATTGAACTTGCTTTCAGACTATCCAAACTGCTTTGCAACTATTGGACGTGCGAGGCTTTGCATGTACTGGTGTTGCGACTATTCAACTTGCTTTGCGACTTTCGAAATCCGCAGCCCTGAGATCGGTACGCGGATAAGTGCCCTCAGAGGTCGATTCCATGCGAAAGAAGTCGGTTAAACCGTTTCTTGGGAGGATTTGAGGATTTGAGGATTTGACGATTTCGCGTGAAGTATCGCATACGTCTGTCCCCCTTAGGGGTCCGTCCAACTTGGTTCCATGGCTCCAGACTTTAAGGCTGCTTGTCGTCTTCGACAGTTACATAATCAATTCAAATCAAAGCGTTCTTATCAAAATTTATTCGATCCATTATCTTCATACATTCATTGATAAACTATGCAACTTTTCTCGACATTCCACCTCTGGATTGCACGTCAAGTAATGTGAAGGACTCGTTTTGTTCTTGGGTTGGGAAATCATGTTATGATCATTACGTCTCGCAACCCAAAGAATTTCCTCGCTCCATTAAAAATCACATGAACTTCACAAAGGACTTGAGCTTGAACTTGAAATTCTAAGCCCACCATCGGTGGCCCCCCATCCCACCCTCCCAACCATCCTAGCCACGCCAGTAGTCCAACACTCCCATCATGTTTCGAGACTCTCGACCCACCAGTCTCCCTGCGACCCACCCGGTGCGACCCACCCACGGACCACGATTCATGTGGCCACGCCACCTCCCGTTACTACCCCTCCCCTCATCCACCACCTAACCTCCTGCTCTGGCGCTCATGCCCATCCTCGCGCATTACCCCCCTTGCCTCCTCGCAATTCTCCTCCTTCTCCTTATGGCGCTTCGAACCAACGCTACCGCCGGGCAGTGCCGAGGCATGACCGGTATACGCTCCCGCCCCTCGATAAAACCGATGGCCGCGACCAGGGGCAGAAGTAAGGTGCATGCGGCATCGGAACAATCTAGCACTGCTGCACCAACGGAATGGTGCGGGCGGTGGTGGAGGCGGTGTTCTTTAGCTATCATCGTATTTAGCTGTCATCGTTTTAACAATGAACATGCAGATGTAGTACCCTGGTGGATGATCTGTGGCTTGTTATCCGTTCTCCTTTCTCCTTGTGTGGTTCACGTTACTCCGTAACGTGAATTGCTATGCTTATATGTTGCTCAAATCTTAGTGCCTTTACTTAATCTTAGTGCCTTAACTTAATCTTAGTGCCAAGTTTAATAGACTTTCACAAGGAATGTGAATTTGTAATCAATTTGTTCGAAAATGAAAAGAAGAAAAAATGTTCTCCTTTCCCTGCTCTCTGGTTCTATCCAGGGTAATTCCAAGCGCACACTTTTGCACGCTGGCGCAGCAAGCAATTTTTGCGTTTTTTGCACTACAAAGCGCAGTTTTTTTGTTTGCTTTGGTTAAAGCGCTGGCCAATTTGGTCAATGGAAGTACCCTGGTTCTATCATTATGTGGACATTCTGAAATATCATTCTTAAAAATGTTCAGATAATTAAACACATTATTAAGTCTTAAGCTAAGAGGAAACAAGCTTAGCGAACCAGATATATTGTACGGTCATACCCTAACCAAATAAACCCAACATGGTAGCCATTCTCCAGTATGTACACATGCATGCAAACGGGAGGGTTCCCTTGATCTCACGTCCTGTGGCAGATCGTACAATTTTCCAAATTTTTATTGTACCCTTATAACATGCAACACACCACCACCCAAACACTAACCACTACCACCACCCACACACCACATACCACCAACACCACCACCTCCACCACCACCACACACCACACACACCATCACCACCCACACACCACCACACACCACACACACCATCACCACCCATAAACCCACACACCACCACACACCACCACCACACACCACCACCACCACCACCACCACCACCCATACATTTTTGTATTGTACCCTTATAACATGCAACCCGGGTTGAACACACCAATCATGGTTGCATACGATTTTCACAATCTTGTTTTTTTGTGTTAATAACTTGTGTGTGAGTTTTTGTGTGTGTGGTGTATGTGTCACCACCTTCTCCACCATCAACACTTCCACCACCACATGCACACTCATCTCCCCTGCACACAGCATCCCCACCACATGCACACCCACCTTGCATCCTCCCACCATCCCCCCCACCCCCACCCACCCCACCACATGTACACCCACCTTGCATCCTCCCCCCCCCCCCCCCCCACCACCACCACCACCACCCCTAGGTTCCAGAAGACTGTTGAGTTGCCTGCCTTCCCTTGCGGTAGCCATATCATGACTCGCTCCATCTACTAGGCATGCTCTGATTTGACTAGGTTACCCTCACTTTCACCACCCTCACCACAACATGCACACTCATCTCCTCTACCCCACCCCACCTCTCACAAACCCACCCCCCACCCCACCACCTCCCACCACCCCCCCCCACGTCCCCCCCCCACCCCCCACCACAGTACCACACCACCCCTAGGTTCCAGAAGACTGTTGCGTTGCCCGCTTCCCTTGCGGTAGCCATATCGTGGCTCGCTCCATCTACTAGACATGCACTGATTTGGCTGGGTTACCCTCACTGTCACCACCTTCACCACCTTCACCACCACATGCACATTCATCTCCCCCACCTCACCCCACCCCACCCCAACTATTACAAACCCACCCCCACCACCCCTAGGTTCCAGAAGACTGTTGAGTTGCCCGCCTTCCCTCGCGGTAGCCATATCGTAACTCGCACCATCTACGAAGCATGCTCTGAGCTAGCTGAGTTTGAGGTTGGGCTGGCCAACTTGTTCTGTATGCACACGTCAGCCAGCCTGACAATCAACGAGAATGCATCTCCAGGTGTACCGCTGGACCTTGCGGTACGAGGGTGTTGATGGGAGGTTCACTTTTTTTTTTTTTTTTTTTTTCTGTGGGCTTGGCTTGGCTGTGGCTGGGCTGAACTGGCCTTGGCTTGGCTTGGTTTGGGCTTGGCAACTAGTTCTGCATGCACATGTCAGCCAGCCTGACAATCAACGAGAATGCATCTCCAGATGTACCGCTGGACCTTGCGGTACGAGGGTGTTGATGGGAGGTTCACATTGCTCTTGTTTTATTTATTTCTTTTGGTTTTGTTTGTTTTTGTGGGATTGGCTTGGCTGTGGCTGGGCTGAACTGGCCTTGGCTTGGCTTGGTTTGGGCTTGGCAACTAGTTCTGCATGCACATGTCAGCCAGCCTGACAATCAGCGAGAATGCATCTTCAGATGTACCGCTGGACCTTGCGGTTCGAGGGTGTTGATGGGAGGTTCACATTATTTTGTTTTGGTTTGTTCCTTTTGGTTTTCTTTGTTTTTGTTGGCTGGGCTTGGCTTGGCTTGGCTTTGGCTTGGCTTGGCAACTAGTTTTGCATGCACACGCCAGCCTGACTGTCAATCAACGAGAATGCCTTTCCAGTTGTACCGCTGGAACTTGCGGTGCAAGGGTGTTGATGGGAGGTTGGGTTATTGGGTAGGGTTCCATTAAAAACAGGAGAATGTTTGTACTAAATTTGAGTTGGATCGTTTTCGTCACAGCTAAAGACAACGAGCAGCCAAATTGCTGGCTGGAGCCATGTAACCAAGTTAAATTGAAAGATCAATCTTATTTTGTCGCCATTCTGTTGCTGCGTGGCGACGCACAGGTCCGGCTAAACTAGTCAGAAACGCCCCCCCAACCCCCCCGGGCTCCGCGCTTCCCGGGTTTTGGGGGGCAGCGCGTTGCACTGGGGTCGAACCGAGTCGCTCAATTTGCAACGCGTCGTACGAAGAAGAAAAAAAGTGGTTCAAGCCCACCAGAGCCAGGTTTAGGGTTTAGGGTTTAGGGTTTAAGGCTTAAGGTTTAAGCCCGCCAGAGCCATGTGACCACGCTCAGATTTCCCCCTCTATGTGTTTCTATAGGACCACTTGACTTGCTCTAGCGCCTGTAGTACGCGTGCCGTAAAGGAATCGTTTTGTGTAGGGCATACCAGAGACCACAAATGAATAACGGTGCATTTCTATTGGACCACTTGACTTGCTCTAGCGCCTGTAGCACGCGTGCCGTAAAAGGAATCGTTTTGTGTAGGGCATACCATAGACCACAAATGAATAACGGTGCATTTCTATTGGACCACTTGACTTGTGATAGCGTCTGTAGTATGCGTGTCGTAATGATAGTAATGATAACGCCTGGTGGGGCGTGGAAGTAATATTCATCCTGGGTGTGTATTACGGGTAACACGCAAAAAAAAAGATAACGCCTGGAGGGGCGTGGTGTTAAGGGGACCCTCCCGTACGCTGCAGCTGGGGGAAATCACCATGGTAGACATAGTAAGTGTCACCCTCCAGGCGGGAGGGACTCCTTCATGCGACGTGTGGAAAGAATGCTGGTACAGGAGGCGATAGAGGGTAACACGCATGTATTACGGGTAACACACTGTGTGTCGATTAACATTTTTGGCGCATTTTTTTGGATTGTCGGTAATTCACGGCCACCCAGGACAAACACTAAACTCAACTGAAATAACTGAACTCAACTAATAGAACTCCCTCTGAAGTCAAACTCTAAACTGATCATCCTTCTGAACTCAAACTTCAAATCTCAAAGTGAATTTCAACTGAATCTTAACTGAACCTCAACCAAATCTAAACTGATCGCCCCTCTGAACTCATCCCTCTGAACTCGTCCATCTGAACTTAACTCAAACCCAAACCTAAATCCAAACCCAAACCTAAACCCAAACCCAGTCTACCCCCAAATTTCTTCCCCCAACCCTCTTACCTCCTAATGGTGCATTTCCATTGGGCCACTTGACTTGAGTTGAGTCAACTTGAGTTAGACAGACTTGACTTAGCAATTGCGCGACTTGACTAAGCATTTGCATGAGTTAACTCAAGTCGAGCCTTTTGTGTGTCCATTGATTGCACCTGTACTGCTCAGATTTGCAGAGAGAAGTACAGCTCTAGTCAAGCCCAGCTAATACAAGTTTCAAAAAGGGACTCGAGTTTTTTTGTTTTAGTTGTGAAAGGATTTTCACCCCAGCAGGTGACCCACCTGACACAAACCAGCGACACCAAGGATTCAGTTCGAATGGCGTTGCCACTCCTACAAAAGAGTAGGCGCACTTTGGTTGAGTTGAGCCAGGAGCCTCGAGTTGAGCTAAATAAAATTGACTTGAAATGGACTTGACTAGACTTGACTTAGTTAAACGGATTCATAAAGAGTGGGGCGTGAATTCACTCAAGTCAAGTCAAGTTTGTTTTGAAGGAATTGGCCATAAACATTAAGTATATGGCAGCCATAAGCCCAGGTGTGGACTTTTGTGGGGTCGACTCGAGTCCAATGGAAATTTGACTTTAAATTCGATTCCAGAACAACACGCAATCCTGTTTCGACGAACGGTAGAGCATGTCGAAACAAGGGGTTCGAGGTTTGAATCTCTACGGATGCGCTTAAGTGTTCGGGGTCGCTGTCAACCGCCATGGTAGCTTTGTCCAGGTTAAGTAGCAGCCCGTTCAATACCGCCGTAAGACGGGGCTCCCTTATAACCACGCCCCACTGACGTTATCATTGCTATCATCACGGCACACGTACTCCAGGCACTAACGCTAGTCAAGTGGTCCAATATAAATGCACCGTTATTTATTTGTGGTCCATGGTATGCCCTCCACAAAACAATTCCTGTATGACAGGCGTACTTCAGGCGCTAGAGCAAGTCAAGTGGTCAAATAAAATTGCACCGTTTTTCATTTGTGGTCCATGGTATGCCCTCCACAAAACAATTCCTGCTCGACACGCGTACTACAGGCACTATTGCAAGTCAAGTGGTCAAATATATATGCACCGTTTTTCATTTGTGGTCCATGGTATGCCCTGGTGGTGGTGGTGGAGATAATGATGATGATAATGATGATGATGATGATGAGGAGGAGGAGGAGGAGGAGGAGGAGGAGGAGGAGGAGGAGGAGGAGGAGGACATTTTTTCCTGGTGCTCTACTGGATTCCAAACGTGCCCGCAGCTTGACGGAGCCAAGGGGGACTTACGAACATCATGCCCCCCCCACACACCGCCACCCACACACCCACACACCCACACACACCACCCCCACCCACACACCCACACAAACACCCACCCACCCACTCACGCACCCCCACCCATGCACACAAACATACACAAACACACACACACACACACACACACACACACACACACACACACACACACACACACACACACACAAACACACACAAACACACACACACACAAAAGTGCCTTAACCCGAAATGACTTCTTTCAATTTTTCTCTCTTGCCCTTTCCAGGATTCTCTGGACCGGATTGTACCGGAAGGTAGAATGTACCGTCACCTGGACGAGGGTATGGACGACATGCCAGCCCATGTGAAGGTACAGAAAAGTGCAAGGGATTTTTGGCGACCGTCTGACCATGATGAAGCCAGGCACGTCAGCCAACAGTCTCGTAACTAACTCGCTTCCCTTGCCACCTGTTGCTCCGTCGCGATCACTCTCCGCCAATTTTTAGCGTCGCAGGCGACGGTGCATCGAACTTGTTGTCTAGTACCTATGTTTAAGAATATAAAGTTTTTGTAATCAGCCTTATCCCTTCAGCCCCCTCCCCCCCCCCCCCCACCCCACCCCACACACACACGCACACAAACACACACACACACACACACACACACACACACACACACACACAAAGGCCCAGGTCTCCCTCAGCAATCATAATTAGGGAACGGCAAATCATATGATACCATACAAAAATCATACGATTTAATATCATATGATATGATGCCCCAGGCCAAAGTTACCTAGTCAGACCACCGGCATCATATGATATCGTATGATATCATATGATGACACGATATCATATGATATCATATTTCGGATCCCTAATCATAATAAAGAGTCAAAGTAGGATGCAAAAATGCACCTTTTTCCCAACGATGCATCGCAATTCTGTCGCCGCATGGCGACGCATGGGTCTGGCTAAACTAGTCAGAAACTTCTCCCTCAAAGCCTCTGGGCTCTGCGCTTCGCGCCGCACAAAACAAAACAGTGGGTTTGCCCAAATGCAAGCAAACGATTTAATATCATATGATATGATGCCCCAGACCAAAGTTACCTCGTCAGACCGCCGGCATCATATGATGCCGCACAAAACAAAACAGGGGGTTGGTCCCAATGCAAGCAAACAGGCTGGCTCCCTCAACTTCACGCAAAGCAAACAGGCTGGCTCCCTCAACTTACGTACACACCAATGCACACACAAACACACAGACCCACACCCATCCCCACCCACACTATCCTATACCCTAGCCCCATCCACACTCTCCCTCCAGAGTTCTCTAATGGGAGCCCGCTTGAAAGTCCTTGTTGCACACACACACACTAATTCATACACACACCAATGCACACGCAAACACAAACAAAGAAGGGAAAAAACGCTGAAACAAACTAAAAAACAGCAACAAACACAAACGCCGATACAAACACAAAAAAAAAAACAGACGCACACCCATCCTCACGCACACAATCCTATCCCCTATCCGCTTCCACACTCTCCCTCCAGAGTTCTCTTATGGGAGACAGCTTGAAAGTCCTTGTTGCACACACACACACTAATGCATGCAGAAACACACACACACACACACACACACACACACACACACCAATGCACACAGACGCAAACACAGAAGAAGAAAAAAACGCTGAAACAAACCCAAACACAGCAACAAACACAAACACCGAAACAGACACAAACACAAATACACAGACGCACAACCATCCCCACGCACACTATCCCATCTTATCCGAAACAAACACAAACATTGACACACAAACAAACACACACTAAGACACACAAACAAAGCACACAAAAGCACACGCAATCACTAATGCGCACACAATCATTAACACACAACCACAAACACACAGACTCACACCCATCCCCACCCGGACCCTGCCTACCTCTCTCCCTACAGCGCTCTCTCATAGGACACACACAAGCACGAGCACAGAAACAACAACAAACATAGAAGAAAACAAAACAGACTCACACCCATCCCCACCCACGCCCTCATCACCTCTCTCCCTCCAGAGCTCTTTCATGGGAGCCAGCTTGAGGGTGCCTGTTACACTCGCCCACTAATGCACACACAAACACACATACTCGCACCCATCCCCACCCACACTATCCTATCCCCTATTCCCTTCCACACTCTCCCTACAGAGCTCCATCATGGGAGCCAGCTTGACGGTGTCTGTTACACACACACCAAGCATTGAATGCACACACAAACACAAACACAGCAACAAACGCAAATGCCGAAATTAAAACAAACTTACACAAATTCACAGACTCACACCCTGCCTACCTCTCTCCCTCCAGAGATCTTTAATGGGAGCCAGCTTGACGGTGCCTGTCACACACACAAACACAAACACGGAAACAAACACACAGACTCACACCCATCCCCACCCACACCCTGCGTACCTCTCTCCCTTCAGAGCTCTCTAATGGGACACACACAAACACGAACACGGAAACAAACACACAGACTCACACCGATCCCCACCCACACCCTGCCTATCACTCTCCCTCCAGAGCTCTTTAATGGGAGCCAGCTTGACGGTGCCTGTTACCGGTGGTCGATTCGCCTTTGGTATATGGCAGGTGGGTTATAAAAAAAAAAAAAAAAAAAAATGAAAGAAAAAAAAAGAAAAAAAAAACATTGTCCGGGGGGGGCCTCAGGAAGTTGCTCGTGTACTGCATGTCGGAATCGGGACCTAAATGGGTCGTAAGCCCCAAAACCATCGAAAAAAGTCGATGAAGTGTCGGGGGAGGGGCAGATATCGCCCCTTAAAAAAGAGGGTAGGGGGGGGGGGGGGGGGGGGGGGGGGGGGTCCGGTCGCTTTCAGAAATTTCCTCTGGGGAAAACTGTTAGAGGCCAAAACTTCCTCAGGACTCGGTCTCTGATTAAGCAGACCTATGACACAAGCTCGATGAGATCTTTCCGAACCCGCGCTTATTTCCGACAACGAGTAAATATGGAGGCGCGATCCTCTAGATCCAAGTCGAGGCACCTGGTGACCTGGCAGATCCTAGTATCATGGTCGAGCTGGTTTCAGAAATATCATCGTAACTTCCTCACCAGACGGAATCTGACGAAGTGAAGTACACCCACGAAACTGGTTTGACAAGAGCATTTCGAATCCGCGCTTGTTTTCGAGAATGAGTTAATGTGTCGAGGTGGTGCTCGAGTTGTGACCTCCACAGGTTCTAAGTACTAAGTACAAAAAAGTGTCTAAGTTGGGCCAAACCAGAAACTCAGTATTTCCTCCCCAAACTTCTTGGGTGTATGGAGGGTACTTGGCATGCAACTTGGGCTTAACACCACCTTCAAATTCTGAAACACCAAAACTTGCTGGCTCAGCTTAGAATCAGGGCTAGGAAAGGGTGCTTGCTTGATCATGTTGTTAAACTTTGCTCAAATCCAAATGTAAGACCACAAATGTATAAAGCTCGTCGAGGGGATCACTATAGACCCTACTTCGACCCCCTAATTATAATTTATGAAGGAGATATGGGCCTTTGGGGGGGCAGGGGGGGGGGGGGGGGGGGGGGGGGGATAAGGCAGATTACAAAACTTCCGACATAAGTATATGAAAAAAACTTCTTCAAGGCCCCCTGACATTGTCACGTTTACATTTTGCCTCGTAAAAAAAAACGAACTCAGGGTCCCGTCGAAAAAACAATTGTTTGGGTTTCAGTTCTTCTACGCCTTTTTTAAGCCCTTCCTATCACGATTGGGCAAGTCCCTTAAGCCTATTTGGCCTACCCCTGGACTGTAATATAAAGGTAATGATAACGCCTGGTGGGGCGTTGTGTTAAAGGAGCCCGTCGTACGCAGGTGGGGAGCGGTCTCCTACCTCAACTGGACAAGCTACCATAGCGGTTGACGACGACCTGCAACGCCAAGAGCGACCGGAGGGGGAGTCGACCCCCCCAACTCTTCATCCTCAAGCGATCTGGTCTACCACTAGACCATTGTATATCACTGAAAGGGACTACCCCTGGACTGTAACAATTTATTCTCTTGCATTGTCAGGGCATCTACTTCATTGAGCACCGCGACTGCGGAGGTCGATTTCAACCTTGGCAGAAAAACATGGCTCATTAAACCAGATTTTTTTTGTCAGAGCATCTACTTCATTGACCACCACCATAAACACCACCACCACCACCATTACACTGACAGGGCATCTACTTGAATGAGCCCCACCACCACCACCACCACCACCACCACCACCACCACCACCACCACCACCACCACCACCATTACACTGCCAGGGCATCTACTTGAATGAGCCCCACCACCACCACCATTACACTGACAGGGCATCTACTTGAATGAGCCCCACCACCACCACCATCATCATCACCACCAACACCAACACCAACACCACCGTCACCACCACCATAAACGCCACCACCACCACCACCATTACACTGCCAGGGCATCTACTTGAATGAGCCCCACCACCACCACCATTACACTGACAGTGCATCTACTTGAATGAGCCCCACCACCACCACCATCATCATCACCACCAACACCAACACCAACACCACCGTCACCACCACCATAAACGCCACCACCACCACCATTACACTGCCAGGGCATCTACTTGAATGAGCACCGCGACTCGGGAGGTCCAAGGAGGTTGGTCATCACTGTGCAGGTAACATACCCTGATCATGCCTACCGTATGTTTTGTTAATTATTATATATATAGAAGCCCGGGGTTGGGGTGTGGGGGGGGACATTATTCAGGTGAGATACCATGTTCATGCCTACCGTATGTTTTGTTAATTGTTATATATAGAAGCCAGGGTGGGGTGGGGGGGGGGGGGGGATCACTGTGCAGGTAACATACCCTGATCATGCCTACCGTATGTTTTGTTAATTAATATATATATAGAAGCCCAGGGTGGGGGGGGGTTATTATTCAGGTGACGTACCATGTTCATGCCTACCATATGTTTTGTTAATTATTATATATAGAAGGGGGGGGGGGGGGGGGGGGGGGGGGATATTATTCAGGTGAGATACCATGTTCATGCCTACCGTTTGTTTTGTTAATTATTATATATAGAAGCCAGGGGTGTGTGTGTGTGCGGGGGGGGTATTATTCAGGTGAGATACCATGTTCATGCCTACCGTATGTTTTGTTAATTATTATATATAGAAGCCAGGGGTGGGTGTGTGTGTGTGTGTGGGGTATTATTCAGGTGAGATACCATGTTCATGCCTACCGTATGTTTTGTTAATTATTATATATAGAAGGCGGGGGGGGGGTACTATTCAGGTAACATACCATGTTCATGCCTTCCGTTTACTATTATTATTACTATTTCCACAAAGTATTTGTTTGTTGGAACTTATTAATTGTATTATTATATATATTATTATACATATTATATTATTTTATACACAGTGACCCCGGAGGTCCCAGGAGGTTGGTCATCACTGTTCAGGTGTGATACCATGTCCATACATAAATGGTCATATGTGGTCTCGTGAGAATATCTCCGGTATCAATAAGTCTTATAATTGGGATATCTTATATAATGTTTCGTTTTTTTGTGATTTGAAGTGAAACCTGAAAAGTAGGTTGTGACACACACACACACGGACACACACACAGTTTTGACAGGCTAATCCCTCAATCAAAAAAACTGTACACACATGTTTTATTACTGCGAAGCCCGGGAGGGTGGTGTTCACTGATCAGGTTCTGGTGAGATTACCCTTTCAGGTTCTGGTGAGATTACCCTTTTTGAAATCAGGTTCTGGTGAGATTACCCTTTTTGAGATCAGGTTCTGGTGAGATTACCTTTTTTGAGATCAGGTTCTGGTGAGATTACCCTTTTTGAGATCAGGTTCTGGTGAGATTACCCTTTTCATCATGAACTCTCTTTTTAAAATTTTATTTTTTGTACGGCCGGTTCATAATAGTTTTTATTGCTATTCCATGTTTTAGAATCCCCACCCATATCCTCTCATCACCCCCACCCATATCCTCTCATCACCCCCACCCATATCCTCTAATCACCCCCACCCATATCCTCTCATCACCCCCACCCATATCCTCTCATCACCCCCACCCATATCCTCTCATCACCCCCACCCATATCCTCTCATCACCCCCACCCATATCCTCTCATCACCCCCACCCATATCCTCTCATCACCACCACCCATATCCTCTCATCACCCCCACCCATATCCTCTCATCACCCCCACCCTTATCCTCTCATAGGAGTAGGAGTAGAGGCAGGGGTAGGGGTAGGGGTGCAGAAAATAGTGTATCATGGTTGTGAGGGGTGCCGTAGGGGTGCAGAAAAGGGCGCCGAAACCCCCCAAGATTGGCAGTGTGGCAGTGTGGATGTGGCTGTGTGTGTGTGCAAGTGTGTGTATGTGTGTGTGTGTGTGTGTGTGTGTGTGTGTGTGTGTGGTGATGGTGGTGGTGGGTGGGTGGGTGGGTGGGGGGGGGCTTATGAACACCGGTGTGCATGCCCCATCCAAATGCTGATAGACTATGTAATCAAAATGCAACTTGGTAAACTCAAGCCAGGGGGGGGGGGGTCTAATGATTACTGCAAGTTAGGAGAAGTTACCTGCCACACCCATAAGCTGAGGGCATACTACCCTCACCTACAGGTACTTGCTCACAGTGTTTTTATTTCAGATTTCTGTAGTCCAGGTTGAGTAGCTACTTGGGCTACTCAACCCTGATTTCAGGATAGTTGCGTAGCCATAGCATGGCGGGGCGCGAAGCGCGGAGCCTGGTGGGGTCGGGGCGGGTCAGGGAGCAGCGCGTCCCGATATCGGGGGGTCCGGGGGGTGTAGCATTCTACGGAATGGCGACGGAATGGCGACGCGTCGTCGAAAAATGAAACACTGCTTGCCCAACTTCAAAAAAGCTCAAATAGGGGGTGGGGGGGGGCGTATGAACATCGGGGTGCATGCCCCATCCAAATGCTGATAGACTGTGTAATCAAAATTCAGCTTGCTTTACTCAAGCCATGGGAGGAGGGGGGGGAAAGCTACCCTCCAGTGAGCTAGCATCCACAAGCCAGATCTCCTTGGGTTTAGGGTTTAGGTTGTAGGGTTTAGGGTTTAGGGTATAGGAGATCTGGCTTGTGGATGCTAGCTCACTGGAGGGGTCAAATGATTATTGCAACTAAGGAGAAGTTACCTTTCCACACCCATAAGCTGCTTTTTTATCTGTGACAAGAGTTTCACCAGTGTTTCATTTTTGGACGACGCGTCGCCATTCCGTCGCCATTCCGTAGAATGCTCCACCCCCCGGACTCCCCGATATTGGGTCGCGTTGCCCCCCCACCCCCCCAGGCTCCGCGCTTCGCGCTCCGCCATGCGATGGCTACTCAACTATCCTGAAATCAGGGTTGAGAAGCCCAAGTAGCTACTCAACCTGGACTACAGAAATCTGAAATAAAAAACACTGAGTTTCATCCCAGGAGGTGGGTCTTCCGACACAAATCAGCGGCACTGAGGATTCGGTTTGAATGGCGTTGCCACTCCTACAAAATAGTAGGCACACTTAGGGGCAGTGGGAGATACCGACCCTAGACCAAACAAAGATTCACCACTACCCCTATTGACCACCTTTGAACCCTGACCTACAGGTACTTGCCCAACCTCAAATAACCTCAAATAGGGGGGGGGGGGGGGGGGGGGGGGGGTCAAATGATTATTGCAAGTAAGGAGAAGTAACATGCCACGCCCATTACTCCATAAGCTGCAAGCATACTACCCTGACCTACAGGTACTTGCCCAACCTCAAATAAACTATAAAATGGGTGTGTGTGTGTGTGTGGGGGGGGGGGGGGCAAATGAATATTGCAAGTTAGGAGAAGTCACATGCCACACCCATAAGCTGCGGTCGTACTACCTTTTTTTTAGTCGGGAAAAGAGTTTCACCCCAGGAGGTGGGCATCCCGACACAAACCAGCGACACTGGGGATTCACTTCGAACCCTGACCTACAGGCACCGTATGCGCCTTAAATATTGGCAAGATTAAGTATTGACAAGTGTCATTTCCCCCCTAAAAGTGGGTCTCAGAAAAGCATGGCAAAAGTAACTTGGCAAAGGGGTCTATGGCTTTGACTGTCTCAAACTCAGACTTGAAATCCAGTTGGCAAAGGGTCTTATGTTATTGTTACATTTCTTTGTTACATGCTCACCAATTTGTCTGCCCAAGCTTGCTGTAAAACCTTGTAACAATTCAAATCAGGAGCATTAAACTTGCTAGGGCTTAGTAGCCAGACCGGTAAATGGCTCCAGCCAGCCAAATTGCTGGCTGGAGCCATGTAACCATGTTCAAGGTCAAGTACATGTTTACATATTAGTCTGCCCAAGCTTGCTGAAAACGAAACCATGTAGCAATTCAAATCAGGAACATTTAACTTGCTAGGGCTTAGTAGACAGAGTACCATGGTAACCGTAACTTGGCAAAGGCCAACCACCTGGAGTGGTCTCAAGCTGCATCCCTAATCCGGTTTGGCAAAGGGTCGTTTGCCAAACTGTTTGCCAATACTTAAGGCGGGTACGGTACTTGCCCAACCTCAAATTAACTCAAATAGGGGGGGGGGGGGGGGGGGGGGGGGGGGGGGGAGGGGGGGGGTCAAATGATTACTGCAAAAATTTGGCCTGAATTTCTAAAATGTCATCTCACCGCATCGGGTGTCGCGCACGGTGTGATACCGACGCGTATCTAACACAAATCCGATGTACATCTAACACAAATCTAATTCGGATCTATCCTAAAACTGTCTGTACGGGGGCGAATTCTGGTTTGTTAGCGCGCATTGAACGAGTCGCAGTTCGACAGAGAGAGATTCGAGTTTGTATGGCTGTAATCTGTATGGATTTTGCGTGGTTTACACTCGTTTTTCGAAGCGCACACGAAACAATTGTCGTCGATTAAAGCCGCATTGAGTCTTACGCAACCGCATTCACTATGGTCCGGTCCTCCAAAGAAACAGTATGGTCTCAAGCAGGCTTCTGCTTGACAACACTATGGGAATTCTGAAGGGGGGATCGCGGGTCCCGCGGAGCGGGACAGTGGAATTGAGCTGCTGACTCACTGACTGATACCATGTGGCACCATCAAGCAAGCAACAACCCAGCTGCGGCTTGGCTGTTCCGTATACAAATTCAAAAAGACCCATCTTAACAACAAAAATGAATAATACACCCTATTACATAAACTAAATGGCACTACTTTCCTACCGGATGAGGAAGAGTACCAATGACCATTTTGAAAACAAAAAACATTCAGATACCTACAAAACCGCGGGGAGGCAGATGTGATGCAGGGAATGTATTCAGTTCAGCAAACTGTGCGTCAATGATGAGATGGCATGCCCTTGCATCGGATAAATTCCATGCACACCTGAGGCAGCGACACATCGTTGCAAAGTGCTCGCAGTTGTTGAATGCGGCGTTGTTGACAAATGGGGTTTGCTCAGCATCTTTGACCAGAGCGAGGGCAAGGCTTGCCGAGAGGGTCTGATCCAGAGCAGCCCCTTCGGGGTACAAAGCCTCCGCAAAGATAGAGCCGTTGGCAACGAAGTCTTCGTAGGATCGCAAGGAGACGTTGGCCTGCTCCTTCGAAATTCCCCACACATCAACGACTGTCGGGACTTCGATATCCCCTGGTGCCACAACTTGCTGCCCGACAAAGATGCCATGGTGCCTGTAACCGGATGCGTCTTTGACCATGATCTGGGCGCCAGGCTTAAGCTTGCCGAGCATAGCATAGCCGCTCTTGTACGGCGTCAGGGTAGCATATGGGTGCCCGAGGTCTGGTGGTGACCAATCTGGAAGCATTCGCTTGATGTGGGCGATTGCCGATGTGAGGATGTCGGCAAGGGTATCTTCCCGAGCTGCCATGTTTGTCTGAAATTATGTGAGATAATATATGTTGAGAATCTAACTTTGTAAACTTGAAACTGGTGTTTGAATGTTATCAAGCAGGATTCTGCTTGGACACCCCTTTTGGTTTTATTAAGGGGGAAGCGCGGGAATTCCTGTCCCGAATGACTTCTGCGACGAAGACATCGACTTCTTTCTTCGACTTACACGAAACTTGAAAAATGTGAATCTTTTGCATAGCACCCAATTCCCGGCCTTTTTCATTAAGGATGACTTTTGAAAAGTCCCGAGTTCTGTACCCGGTGCTTTGGCATTCAAAAACGTAGTAAATGTTCTTTAATGGCCCGGTGCAAGGTTGTGAAGACATGATTATTCTGTGTAGTAATTCAAATATAAAAAAATAACTATGGGAATTCTGAAGGGGGGAGGGTAAAACGGGTTACACCGCAACCAACAAGTCTTAGATAATTTTATTTTTGTATTTAAAATATATACACTTTCATTCATTCATTGAATGCCAAAACTACCTCAAGCGAAAAAAGAAACGAAGAGTCGATTTGATGTCGTGTGCTACACAGGTCCCCGTCCACGCGGAAAGAAGGACGACTCGTACACGTCCGAAGAGTTCGTCGCGTTTATGAAGCATGAGGCCTCTGACAAAAAAGAACGGACGCTTGATGAATGGATAGAGTGGGCAGGCGCGCTCCGCATGAAAGCATCGAAGTGCAGAAAAGTAACAAAATGCAACGATAAACTATCGGCTGCAGGTGAAGTCATTGAGAAAACTGAAAAGCCCCTCAAATCTTGTATCGAGAGCAAATGTCATAGTCGTTATGAACTCATGGCGAGGCTGACCAATAATTCCAAAACCGCCATGAGCTCGTTCGATAAACACGCAAGCACCGCGCGATGCGGTGCCGTCCATTGCTCGAATGAAGGCGTGAAATATGGCAAGGCGACCAAAGCATGGGACGCAATATCGAAGCGATGCGATATTCCCCGAAAGGGTTGTGCCGGTGATTGTTGAGGCAGGGTCTTACGCAACCGCATTTACTCAAACGAAAGCCGTGTGTATCAAGCAGGCTTGGAAATGGAAAAACGTTGGGGAGTGCATGAGCTCACCTCAGATTTAGCTTCGTAATACAGTCAACGGAATACTAAAATGAAACCGCTTCGTGTACGGCACACCTTACGGTGTAACCTAATGGTGTAGCAACCCACGGGGCAGTGGAACACCAATACGATTTTGAATCAACAAATTGCAGGATGTTAACGAGAATATCGTGGTTCTTTTTTAGATCACGGCTCTCCATCCTGCAGACTCTGTATCGTTCTTTTGTCGGTACGTTCGAGAGTGTCCATTGAAGGACCAGCCGCACTTAAGCGATCGCCTCTTCCCCGGTACCGTGGCCCAAAAGAACACGGGGTCTTTGTTGATGTGCAATGCGTCATGAAAGGAGGTTTCTTTGCTGGACGGGCCATTTTGTAGGACCATCCACTCATACAATATATGATTGTCACCGCCTTATACCGTTTTTTGGATGTTTCATTTTACTGTTCCACCGACTTGTAGCATGGATCGATACAGAATATACAACTGCACGAAAAACATAACAGCAAGCAGCTCCAGAATGCCCTTTTCCTGAGCGGAAGATACCCGAATAGCCTTACGTAATCGTCCATGTATTCCCACGTGTTTGCCGTGTACGTCTTTTCTATCTCTACAATCTTCTTCAATCGAGCAGCATTCTGGTCGTACTCAATTTTGGTACCAGATAATAGGTGGATTGTCGTGCCGTCAAACGTGAACATAGTCTTATTCATCACGTTCGATGTACGCCTGAAGTAGAATGTCTCTTTGTACAGGTCGAGTATTTCTAAACATTTCTTGGCGTCATCCTCATTATCGAATACCACCGTTCCATGTAAAATAAAATTTTTGCTCCTGTCATTCCACGTACTGCCTGAAACTGTGAAACACACATACATGCTTGTATCCAACTTCTTGAAGTTATCCATTGTTTCTGTTTTACACAGAAGAGATAGGGTGCGCAAAAGCAATATACTAGACATAGTCTTGATTTTTTATACTTGTGAAAAATAAACATGGTATCATTCTCATCAGACAGGTGTCTGCCAGGTGTAGCCAAGTCTGCGTGTGTAGCGTTGTAGACATCTTGACAGATGACACACAAAGCACACGACCTGTATTGTCAGAGTGTAAGTAAGTGGATACACTCAACGGAACATATAAATGAAACGTCTCTGTGTACGGCCACACGCGGTATTACTTAAAGCCTACAGTCGGCGGAACAGTATCTTGTTTGTCAGAACTGCTTTCATTTGTTAATGCACACAGATAATAAGGATGGACTTCACTAATACATCACCAGCTCAGCTAGGCATCATCATCGCTGACGGAGGGCCACACAAGAATGCTGCATTGGCTGCACTTGTCCAAACTGCTGAGCGAGCTGATGAGGCAGTGCGGGTGGCGCATGCGGCTGTTGAAGCTGCCGTAGCCCTGCTGCGAAACAACAACCGGTATGATTTGCTTTGTTGTCTCTATAGCCATTTGAACAACCTAGACAACATCATTAGTATAACACACGACGCTTGTGATTGTGATTGCACACAGGTGGGTCATCAACTCAACGGAGAAATCGGTGCTTCAGACTGCCCTGCAAGTCCTTCAACCAAGTGGCCATGCCGCTCTGGTGCAGGGAGGGATTGGAAGGTTGCAACAGTTGACTCGTTTGCTTTCCGAAAATAAGTAAACCTAACAGTGTATAAGGAATTTGCATGTACTAAAATCAGAATGCCATGTATGGCAACCAACGCTTCTGTAAAATTGGCAAGGTCTCCGATGCCCTTGGTGTCTCCAGGACCGTCCTCCGTCGATGGGCGGATAATGGCACGATCAGAACGATCCGGACTCCAGGCAACCAACGTCTCTTTGACCCAAGCAGCATCCAAGGCTACCTCATCGAGCAAGAAAAAAAAACCAGCAGTCGTCAAGTCATTCTCTACGCACGTGTGTCCTCACACAAACAACAACCCGACCTGCTCAGACAGCAATTGTTCTTGCAAACCCATATTTCTGACAAACATTCCGGATGCGAGCAAGTCATTGAAGTCAAGGACATCGGATCAGGGCTCAACTTCAAGCGTCCAGGACTTTTACGAGTATTGGGACTCGTCACGGCAGGACTTGTATCGTCAATTGTTGTGGCTTCCAAAGACAGGCTCGCAAGGTTTGGTTTCGAGCTCATTGAATGGATTTGCTCGCAGCACTCCTGCTCGATCATCGTTCTCGATCACCAAGACGGAGCCCCTAAAGACGAGCTTGGACAAGACCTCATGTCAATCGTTCAAGTATATTGTTGCCGATGGAACGGTCGAAGAAGCTACAAAGTCAAATGCCAAACCCAAGTTGAGGACCTTAAAGCTGAAGCTGAACCCAACCAAGGATCAGAAATCGATGCTGGCAGAGTTTGCGGGGTGCAGCCGGTTCATGTACAACAAGGCGGTGGCAGCACGGTTGGGCGTCGGGAGCACTCACAAGTCTGTCTTCCGAATTCGAGACAGGTATGTGACGAACAAGGTGAGGGGGAAGGGGAAGATGCCAAACCCGTACTTCAAGAATCGCCAATGGTTGCTTCAGTGCCCCAAAAGCGTACGCCAAAGCGCAATCAAGGCTGCCTTGGCAAACATCAAGGCTTGCTTTTCGAATCTGAAAGCAGGTAACATCAAGCAGTTTTCAGCTCCGTTCAGACGGAAGAAGACAGAGCTTGAGAGGGGTTGGGTCATTGAGATGGATCAGAAGAACATTTCCAAGGATGGCGACAAACTCTTCATCTTCAAAGACATATTGGGCAACATGCGCTACTTCGGTAGCAAACAACTCCATAAGTTGATGCCTGAGGAAAACCCGACCCACGATCCAAAGGTCCAAAAATCCCGCTTCGGCGAATATTTCCTAGTCTTGTCTGTCGCTGCCAGGGACAGGAGGGCAGAGCGGAAGCCTGTCCATCCAGACAAGGTTGCAACTGCATCCATCGACCCAGGCGTCCGCAAAACAATGGTCACGTACTCACCAGAGAATGAGGAATCCTTCATGCTTGGTCAGGGACAGGCATCCGACCTTGTCAAACTCCTGCTGGTTCATGACAAGCTGCAGTCAAGGTTGGATACTGAGAAAACCTTACGATCAAAAGAGAGGATGAAGATAAAAAGCAGATGATTCGCATTCGGAAGAGAATTTTTTACCTCAAGAAAGAGTTTAGGGACCAGACAACAAATTTCTTGGCCGCTCGCTACGATGTGTTGTTGGTACCTCAATTGGAGACGGCGAAGATGACAATCAGTGCTGAACGGGAGCTGACAACCAAGGTTGCCCGTCAGATGCTGACTTTGAGCCACTCTGTGCTGTTCAATCGGCTGAAGGAGAAGTGTGAAGAGTACGGGACAGTGTTCTTGCATGTGCTTGAGCATTACACAAGTCAGACATGCCCTATGTGCGGTTTCTTAAACAAGTGTGGAGAGACATACACCTGCAAGAACTGTCAATTCACCTGCGACAGAGACATTGTGGGGGCAGCTGGCATCTTCCTGAAGGCAGTTCGAACAGAAAATCCCTGTTTGTAAAGGACAGCATCCCCGGGGGAGTTGACCCCTATGATACCCCTATGGAGAATTCATTGTCTTTCTTACTACATGTCCCCCGGACCCCCGGATGTGTAATAAGAAATTCATAGGTTCGAGGATATACGGGTAGCTTAAATTCAACGGCAGGCATGGGGTTGATCCATTGCGTCATGGAGTTGTACACGATAATTGGATTAATAGGGAATGGTACTACTTTAATCGGTAAATAGATACTTGTTCAAGTGCAGTTTATGTTTACTGCAAATTCTAAGAAAGTGCAGCTCAGTTGAATGTAGTCCGAATAGGTTAGCAAATCGGAGGGCTTTTTCAATACTATATGGACACGTTTGACTCATGTTATTAATTGCATGCAAGAAGTCATTTTCTTTGAACACCAGCAATCTCCCTGGTTCTCTAGTTGTTTGCATGTAAGGTAAATCAACTTGTATTTCGTTGAAGTCTTCACATATCTCCCTGTTCAGATCGACATGTATGTAGCAGTCTTGACGCGAAACAACTCTATCTATATCAGACACGGGGTGAGTGGATGCCTGAATAACCAAGCGACAAGCGTTCATCTTAGTTTTTCTTTTAGAATTATCATCGCCTTATGTTTTTTGGCCTGATTTACTTAAACCCATTAAGCAAAATAGTAGTGAAATACAAGGTGAAGAATGGGACAAGGAGAAGAATGGGCGGATGCAACTGGTTACAATATAGCTCTCAATCAATATCTCTCCATCTCCATCCCCCACCTCATCAACCTCCAGCCCCACCCGCCGCCATGCTAAGTGGGCATACACCACAGTTACAGGCTCCGAATGTAGTCGAGTGATCGACTGTCAAAACTGCATTTGCAGGGCAATCCCTGCAATTCACCAGCAAAGGGAGAGGCATACCAAACATCTCCAGAATTAGGACACGAAAATCTGGAGATGACGAGTGCTTCAAATCTCGCAGTCGAACCCCTTCTCTGTCGACATCCTCGCCACCATCCTCGTCGATGATGCAAAAGTTGCCATGCTTTATGTACGGCAAACTTCCTACATACTCGAACTCCATACACCTTTCAGTTCGGAGCCGAATCTTGATAGACCCTTTCTTCTTCATAGCCATCTTCAGTGCCTGCGAACATGGGTGGATGTTTGGTCAGCTCATGCTTTCGCAGCCAGCACAATCTTCGCAATCAATTACTGGATAATGCTTTCGCAGTGGAGCCATAGAGCTAGCAAGCCAGCGCAATCCAAACGCGAACTTCGCAAATACTAGCAGCAATGAAAGTAACCATGACTGGATAATGCTTTCGCAGGTGGAGCCATAGAGCTAGCAAGCCAGCGCAATCCAAACGCGAACTTCGCAAATACTAGCAGCAATGAAAGTAACCATGACTGGATAATGCTTTCGCAGGTGGAGCCATAGAGCTAGCAAGCCAGCGCAATCCAAACGCGAACTTCGCAAATACTAGCAGCAATGAAAGTAACCATGACTGGATAATGCTTTCGCAGGTGGAGCCATAGAGCTAGCAAGCCTCGCAAATACTAGCAGCAATGAAAGTAACCATGACTGGATAATGCTTTCGCAGGTGGAGCCATAGAGCTAGCAAGCCTCGCAAATACTAGCAGCAATGAAAGTAACCATGACTGGATAATGCTTTCGCAGGTGGAGCCATAGAGCTAGCAAGCCTCGCAAATACTAGCAGCAATGAAAGTAACCATGACTGGATAATGCTTTCGCAGGTGGAGCCATAGAGCTAGCAAGCCTCGCAAATACTAGCAGCAATGAAAGTAACCATGACTAGATCTCGATGACTGCTACTATTGAACTCACCCTCGGAATTAGCTTTCGGAGTTCGCTGGATGCTCCCTAACACACTGAGTTCACCCTCGGAATTAGCTTTCGGATTTCGCTGGATACTCCCGAACACACTGAGTTCGTGAGCGAAGAATTGGAGTACTTCGGTACTTGGTTAAGATTGACATGGCTGGGTGTGGCTTGGCCTGGGTGCGTCAAGTAGGGTTCGTATTTTTCGAGGCGCATGGGGACATGTGTCGGATATGACTTGTTTACACACGTGGTTCGAGGCGCATGGGGACACGTGTTGTCTCAAGCAGAATTCTGCTTTGACAACTATGTCGGGAGTATGAAAGATGAATCGCGGGACCCACGGAGTGGGGCAGGGGAATTCAGTTGAGGACTCGTGTGAAGCTTCGAGGCGCGCGAAAACACATTGGATTACGCCTTGAGTGATAGGGATGCTGATCGAGAGTTGGGACGCGCGTCATCATGCGGCTTTAGTCGACGACAAGGGTTTCGTGTGCGCCTCAAAAAAACGAGTGTAAGAAACGCAAAATCCGTACAGATTACAGCCGTACAATGGCTACACTCAATACTTTTAAGGGGGCCTTGGCCACGCCTAAGTACAGTCCATCGAAGCTCGAAGACAACTCTTGCAACCCCCCAAGTGCTTCTTCAGATCAGCAAAAGCAGGCTAGCGTGTCGGAATCAAGTCGGAATCAAGGCCGCCTTATGATCGAATTCCGTGGTGAGCGCAAGCAAATGCCGCGTCTACGAGGTTGGTTGAGGCCGGGAGCCAATAGGCTTTGGTGCAACATCTATAGTATCGAGCCAAGACTTCGCTTCAAGTACGTGGACCATGTTACATTCGATGACGATATGTGGGAGTGCAACGCAGTATGGTTGCATTGCCTACATTTACCAAACGGATCAATTTATACAGCGTCGGTCTTTGAGATGCTGAAGGAGGCAGTCAACATTTTGTCACACACACCCGGTGCTGCAAGGTACACACTCCTCGACTCGCATGATGATGCGCACCGTTTGGGAGGAGCGCACCTAATTCTCACAAGGGGGTGGTCATTCGTTTTCTACGCCATGACCGGGAGCAGGTTAGGGGGCAAGGTCTTACTGGCCGTAGCAAGGCCAAAGTAAGTATTCCTCGGTGCCCGCCATCCCCCTTCAGAACTTCACTAGGATTGTCAAGCAGACGCATGCTTGATACACGGCTTCTTTTGAGTACAGAACCACAGTGAATGCGGTTGCGTAAGACTCAATGCGGCTTTAATCGACGACAAGTGTTTCGTGTGCGCTTATAAAAACGAGTCTAAACAACGCAAAATCCATACCATATCCATGACCTTATAAAAACCATTGCGAAGAAAAAGAGTATTCATCGACGCGATGCCGACCGATATATATATCCCGCCTTGTCAGCCCATTTCAAAACCAGTCCGCAAACTAGGAAAGGCGTTGTCGCTGGACATGGACAGTCTCGGCACAACCAAGTTTCTTAATCGCCTCCACTGCCAGAATGTCAGCCGTCTCCATGCACTGCGGGCGTCATCGGATGTTTCCGGTGATCCACGCATCTTGAAGTATAACGCATTGCTTCACCTTATTAAACAAAGACACCACACATCCCCACCGTCACGTTTGTTCCTCGTCGCTGTGGAGTACTTCTTCGATGACGGCTGCTGCAAGATCGCCAACGGGGGCGCCCTTGTATTCTCACATGCTATCAACACCCTTTTCGTTGTGGAGGCGAAAATCCTCAAAGACCCCCCTGCCCAGTATGGACATGACAAGGTGTTGAAAGCCATACAGCAGGCCACTATGTGCGCGACTAGACTTTTGTCCTGGCTACCGCATCTCATAAACATGGACCTGAAAGACGGAACCTCACTTGGATATGTGACAATTTCTCGTATGATCGTGACAGCTGTGAATCGCGGTGGACGCGTCTTCTGTCAAGATATCCACAGCCAGGAAATTTACTAAGAATTGGAGGAGGAAGACCCATTTAAGGTGGAACTTTGGCAATATTGTGGAGTTGCCGAGAATCGAACCCGGGTCTGTTGGTATAGGGTACCATGAGATTGACGGGAAATAAGAAAACTGCCCTTACCTTACGCTCTACCATTGAGCTACAACCCCAGACGTAGATGCAAAAACTCCTCATGTATATTTTTATATTACTACCACTTTATGTAAAAGGGTACTACTTCCCATACTCGTCGCATCTGCCTGCATGCTCGCCTTTGCGCCTGCCCCCTGTAATTGGAAGTTGAAACGCTATCTTGCGCTTATTCTGGACAACAAGTGGAAAGCTATACTTTATAAACAATCAATCAATATGATTGACAAGTGTTTTTCTCTACTAATACCTATCTGCATAGCTACCTTCGCTTTTATTTACATAGCTCGACTGAAGATTGAGATTGAGACTGAGCGCGCTCGAATTAAGGCAGATGCTGCTCGACTGAAGATTGAGCTTGAGCTTGAGCTTGAGACTGAGCACTCTCTAACGAAGGCAGATGCTTCTCGAGTGAATAGTCTGGAGATTGAGCTTGAGACTGAGCGCGCTCGAAATAAGGCATATGTTGCTAGACTGAAGATTGAGACTGAGCGCGCAGAAGCACTTGAGAAGCAACTGAGGTACGAAAAGTCAAGCATGACTGCCGAGCAATGGAATTCCCTGAACGATCATGACAGGCGTCTCAATGAGGATCTTTGCAAACAATACGGAATCCCCTTCCCCAACATTCAGGAGTAATTCCTCGATTCCGCGATTCCTCTTTCATGAGCGCATGGGGACACGTGTCGTCTCAAGCAGACGTCTGCTTAACAAACTATTTCGGGATCATGAAAGAGGAATCGCGGGACCCACGGAGTGGGGCAGGGGAATTGAGCTTCTGACTCGCGGAAACACGTGTCCTAGGATCTGACTTGTCCATCGGAGGACACACGCAAACGGCGGAACAGTGTCGAATGTATCGGAGGACACAAGATGCGGAACACTGTCGAATGTATCGGACACCGAATGGCACACGCAAGACACACGCAAACGGTGGAACACGGTCGAATGTATCGGAGGACACAAGAGGCCGAACCCCGTTCGTCCATTCATTCTCACACACACCAAGGCGGCTTTCTCAAGCAGACCCCCCGTTCGTCCATTCATTATCACACACATATGCCACGGCGGCTTGCGCATGCCCCCCCATTCGTCCATCTGTTTCCACAAATCATCTTCTATCAAACGTCGGAACGATGTCCATACTCTTGGGGGAGCACTCATACATGACGGAAACACGGTAAAGTAGTCGGAAACGGTGATCACATGCCAAGCCAAGCAGGTCTCTGCTAGACAAATCTGCATTCAATATGGTCAGGGTTGCCGGAGCGGAGGTACCATATGTAGAGTTGACAGGTGATGGGTACCTGGAACCCTCCCTATATCAAGGCGGATCCTGTGTCGAGTCACAGGGCGACTTTCGCATCACGGCGGCACCTGTTGGGATTAGTTGAGTTGAGTTGAGTTGAGTTGAGTTGCTGCTGCAAGTACCCCCAAGGGAACGTGCCATGAGGGAAGCACCAGATACGTGGTCTGTCCCTATTTCGATTTCTACCCCAGGACGTAAGGTAATGTGCATGATGTGGATGCATACCGTGAGCATGCAGCATGTCCACCCTTGCATGTGCAATCGCAATTGGCACAAATGTGTAAAGCCCAGGTTGACAGAGAAGGATGCATAGGGGATCCTTGTCTATGTACCAGGATGAGACATTCAACATTTCCCCCCAATGCTGCAACATTGCTCAGACCCATAAGCACATCCTTCTCCATATGCTCATGTTCATGAATATGCATAGCATGGGATGCTCCGCACTGATCAAACAAGAATGAAAGACAAGCCATTTGCCCACATGCAGCTGCATGAAGGGCGACACGGAATGAATTGATGAAACATTGTCCATGATGCCATGCATTGACGAGACACTCTAATTTACCATGAAGTGCTGCTACATTCGCAATCAGCTCCCATTTGCTCGCCTCGATGCCACACCAGTCGCACGACTTGGGATCATGATCAAGCAAGAAAGATGAATGACAACACCTGCATGTGCCTGTCATGTGCTGCAACACGTCATACCTCCAAGTTGGCATCTGGTGACCGGTGAATTGTGTGCAAGAGATGCACTCTGGTTATGCTGTCTCATGACATGAATGGGATTGCGGATCAATCTGATCCCGTGAGGGGACAACAAATTCCATTTGGAAGTGTACTGGTTGACATAAGTGAGGCGGCACACATCCAGGCGAGCGCCGACAGCGGACCCCGGTTTGCAGACTTTGTATCTTCAGACAAACGACGTAGCATAGATAGATAGATAGATAGATAGATAGATAGATAGATAGATAGGATAACGCACTTTATCACGACACATGCCGTATCCTCACACACGCGTCGCGGCGGATGCTGTCGAGATGATGCCCACCAACCACTCTCACTCATTCTCACGCAAACGGCGGAACACTGTCGAATGGCACACGCAGGACCCTCATTGACACACACAAGATGCGGAACACTGTCGAATGTATCGGAGGACACAAGATGCGGAACACTGTCGAATGTATAGGAGGACACACGCAAACGGCGGAACACGGTCGAATGTATCGGAGGACACAAGATGCGGAACACGGTTGAATGTATCGGAGGACACTCATTGACACACGTAAACGGCGGAACACATGTAGACGACTCATCTTCATAGTCCATCACTCACTCACTCAGATTAAAGGGACCGGCGCTTTGCGTACACAGGCATGCCCAATCCTTGTGTATTGCTGGAGGTACGATAGCCGGGCATCATAAAAGGACCTCCTCGCCCAGAGCATGCATATTTTTCTTTTATTCTCCTCATCATCCTCTTCACTAGCGCGTCATTCGCACACCACCCTCCTCTTTCCTTTCTTCCATCTACAAATAACGCAAAATACATACACACGCGAATATCTATCCCTCTCTCTCTCTCTCTCTTTCTCTCTCTCTATCTTTCTATCTCTCTCTCTCTCTCTTTCCACACGCCACACAGACGGATATGTAAAGCCTTCTTTTGAGATTGGAGTCATTGCCACATCCACGTATGCGCGAAGAAAAGAGTCTTCATCGACGCGATGCCGACACAACCTTGTCAGCCCATTTCAAAGCCAGTCCGCCAACTAGGAAGGGCGCTGGACATGGACAGTCTCGACACATACAAGTTTCTTGATCGCCTCCACTGCCGGAATGTCAGCCGTCTCAATGCACTGCGGACGTCATCGGCTACTTCCGGCGATCCACGCGTCTTGGAGTATAACGCATTGCACCACCTAATTAAACAAAAACACCACACATCCCCATCGTCACGTTTGTTCCTCGTCGCTGTGGAGTACGTCTTCGATGACGGATGCTTCAAGCGCGCCAACGGGGACGCCCTTGTATTCTCACATGCTATCAACACACTTTTCGTGGTGGAGACGAAAATCCTCAAAGCCCCTGCCAAAACTGGAAATGCCAAGGTGTTGAAAGCCATACATCAGGCCATTATGTGCGCGAGTAGACTTTCGTCCTGGCTACCGCATCTCATCAACATTGACATGAAAGACGGAACAACACTTGGATCTGTGACAATTCGTCGTATGATCGTGACAGCTGTGGATCGCGGTGGACGCGTCTTCAGTCAAGATATCCGCAGCCAGGAAATTGATTAAGTTAGTTAACTTAATTAACTCAGGCAAAACACTGGAGGTACCGAAATTCGAACCCGGATCTTACATATCGCTCAGTGGGCGACATGATCAAGGAATGATGAAAATTGGCTTAACCTCACGCTATACCACTGAGCTACAACCCCGTTGACAGATTAGCAACTAAACTATTGTTTTAATAAAAACGAGTGTAAACAATTTTGATCCATATAGGTCTCGGCATTGTTTTGCTGAGTATGTAATCATATTCACTGGCTGACCAAGACGGCTTCAGATTCGATCGCCGCGCACAAAATCATCTTATATCAAACGGCGGAACGATGTCGATACTATTGGGGGAGCACTCACAGATGACGGAAACACACGGTAATGTAGTCGCGGTGATCGCATGCCAAGCAGGACTCTGCTAGTAATCGCTCTAGTTTATCGATAGGGGAATCGCGGGCCTTAGAGCATACCAAAAGGGAACAGATCTACTCACAAAATGCGGAACTCTTTGCCATTACTGACGCCCGAACAACCAGGATAACCGTGTGGCCTCAAATACCGGATTCGGCACGCCCCTACACGAAATCCTTAATATTACACCAAAAACAATGGGGATGTCAAGCTGAGTTGAGACAACCAACATCTGAAGAGGAGAAAAGTTTTTGTTAAAGAGTTTTCTGCGTTGTTTACAACACTTCATTCGAGGACGGGTGTCTGCGACAGCCGCCATGGTATGTGTGTGAGCGAATGCCGCCATGGTATGTGTGTGAGCATATATGGGTCTGTTTTGCTCACCAGCGTTTGGGGGGGAGGATAGGGGTGTTCCATCATCATGCACCGGATCGTGTCTTAGGGAGCGTCTACAAAAGAAATCCGCAAGGTTCCAAGCAGGCGCCATGCTCTACAAAACATACATCTCCTCTCTTTTTTTTTTTTATTATTAAAAAAAAAGTGTAGCGCTTGTATCGGTTGTAGCACCTACAGCAAAAGGTTATATATGGAACGACAAGTTGAAACTATTGCTGAGAGCCGTACAAACGATACAAACGCTACAGGACACCGGATCGTGTCTTAGGGAGCGTCTACAAAAGACATCCGCAAGGTTTCAAGCAGGCTCCATGCTCTACAAAACATACATCTCCTCTTTTTTTTTTTATTATTAAAAAAAAAGTGTAGCGCTTGTATCGGTTGTAGCACCTACAGCAAAAGGTTATATATGAAACGACAAGTTGAAACTATTGCTGAGAGCCGTACAAACGATACAAACGCTACAGGACACCGGATCGTGTCTTAGGGAGCGTCTACAAAAGACATCCGCAAGGTTTCAAGCAGGCTCCATGCTCTACAAAACATAGATCTCCTCTCTCTCTTTTTTTTATTATTAAAAAAAAGTGTAGCGCTTGTATCGGTTGTAGCACCTACAGCAAAAGGTTAATATATGGAACGACAAGTTGAAACTATTGCTGAGAGCCGTACAAACGATACAAACGCTACAGGACACCGGATCGTGTCTTAGGGAGCGTCTACAAAAGACATCCGCAAGGTTTCAAGCAGGCTCCATGCTCTACAAAACATACATCTCCTCTCTCTCTTTTTTTTATTATTAAAAAAAAATGTAGCGCTTGTATCGGTTGTAGCACCTACAGCAAAAGGTTAATATATGGAACGACAAGTTGAAACTATTGCTGAGAGCCGTACAAACGATACAAACGCTACAGGACACCGGATCGTGTCTTAGGGAGCGTCTACAAAAGACATCCGCAAGGTTTCAAGCAGGCTCCATGCTCTACAAAACATAGATCTCCTCTCTCTCTTTTTTTATTATTAAAAAAAAAGTGTAGCGCTTGTATCGGTTGTAGCACCTACAGCAAAAGGTTAATATATGGAACGACAAGTTGAAACTATTGCTGAGAGCCGTACAAACGATACAAACGCTACAGAACACCGGATCGTGTCTTAGGGAGCGTCTACAAAAGAAACCCGCAAGGTTTTAAGCAGGCGCCATGCTTTACAAAACATACATTTCCTCTCTCTCTTTTTTTATTATAAAAAAAAGTGTAGCGTTTGTAGCGCACAATTAGACAAAGCATATAAGGATCGTGTGCGGTATGTTGTGAACATGGAAATGAGCGACATCATTCGCGAAACCTATGATTGGCTCTTGCAATGCGGTCGAGACGTGGTCGGTGACACCGTCCTCATCCCTACCGGAGCGAAGAAACCTATCGTTTGTCACAAGGAGCCCGGGCAGTGGTCCATGGAAAAGGCGCATCTTTACATGGTCAAAAACCCTGAGCATGCGCAGTGGGGACTTCTCCTGGATTCGTTGTGCGTTGTCGACGCCGACTCTGACGATGCGGTGGCGAAGATTGAGGCCCTGCAAGACCCTGACGTCGTCGAAGCCCTCTCGGTGTGCCCCATCCAACAGACCAACAAGGGCCGGCATTATCTGTTCATTCGCCCAGAGTGGGCTGACGCGGAAGGTTACTGGGATGGCGCACGACAGGTCATCGGTTTTGACGCCGATTTGAAGACGCGTTGTTCCACCGGTACACGCGGCGTCTTGGCGATATGCCCTTCCTTGAACAAGACGTGGGTGCGTGAGCCGTGGGCTGCGGGGACTAAGCTCGTCGATATACCTCGGACGTTGATGGAGCTGGTGGCGAAACCAAAACAAACGAAACAAAAGAAACAAAAGTCAATCAAAGTTGTGGTCAATGCCGATATCGATCACGCAAGTGGTGCACCCGAGGCGTTTGATGAGGTAGCGGCGCTGGTCGATATCATCGCCGCTACCCGCGCAAGCTCATACCGCACATGGATGGAAGTCGGGTGGTGTCTGCACAACATATCGCCCACCCATCTCCCATTGTGGGAACTCTTCAGCAAAAAGTGCCCGGAGAAGTACACAAAGGGGAAGTGTGGCGAGGTATGGGGCACAATGAATTCGGATGATCGCGCGGGCTTGCGCTTGCGCTTGCGCCTAGGATCTTTGCACATGTGGGCCAGACACGACTCCCCGGTTGAGTATTGGGACATCGTCAGTCAGCGCGTCATCGAGGACATCCGCACGTGCAACGGAAGCCATAACGAGATCGCGCGCATCGCGAAAAAAATACTTGGCAAACGCATCGCTTCCGCGAGCACGAACGGCAAGATATGGTACGTATTCGACGGGCGATGGAAGACGGACGTCGCCGCGATCCACGTCAAGCACGAGCTGTCCACCGTTGTTCTAGAGCACTTCATTATCGCTATGAACAAGGAGAGAGCGTCCCAAAGCGCTTACGACATGCAGAGCAACGCGAGCACAAAGAACGACGCCGACCGGCTATCGCACATCACCGCGCGCCTCCAGGACGCGACCTTCAAGAATAACGTCCTGCAAGAGATGCTCGAGTACTTTTACGACCCGGACTTCATGAAGAAACTCGACGCCGACCCAAACCTCTTAGGGTTCAACAACGGCGTGTGGGACCTCAAAAACGGCGTCTTCCGTCAAGGGCATCCGGAGGACATGGTCTCCATGTCCGTGGGATTCGATTACAATGTCGCAGTGTGCGAGGAATCAGCAGACCGCGTGCGGAAATACTGGGACACGATGCACCCCGACGACAACCAACGAGAGTACCTCATCCACACATTTGCTAGACAGCTGTACGGAGACAGCGGACAAGAGCTCTTTCACATACACGCCGGCGCCAACGCGTCCGCCTCTAACGGGAAGACCAAGTTCTTCGAAGTCATGGAGATCGCATTGGGCGACTACATCCGGAAATTCGGCGTGGAAATGCTGACAAGCAAGCAACGCATCGATCCAGGTCGCCCGATGCCAGAGTTTGCGACGTGGAAGGGGGTCCGCATTATGTATTGCACAGAGCCAAATCACGACGAAGTCTTAAATTCCGGAGTCCTCAAGGATATGACCGGTGGGGAAGGCATCACCTACCGCCTCTTGCACTCCAGCGACATCGTAAGCTTCCGCCCGCAACACAAGATACACATCATGTGCAACGCCCCGCCGATGGTCGACAGTTCTGACTCTGGAGTCCAACGACGGATACAAAAACTCGACTACATCAGTCGGTTTGTGGACGCGGATGATGCGGACGCCAACAAATTCCTCTTCCCACGAGACGCCGGGCTTGTAGAGTCATTCAAGGCAGACGGAGCGATGCGCATGGAGTTCCTACGCACCCTTCTACACGCGTTTGCATACGCGTACAAGTTCGATATGCCCGATTCGTTAAAGCAGACCAGTGCGATGTACTTGAACGCGAACGACGCCGTGGCTATGTTCGTCGAAGAGCACGTCGCAGCCAGCCCGGACAGCGCATTTCTGCTGAAGGAGGCCAAAGAACGCTTCAAGACATGCGAATATTTCAACGGGAAACTCAGCACGATCAAGACGGACCTGGAACGTCACCTAAGCGTCAGGTGTCTAGATCAAAGCCGCGTCAAAAGCCGCGGAAACGAAAATTTGCGAGGGGTTTTCAAAGGATACAGGCTGGTGTAAAGAATCGAATGAATGAATGCAAGCAAACGCACGTACGTACGAACACACGCAAAGGGATGAACACTGTCATCGTCCATCTGACTCCACATGCAAACGGCGGAAACATGTCCTCGTCTCCAAAAGACACCGCGGCGGCAAGCGCATCCTCATTGTCTCGTCCATCTGTCTCCAGGCTCGATGATAATGATGCTTATGGATTATCTAGATTTGTTCAGAAAATAAGGATGGAAGCGAAGGTTGCAACAGTTGACTCTTTTGCTTTCCGAAAATAAGTAAACCTAACAGTGTATAAGGAATTTGCATGTACTAAATATCAGAATGCTATGTATGGCAACCAACGCTTCTGTAAAATTGGCAAGGTCTCCGATGCCCTTGGTGTCTCCAGGACCGTCCTCCGTCGATGGGCGGATAATGGCACGATCCGGACCCCAGGCCACCAACGTCTCTTTGACCCAAGCAGCATCCAAGGCTACCTCATCGAGCAGGAAAAAAAAACCAGCAGTCGTCTAGTCATTCTCTACGCACGTGTGTCCTCACACAAACAACAACCCGACCTGCTCAGACAGCAATTGTTCTTGCAAACCCATATTTCTGACAAACATTCCGGATGCGAGCAAGTCAAGGACGTCGGATCAGGGCTCAACTTCAAGCGCCCAGGACTTTTACGAGTATTGGGACTCGTCACGGCAGGACTTGTATCGTCAATTGTTGTGGCTTCCAAAGACAGGCTCGCAAGGTTTGGTTTCGAGCTCATTGAATGGATTTGCTCGCAGCACTCCTGCTCGATCATCGTTCTCGATCACCAAGACGGAGCCCCTAAAGACGAGCTTGGACAAGACCTCATGTCCATCGTTCAAGTATATTGTTGCCGATGGAACGGTCGAAGACGCTACAATGTCAAATGCCAAACCCAAGTTGAGGACCTTAAAGCTGAAGCTGAACCCAACCAAGGCTCAGAAATCAATGCTGGTAGAGTTTGCGGGGTGCAGCCGGTTCATGTACAACAAGGCTGTGGCAGCACGGTTGAGCGTCGGGAGCACTCACAAGTCTGTCTTCCGAATTCGAGACAGGTATGTGACGAACAAGGTGAGGGGGGAGGGGAAGATGCCAAACCCGTACTTCAAGAATCGCCAATGGTTGCTTCAGTGCCCCAAAAGCGTACGCCAAAGCGCAATCAAGGCTGCCTTGGCAAACATCAAGGCTTGCTATTAGAATCTGAAAGCAGGTAACATCAAGCAGTTTTCAGCTCCGTTCAGACGGAAGAAGACAGAGCTTGAGAGGGGTTGGGCCATTGAGATGGATCAGAAGAACGTTTCCAAGGATGGCGACAAACTCTTCATCTTCAAAGACATATTGAGCAACATGCGTTACTTCGGTAGCAAACAACTCCATAAGTTGATGCCTGAGGAAAACCCGACCCACGATCCAAAGGTCCAAAAATCCCGCTTCGGCGAATATTTCCTAGTCTTGTCTGTCGCTGCCAGGGACAGGAGGGCAGAGCGGAAGCCTGTCCATCCAGACAAGGTTGCAACTGCATCCATCGACCCAGGCGTCCGCAAAACAATGGTCACGTACTCACCAGAGAATGAGGAATCCTTCATGCTTGGTCAGGGACAGGCATCCGACCTTGTCAAACTCCTGCTGGTTCATGACAAGCTGCAGTCAAGGTTGGATACTGAGAAAACCTTACGATCAAAAGAGAGGATGAAGATAAAAAGCAGATGATTCGCATTCGGAAGAGAATTTTTTACCTCAAGAAAGAGTTTAGGGACCAGACAACAAATTTCTTGGCCGCTCGCTACGATGTGTTGTTGGTACCTCAATTGGAGACGGCGAAGATGACAATCAGTGCTGAACGGGAGCTGACAACCAAGGTTGCCCGTCAGATGCTGACTTTGAGCCACTCTGTGCTGTTCAATCGGCTGAAGGAGAAGTGTGAAGAGTACGGGACAGTGTTCTTGCATGTGCTTGAGCATTACACGAGTCAGACATGCCCTATGTGCGGTTTATTGAACAAGTGTGGAGAGACATACACCTGCAAGAACTGTCAATTCACCTGCGACAGAGACATTGTGGGGGCAGCTGGCATCTTCCTGAAGGCAGTTCGAACAGAAAATCCCTGTTCGTAAAGGACAGCATCCCCGGGGGAGTTGACCCCTATGATACCCCTATGGAGAATTCATTGTCTTTCTTACTACATGTCCCCCGGACCCCCGGATGTGTAATAAGAAATTCATAGGTTCGAGGATATACGGGTAGCTTAAATTCAACGGAAGGACTAAGGCGGCTTCAAGGAACCCTCAAGGATCGTACAGAGTGCCCAGGAGACTTTCACAGCTTGGTAGGAGAGAGTCTGACGATTCCTCATTTGACAGAGGAACTGCTCGTCTTCGCAAGCGGTGGCGGCTACCTTGACAGCACTCTCATCGATCCGAGAGGTTAGCCAACCTCGAGTGTGTTATCAGACATCGGGGTTTTGGCAATCCCCATCGATGCTGTCGGACGTGAGCCACACACTTCACTCGAGGCTCGATGAATGATGCTGTTTATGGAAAGGAGGAAGATGTCGGTCGGTCGGTCGGTTGTGTTCGAAGGATGAGAGAGGAGAACAAAACAAAAGGAAATTAATTATGCAGTTTCGGGGATCGTCGGGTCTTTTATCATGTCCGGCGATCGATTGTACTGCCGCCAGCACTACACAGGATTTAGGTGAGGGGGCTTATGCCACTCACTACGTTTACACTCGTTTTTAGAGGAACGGCGACCACTCTCATCAAGGACGGCGGCATCTGTGTCGAGTCGAGTCGAGTCGCAGAGTCACATGGCGACATCTCGCATCACGGCGGCACGTGTGTCGAGTCACATGGCGACCTCTCGCATCACGGCGGCACCTGTGTCGAGTCACATGGCGACCTCTCGCATCACGGCGGCACCTGTGTCGAGTCACAGAGCGACCGACCTCTCGCATCACGGCGGCACCTGTGTCGATTCACGTCACAGAGCGACTTTCGCATCACGGCGGAACCTGTGTCGAGTCACATCACAGAGCGACCGACATCTCGCATCACGGCAGCACCTGTGTCGATTCACGTCACAGAGCGACCACTCTCATCAGGCGGAACTTGTGTCGAGTCACATCACAGAGTGACCACTCTCATCGGGCGGCACCTGTGTCGAGTCACATCACAGAGCGACCTCTCGCATCAGGCGGAACTTGTGTCGAGTCACATCACAGAGCGACCTCTCGCATCACGACGGCACCTGTGTCGAGTCACACGGCGACCACTATCATCAATGCGGAACGATGTCGACTTCCGGGGGACGATCGCTCGCATCGCAAACAAGTCGATACTCTCTAAGATATTATCACTCACAGATGACGGAAAACACGGTAAAGTAATTGCAACCTGTGATCACATATCAAGCATGGGTCTGCTAGACAAGCGCTCTCATATATCGATAGGGGAATCGCGGCCCACACGGAACACCATTTTCAGAGGTGTTCATGCGAACACGTTCGTTTAAAATAGGGATTGATGTGAGCCTCCGGCATTCTTCAGTATTTATTTTTTGTTGAAATAATTGTTGTTACCGAGATGGAGAGTCTTTTCAGATGTGTTCATGTGAACACGTTTGTTTAAAATAGGGATTGATGTGAGCCTCCGGCATTCTTCAGTATTTATTTTTTGTTGAAATAATTGTTGTTACCGAGATGGAGAGTCTTTTCAGATGTGTTCATGTGAACACGTTCGTTTAAAATAGGGATTGATGTGAGCCTCCGGCATTCTTCAGTATTTATTTTTTGTTGAAATAATTGTTGTTACCGAGATGGAGAGTCTTTTCAGATGTGTTCATGTGAACACGTTTAAAATAGGGATTGATGTGAGCCTCCGGCATTCTTCAGTATTTATTTTTTGTTGAAATAATTGTTGTTACCGAGATGGAGAGTCTTTTCAGATGTGTTCATGTGAACACGTTTAAAATAGGGATTGATGTGAGCCTCCAGCATTCTTCAGTATTTATTTTTTGTTGAAATAATTGTTGTTACCGAGATGGAGAGTCTTTTCAGAGGTGTTCATGTTTAAAATAGGGATTGATGTGAGCCTCCGGCATTCTTCATACAATTTTTCACGACCGCATCATACGCGTGCTTTATCTGTCTGTGAGTGCGTGCAGCAATGGATAACAGAGCTCAATCCAATACAGGCCACATCTTCTCACGCATGTCATTGATGACATCCGTAATGCAGAAAGAGTAAACAGCACCCGTGTTGCAGCGTCGCTTGGAGACGCCCCTCAAGCCAAGCTTGGACATCTTGAGACCAAACTTGATCAAGGTAGTTTCATGTTTAGGAGAACCAGGGATCGGGGATAGCCAGTCATTGAACATGGAGAAAAAGGTGGCCGCCGTGAAGCTCACAGAATCATCGATACGGGGATGCGAGACGCTCTGCTCTTGCATCAGGTGCAAGAGGAATTGGGACTCAATCAGCAGGATGTCTTCGGGGGTAGCTTTTTGCAGGGTGTACCTCGTGTCCAGGCCGCACTCCTGGACGACCTGCGCCAGCTCGACAACGTCAGAAACAGTCGCCTGTAGCCCCTCCTCCTCGCAGAACGTGACGTAAGCGTTGTACATGCCCGGGGTCGTGGCGATATGCGGTCGCAGATCGCCGGGGGTGGTGGCAATGCACCGCTCATCCAGAAAGCGGAGGATATTCTTGTGGCGTGTGAAGTTGGGGAACCGCAGGGCACGAAGGGGAAGCAGCAGGCCGTCGAAAATGTGCTGGATGGGTTGGATGCCCAGATCCTTGAGCGATGATACCACTTTCTTGGCGGTGAAGCTCGACCTGGGTAGCTTCGACAGTACCCGAGCGACAAATGCGCCCTGATGCAACACCGCACCAGACAGCTCTGTTGCATTGGCCTCGACAAAGTCGTGCATCGTATCGTAACACTCGATGTTAGCCTGAACGACGTTGTCGAAAAGCACAGTCACCACACGTGAGACGTACGTCTCACGATCCATACGCTCCTGGTCCGTCTCCTCAGATTCAACGGCGGATTCCACGGATCCCTCAGATTCAACGGAGTCATCACGTGGAGTGTCACACTCCTCCTGTTTGCCACCATACCAGGCGTACTTCAAAACGTTCGCTAACATACCATTGTAAACGGTGGCTTCGCCCACATCGAAGTACTCGGCACCCACATCTCTTCGTGGCTGGATTCTGGAATCGTAACCACCGCGCATGTACCTGAGCAGTGTGGCCTCTGCATCCACGCACGCTTGTGCATCTCGAACATGGATGGCAAAAATGAGCTGGGATCCATTGGGGTACTGCGAGAGCCTCTTGCAGAACGGCTGGCTGGTCCGGCCGACCTTGACGACCAACGGGGACAATTTGCCCAGGAACTCGCGCTCAACGAGGGCGTACACGACGTGCTGGGTGTGGTGCGCCATGGATGGATGATACACAAGGGAAGGGAAGGCTTGACTCAACCAATATGCTTGTCGCGAGCTTTATATCGTGATAATCGAGCGTTTTTACGAGGTTTGGAGATCTTCAGATCTTCAGGTCCATGCGACATCCACCATGTCACACATATGACAAGGAGTGACGAGAATCCGTGTGTCATGAAAGCCGCCATGGCATATGTGTGTGTGTGTGTGTGTGTGTGTGTGTGTGTGTGTGTGTGTGTGTGTGTGTGTGTGTGTGTGTGTGCGAATGAATGATGGACGAGGTCGCAAATGGTGATCACATGTCAAGCATAGGCCTGCTATACAATAGATCTCGTACATCGATAGGGGAATCGCGGGCCCCACGGAGTGGGGTAGGGGAATTGAGCTGCAGAAACCAAGTGTGTCAAGGCATCAATCAATCATCACACGCAAAACTGTGGAAAACTGTCGCATCCACACCGTCCGTCCGTCGGTCCATTCATGACACACGGATGCGGTGGCGGATCATCGCCACTCATCGTTTAGTGGAAGTGGTGTAAACGCGAGCATAATATAGCATAGGAGCAGCTCGACAGCGATCATGGCGCACATGACAACCAATGTCGTGTACGCGTTGGTTGAGCACAAGTTCATTCAGAAAGATGAGATCGTCGTCAAGGTGGGCAGGACGTCGAAGCCCGTTGTTCAGCGACTTTCTCAGTACCCGAAGAACTCAAAGATGATCTTCGCAATCCACGTACTTAATCCGCGTGCTTGTGGGGAGGCTGAGACTGTCCTGCTCCGGTACCTTCGCGGAGACCCTCGAGTCAAGCCCCGTCGCGACGTTGGATACGAGTACTACCAACTTGACGCAGGTGATGCATGTGCCGTCTTTCGGGAGATGGGCGTTGTCGTCTTCCAGTACGTGTGGACAGGTGGCGTCGACAGCCTTGATTGCGGCACCGAGGACATGCCACCCGACGCCCCCATCTTTGCCGTTGTTGAGAGAGAGAAGGAGCGAGAGAAGCAGAGAGAGAAGGAGCGAGAGAAGGAGCGAGAGAAGGAGCGAGAGAAGCAGCGAGAGAAGACGGTCTCTCGAATGGTCGCCAAGATATTCGAGAACGTCTTGAGGAGCAATACCCCACGTTCCGTGGAGGTACTTGCATCTCTTCTGTGCCATGAGCTGCAGCGCCCCTTTCGTGGCGTGCCGTTGCACCCCGATCTTCTGAAGATCGGGTTGATAGAGGAGACACTCGCTGCTCTGGGGTTTTCGTCCCCGTTCGACACTGAGACAATCATCCCGAACCTGATGACGGTGTTCGACGCCAAGCTCAAGGGAACACAGATGTTCCGCGACTACGCAAACACCGCTCGGCTGTTCAGCCATGCCTCGTGCGGCGTTTGCGACGGGTGGGACCTGTGCAAGGTGTCCAAGTCTGTGAAGATGATCCTGAACGCCGTGGGTCTGGATATGGTGAGCGTGACGAAGCGGGTGCAGGTCAAGGGCAAGAGAACCCAGGAGGAGAGGAACTACCGCCTGTGCCCTGAGAGTGTCTGCAATATGCTCGAGCTCGTGAAACTTCGTCTTCTGCGCACTGACCTCACGCCGCAGCTGCCCTTTCTGGCCACGAGCTGTCCATGTACAGCTCTCCGGGTACAGGCGGTAGTTCCTCTCCTCCTTGGTGCGCTTGCCTTTGACCTGCACGCGCTTGGTCTCGCTCACCATGTCGATACCACGCGCGCGCAGGTCAAAGGCAAGCGCACCAAGGAGGAGAGGAACTACCGCCTGTGCTTGGAGAGTGTCTCCCGGATGCTGGAGCTCTTGAAACTTCGTCTTCTGCGCACGGACCTCACGCCGCCGCCGCGCTGCCCTTTCGGGTCACGAGATGTCCATGTACAGACAGCCATAGTCCATCGGCAAACAACGGATTGTATTCAACAAGCGGCGGAGCCCCTTTCACCTCTCCCCCCCAGCGGAGCGACCGGGGGCGACCGGAGGGGAGCCCCCACAAAGGATTCCGCGAGGAATCGAGCGGGTGGGCGACCGGAGGGGAGCCCACAGTTCACATCAACCAGCAGACACACTACTGGTAACTAACTGTCAAGTCTTACACAATGTGTATGTTGTTTGTAAAAGATTCACTTGTTTGTAACACTTGGGTTTATTATCACGGTAACGCTTGAGCTTCTTTCTCACTGGAACGCTTGGGCGTTTCCGATGTGTCGTCTCAAGCAGACTTCTGCTTGACAACTATGTCGGGAGTATGAAAGAGGAATCGCGGGACACACGGCGGCACCTGTCGAGTCGAGTCGAGTCACATCACAGAGCGACCGACCTCTCGCATCAGGCGGCGGAACCTGTCGAGTCGAGTCACATCACATGGATCATCGCCACTCATCGTCTATCAACAGAATCGAGCCTCGAGTGCAGTTTGTGGCTCACGCCCGACTGCAGGTCAAGCTGCTGCAGCTTTCGCGCACACGCAGTACATGAACATAATCATGGACCACGCCTGATACCAGCAGACGTATGTGTACGAACGGGACCGCCGCTGGGCGAAGACGGACCTGCAAGACTCGCTGCTGTCAGGCAAATCGTGCAGAGAATCCACCTACTTTAGATGCTTTGCCACGACCTTTTTTTTCGACTCAGTACTACCTCCTCCTACTTTTTGATATGACTTTTTGTTCGCACCACCAGTTTGATGATCTATACGTTTTGTTTCTGTTGCAGTTTGATCTGCCTTCCTTTGTCTCCTAGCTCTTGCAATTTGTTCAAATTGTTGGCTAATTCTATTGTCACGTTCTTTACGTTCTGTTTCTGGGTTTTTTGAAAGAAACTCAAACATTTCATTATACAAAGATAAAAAAATCAACGCATCTGAAGAGGAGAATAAGGGTTTAGTTAAAGAGTTAAAGAGAATACCATGTAACGAACCTTATTCTCCTCTTCAATTCACATCCAGCAAGACACATACATACATACATTTTATTATTGTTATTAATGTTCCTACACATTGAGGAGGAGGACGACGTCCGCGCGCCACATGCAAACGGCGGAAACATGTCCTCTCGCATCACGGCGGCACGTGTGTCGAGTCACAGAGTCACATGGCAACATCTCGCATCATGACGGAACCTGTGTCGAGTCGAGTCGAGACCCCTGGCAAAAACGTAGGGGTGAGATGTATTCCTAAATTGTTTTTTTATAACCCACAACGAAACACAGTTTAGCGAGGACACCGATGAATACATCGACAGCCAAGGCGACCCATGCATGTCTTTGCCAGCGGGAGAGCGCAAGGATTGCAAACAATAGGTATAACGTGCCATGAACAGGGCGAAGTTTCGACCACCAGATCTTCCCGCCATCTGGCGCCACCTCTATCCCCGTTTTCCGAAGGCCTCCAAAGTATAGGACAAAGAACCCTATTGCTGGCGCAAGGGCCAAGACGCCCATAGCCCTTAGATACCTAGGTGTCGCGAGAAAGGCAAGAATCACGAAAGCTGTCCTGATTCGTATGCACCCGATCCAGAAAGCTATTTGTCTTGAAATGTTGTTGGCCATCGTGTTATCATTTAAGTTTTGTTTTTTGAGGAAGATTTCAGGTTGCCTTGTTCCACATGTATCTCGAGGAAAGCGGGGACAGTAAAGTGGTTCCACAGGCAGATGAAGAACAAGGGGGGCGTAAAAAAGACATCACGGTTGTTCTCATCATCAACCAACCAAACCAACATCAAAACTGCTTGTCAAGTGAGATGTCACTTGGATGAGAACCACCGTACCACATTTAACAAGTGGCGGAGCCCCTTTCACCTCTTCCCCCCAGCGGAGCGACCGGGGGCGACCGGAGGGGAGCCCCCACAAAGGAGTCCGCGAGGAACCGAGCGGGTGGGCGACCGGAGGGGAGCCCACAGTTCACATCAAGCATTAGACACACTACTGTGTAACTACAGTCGGCGGAACAGTAAAATGAAACATCCAAAAATATAGCTTAAATAGTTGTGTACAGGATGGACACAAAGGCCGTATCGGAGCTTAGGGCGATAATGCTCGCTAATGATGCTATCAAAGCTGATGATGCTATCGAAGAACTCTGTGTATGTTGTTTGTAAAAGATTAACCGTAACACTTGGGTTTATTAGCACTATAACGCTTGAGCTTCTTTCTCACTGAAACGCTTGGGCGTTTTCCGATGTGCCGTCTCAAGCAGACTTCTGCTCGACAACTATGTCGGGAGAATGAAAGAGGAATCTCGGGACACACGGCGGCACCTGTCGAGTCGAGTCGAGACCACTCGCATCAGGCGGCACCTGTGTCGAGTCACATCACAGAGCGACCTCTCGCATCACGGCGGCACCTGTGTCGAGTCGAGTCACATCACAGAGCGACCTCTCGCATCACGGCGGCACCTGTGTCGAGTCACATCACAGAGCGACTTTTGCATCACGGCGGAACCTGTGTCGACTGACTCACAGAGCGACTTTCGCATCACGGTGGAACCTGTGTCGAGTCGAGTCACATCACAGAGCGACCTCTCGCATCAGGCGGCACCTGTGTCGAGTCACATCACAGAGCGACCTCTCGCATCACGACGGCACCTGTGTCGAGTCCACACTCTCCTCATAATCTCTCGTTGGTCATTATTCATTACTATCATCAATTATTTATTACTCGACACAGGTGATATCAGAGTTAAAACAGTTTTAACATTTGAAAATAAATCACTGATATCACGGGTATTATTTGAAAATAAATCATTTAACAGGTGATATCAGAGTTATAAAACAAATAAAACAAATAGACAACCGTTTTTTTATTGTCTATTTGTTTTATTTGTTTCAGCTTAGTTGGGTATCCAGGGCCACCACGTGGAGGTGCTGATTTTGGCCCCGTTTTTTTTCTTTTTTTTCAAATACTTGAAACAGAAACACCTTCTCATCCAGATTACTTCTTGGTGTGGGAAATCCCTTTGCGTGTTAACACAGGCTTGGCGACGAAAGTCGGGTTGTCGTAAATGACGAATACCTTGGGTCGGGACGCAATGATTGCGAAGACGTCAAAGATTCTAAACGTTTCGTATAACAGATGCAGTATATTACTGGGTGTGAGGAGGTTGTTGTTGTATTCTTAACGTTCCGAAAAACCTTTCAATTTTTTTGTATTTAAAGATTCTCGGACCACGCGATCGAGGACTCGGGGATGATACCGGCACTCACCTGCCATCGCTGGTGCTTAGCCAACTGCTTCACCAACTTAATTCCGTTCTTACGGGTCTCATAAGATGTATCAATCGTGTCTACGAAACGGTCAACAAGAACGTCACTTGTAAAAGCACACTGACGCAGGCAACTGAACTTCTCGAAAGAAAGAATATCCTCGATGTTCTTGCTACTACACAACTGAGCTAGGGCAATGGACAAATTACCCTTCGTAGTGCTCATAACCACTTGAAACCCCTCGCGACTGATGTTCATATGCAAAAGGGGGATGACACCCTTCACATAATCACTCGAGTGAAGGAAGCCCTCTTTCTCGGAAAAACGAATGTCGTGTGACTGAGCGTTCAACATGAACACAGCCAGCTTAGCTGCAAAAGTCGCATCTCCAGAAGTCTTCTTACGTTTTGAAGTAGAAGAGGAATTGCGGGGTGTTGAAGACATTTTACATACAGCTAGGGACATTTGATATTGGGACACCTTATATTTTGGGGATTCTGAAAAGTTGACCAATTCAAGATTTGTAACTGATCTTGTCAATACAGATACTGTCTTCAGGTGATTGACACAAAAAATTCAAGGCATCTAAAGACACTGAATTTACATGTTCAAAGTACCCTGAAAAGTCAAACTGATGGCTAACATCGTGCGCATCAATAATCCTTTTCAAAGCGTTACTGTAATCAAATATATCTGCTACATCTGGAATTATTGGGCACATGCAGCTATATTTTTGCTTGAGCAAACTAAAGACATTCTCAATAGCGTTAAACTCTGGACTGTAAGGAGGTACAAAGAGTGGTCGTATTCCTACAGAATCGAACATAGAAATCGTCTCCTTTGAATGATGGAACTGGATATTGTCAAGGACAGCGACTGTACCCCGCTGTACATGTAACTCAGATACAAACTGTACAAAGTCGACTTTCTTGCAATTGTGATCAAGGATCTTATAATGAACGATACCTTTAGCAGAAACGGCAGCAATTAGTGTCAATTTGGACATTCGCAATGTCCTAGAAATTTGGATATTTAAACGTTTGCCGCGTTGACAGTACCCTCTGCGACAAGTGTCACCAATGTAAAAACCCGCCTCATCGATGCTTAACAAATCCGATGTCGGAACGGCGAAATACTCCTTACAAAAACGGTCGACAGAAGATTTGTGGTCAGTCTTGTGCCGAACTGTTTTGTATGCGCGCTTGCGGGTGTAACCAAGTTTGCGTGTGTAGCGTCCACAAGTTTTTGGAGACATCTTGACAGAGGACAGAGAAGTCACACCCTCTGCAAGCTGAGACATTGTCAAGAAGGGATTGGAGTCAATCAGTTGTTTTATAGCAGCCTTGATATCTTCTGTAATGACGCTCACCCTTTTCTTCCGATGATGTTTTATATTGGCTTTGGTGACCCAACGTTGGAGTGATGATTTTGATACTTAGTACAGCAAACTAACTTTCCTCAAACTACGATTATAGTATTTGTAGTGAACAACCGCGCGGTGTCTTATCTCTGCATCAATCATGATAACGTAGGAAATGGTATAAGGAAATGTGGGTGCAATATTATATCACCAAAAGAAAAAGAATACTCACCCCCTCTTAATGGGGGTAGTGCAAGACAAAGGAGATGACGATATTAATATCAGCGTCGTCAAGAAGACGCTTAATTCTCTGTGCATGGATGTATCGAGGCATCAGATCTCCTGAAGGATACAAAGCATGGTACTCTTAATCAACCACGCAGTTGCAGAGGCATACTTATTCGCAAACTTGCATATCACAAGATGCCTCGATGATGGAGACTTTGACGTCAAGCAGTTGCCACACCTGGATCGGAACTTTTATTACAGGTGCCTCCTTGCGGTATCGACCTCCAATGTTCGAAAGGATACTCTGGGCCAGAGCTTCAATGATACCATGGTTGCTTTCGACGCCCTAAGACCTGCAGGATACGTGAAGGTGGACGTTCGTCCTTGGGGACAAGTAATCGCAGACGTCTCAATACAAATGGCGACCATGGCGTGCAACAGTGTCTGGGCAAACGTGGACAGGGTCGTTATCAAGTACCTGCGCTTGAAACATCCCTCTCTGAAGAAACATTTCAAGAAGATTGTCAAAGCGGTGGTCCAGTACCCAGAATCGAAAATCGACACAATCATCCCAGAGGGCCTCGTGCATGCGATCCACATCAAAGAGGTTGTCAGTCACTTGAGGGCTCTCTTTCCGCTGCCAAGAGGGAAGCAGTTCAACACTAGAGCGCACCTGACAATGCGATTGTTCCATCACGTGCTTACAGAGTTGGGAGAGGTCGGACGAGTGGATCCGAAAGATAAAAAAACAAGAAAAAGTCACCCCCGTCTGTTCAGTATCCTTCCTCGCAAGAACGGCTTCACAATTTCGTACGTCCCGATATCTTCCATGACTTTCATGAAGCTTCTCAGCATGGGTGACTCGCCACTCGAGAGCGTCTCTGGCGATGGACGTTACGAGAACCATACAATGCTGTGGCGAAAGTACTTTAATGTCCAAGGTCTTGAGACGAAAAGGTCTCGCTTTGACAACCGAATCCTCAGCGACGGTAAAGGGGTATCCGTCCAAATGAAGCAGAAGGGTAAAGAAGAGGTCGTTGAAGAAGGAGAAAACGCAGGCTATCCCAAGGACGCAAATATCGTAGAGTGCAAGGACGCAGTGGGTGCGCTGCGTGTCGGAGTAGACCCTGGAATGACAGATATCGTCACGGTAGCATCTTCTGCAGGTCGCATCGAGTCTTTCAGCTTGGCTCGCTTTAGCGAAGTTGCTGGGTACAATACAAGCAAGCGTCGCACCTACAAATGGAAAGACGAGACTCAAGACCTCGTGAAGTCCATTCCATCGCCTAATACGAGCAACATGGTCGACCTGCAGGACCATGTCAGAGCTTATCTCGAAGCGCTCCCGATCCTCCTACAACACAGAGCCAACAAAGGCTACCGATCTATGCGATTCTTTCGATACGTTGGTAAACAGAAGACGATTGAAAAGGTATGCGATGTGATTGCACCAAGGGCACAGACGACCGTTGTTGGCTTCGGCAACTGGTCCAACCAAGGGTATGGTATCAGTCGTTCATGTTCTGGGCCCATCAAAGAGATCAGGAGGTGCCTCTCACGTCGTAAGAATGTTTTGTTCAAAAACGTCGACGAACGCAACACTTCTTGTAAATGTCACGGCTGCTTCCAGAGGCTTGTCAACATGAAGGCAGACAGCGTAGTCTGGCGCGGAGTGTGCAAAGAGTCCCCAATCGACGGGTCTATAACTGTTGAGAAGCAGAAGATGGTGGTGAAGAACGTCAAGGTCTTCAAAGTACTGCACTGTAGAGACAGTGTCAAAAGCGCATCATCCAATGTGCGCTGTGGTGCAACCTGGAACCGAGACGTGAACGCTGCCAAGAACCTTCTTCTGCTTCTGACAACGTGGATGGACGGGAGAGAGCGACCTGAGGCATTCTGTGTTCCCTCGCCTCCCCCCAAAACCGCAGTTTCCATCGAGGCGAGTGTGAGCGCTAAACCGACCGACCCACCTGGGTTTGTCAGCAGCTTGCCTTGTTATCCTTTGGGCCAGCTTAAATGCTGAAATACAGAGATGAAGGGCAAACATATGTACTCGCCTTTAGCTGATCTACCCATTGGGTTCAAGGGTCACCGGTAGGGTGTCCCACAAATTGCGTCTCCGACTGTACACATGTATACATGTATATAAAAACGACTCGCTATCCTAAGATATCAGCACCGATGAATCACAATTCCGCTCCAGACCATGTTTCGCAACCAGTAAAAATCCTCCGGGAGGCAGGAACGCCCATTGTGTCCCACTTTCAAATGTCCCTAGCTGTATGAACGCATTCCTCGTTGCCCCCACCCCTCCGATTATATTTTGTATACCGAGTTTGCCCATCCCCCCCCTGTCCCATTAATACAGTTTTTGCTTACGCCGTCGCGAGCGTAACTCTTAGATGCTTCCGTTCCTGTGAAACATTTGTCGCCATACTGAATCGCCTCCGGAATTCTTCAGTATTTATTTTGTGTTGAAATAATTGTTGTTCCCGAGATGAAGACCGACCGTCCGTCCGTCCATTCATGACACACGGTGGCGGATCATCGTCTCGAGGAAGTGGTGTAAACAACTGTTGCAACCCTTTAACGAACCTTATTCTCCTCTTCAATTCACAGCCAGCAAGACACATACATACATACATTTTATTATTGTTCGGTCATGTTCCTACACATTGAGGAGGAGGACGACGTCCGCGCGTGCAACGGGAGCCATAACGAGATCGCACGCATCGCGAAACGGAATACTTGGAAACCGCATCGCTGCCGCGAGTACGAACGGAAAGAAGCTATTATGGTACGTAGTATTCGACGGGCGATGGGTGACGGTCGCCAAGTTCCAAGTCAAGTACGAGCTGTCCACCGTTGATCAGTCTGTAATCCACGATCTCAATCTGAGTCCCACTACAACTGTCGGGTCATATCCATATGTCGAGACCCCTTCCTTTCCCAACAGAGTGATAAAAAATTTGTCAAAGTGATATGGCAGCGGAACACAATGCTTATGCATGTACTGCAAAAAAGCAATCTTTAAAATTTTGTAATCCATGTAGGCGCCTGACTTTTTCTCACATTGCTCGAAAAAGGCAGCAATTATGTCGTTTAGTTGTCTTGTTGTATCCATAATGTGTAGTTAGTTACACACAGACTCAATAATTTTACAGCTCAAAAGCTTTATACAGTTGTTGTTCAATTCGGCCTGAATTATTTTTTCTCATTGCAGGATCGAAGCAAACGGAACGGAGGAAACATGTCGCATCATACTCGGTGCATTAGATAGATAGGATAGGATATATATATAGATAGATAGATTGCGCACTCACTCTATCACGACACAGGCGGCGGCTTGCGCATCATACTCGTCCATATGGCCTCCACGGAGGCTTGCTTATCCTACTCGTCAGTTCGTCCATTCATTCATCTTCACACACACCAAGGCGGCTTTCGCAAGCAGACTTCTGCTTGAGAACTATGTCGGGATTGTGAAAGGGAACGCGGGCCCCATGGAGTGGGGCAGTGGAATTCAGCTGATGCAGGTGCCGTCTTTCGGGAGATGGCCGATGTCGTATTCCAGTACGTGTGGACAGGTGGCGTCGACAGACTTGATTGCGGCACCGAGGACGTGCCACCCCATCTTTGCCGTTGTTGAGCGAGAGAAGACGGTCTCTCGACTGGTCGCCAAGATATTCATTCGAGAACGTCTTGAGGCGCAATACCCCACGTTCCGTGGAGGTACTTGCATCTATTCTGTGCCCTGAGCTGGGCATGTTGGCATTTACTTGCTTCTCCAACAAACTTCGGGGCATCTTATCGTGAGCTCACCAGGGTTTGGTTTTAGTAATCTCATGTTGTGTGAGACTACATAACAACTATGATGGCCTGCTCGAAGGTAGTTGTAACCAGTTTGCCACTTGGCTACGTATTGTATTTGTCTCTGAAGGATGTCATCTAGCTTCTGCTGCAATTGTGAGGGCAGTTGCAGCTTTCCTGGTTTTACCCACATATGCGGCGGATGTCCATATTGCACTGATACATTATTCTGATCTGGATGTCCCTGGGGAGGCATGCCATGCCATGCAATTCAATGCAATGCAATGTTTTTCATTCCAATGAATGCGTTTTCTTTGGCAAGTATTCTTATATCTTTATACCCTACTCCAGCGCACTCCAGCCCGCTTGTGCGAGATCAATCAATCATTGATTCATTGATTGATTGATCGCAGATAGAAGAAAAATTCAAGGAGATAGAATTATTGCACTGCTATTGCACTGTTATTCCACCAGACGGTACAACCTGCAACCTGCGTTTGTGGGGACACGGGCTGAGAGAGCGTTTGTGGGTGAATGGGGGATGACTGGCTGCTGCTGGTTTGCTTCAGAGGTGCACAAGCTGGATGTGGGGTGATAATGGCTCGGTTCTCCTGCATGCCATGCCGCAGATGGGACTGACTGTATTTTTGTATCTATGCGGAGCCCTTTGCGGCAATTGTTTTGGAGCAGAGAGCTAATGGAAGCACACTACCTGTGCTCAGTTGCGGTGCACAAATTTGAACGAAGTGTTCACTTGCATGAGTATAAATATGTTTGACATGCAATCATTATCATTATCATCATCATCATCATCATCATCATCATCATCATCATCATCATCATCAGCTGAACTGTGGAATGTCGCGTGCAGCTGAAGAAAAAATGCCGTCTTTGAGCTATCTGAATCGTAATGTCCATGTGTTGACGACCGAAATGTTGCCTGGCATAGTGATCAAGTTAAGAAGTATTACAACTGGTACTGCCAGCCTGTGGACGGAGGATGAAGATGGGAAGATCATCAAAACGCCTGATATGAGTGTCTTAGACACGACGGCCGGCACCGAATCAGTGGTGGATGCACCTCGAGTCCAGAACACTTACATTCTGGAAGTAGAGAAATCGTACGTCGTGGTGGTGTTAGAAGGAGTAATTATTTTGAGAATTCAAAGGCAGCTGCAACAGTCCATGTTCCCAGAGAATGGTGCTGAACTGAAAGTTGAGCATGCGACACGCAAAATGGAGTAATTGTACATTCAGCATCCCAAGATGAGTTATGTGGGATTCTGAAGGGGCGGCACCGCAAAGCGGGGCAGTGGAATTGAGCTACAGAACCTCATCTCAAGCAAAGCAGCATCAGTATCTCATCTCAAGCAAAGCAGCAGAAGTAGATATAGAGGGTTCCAGGTACCCATCACCTGTCAACTCTACATATTGTACATCCGCTGTAATGTAATGTTTTCTACGACTACGCCTACTGCCCACGAAAAGCCGTTGTGGGTTCTTTATATCCCCTGCTCTTCCATGCATGATGCGGTCTGATGGACACGTATCCTCCATGTGTGCCATGCGGTCTCTTGTGTTCACCTATATTGGAGCGGAATTGTGATTCCTCGGTGCTGATATCTCAGGCTAACTAACGAGTTCCGGAGGCTCTAAATTCTGAGTAGAAATTTCAAAAAATCCGCCGTGAGGTTTGAACGCCCAATACAAAGGACTCACATCACATGGCGACCTCTCGCATCAGGCGGTGGCACCTGTGTCAATACCTCGATACTGTAAGATATCACTCACAGATGACGGAAAACCCGGTAAAGTAATCGCAAACGATGATCACATGTCAAGCAGAGGCCTGCTAGACAATAGATCTCGTATATCGATAGGGTATCGCGGGCCCCACGGAGTGGGGTAGGGGAATTGAGCTGCAGAAACCTGTCAAGGCATCAATCATCACATAATGGGCGTTCCTGCCTCCCGGCCGATTTTGACTGGTTGCGAAACATGGTATGGAGCGGAATTGTGATTCCTTGGTGCTGATGTCTCAAGCTAGCGAGTCATTCAGGAGGCTCTAAATCCTGATTAGAAATTTAAAAAAATCAGCCGGGAGGCAGGAACGCCCATTACATGCAAACCTGTGGAAAACTGTCGCATCCACACCGTCCATTCATGACACACGGTGGCGGATCATCGCCTCGTTGAAGTGGTGTAAACGCGCGCATTGGGATAGCATAGGAGCAGCTCGACAGCGATCATGGCGCACATTACAACCAATGTCGTGTACGTGTTGGTTGTCAACCTATGCTGCGTGGCTAAATCAAGAAATCACTTCAGGTTTTTTCGTGATTCCATCCACCTATACCATTCATCCCATGGAGTGGAATTGATGTACGTGTGTTCATGGACAGTGTTAAGCATGGGTTTAAAGAGCCCATGTCTATGGGCCGCTAATGCGAAATGCAACCTTGAACAGTCCATGATATTTAAGTAGGCAACAGCAAGAGATAAACGAATGTTGTGTGTCATTTGCTAGCATGTTCTACGGCAAGTAGTGTGGCGTAACACATATCGTTCGGCTATCATCAGGCAAGCATGTACAAACCTTAGCCTCTCGATGCGACGCTCATATGCCGCTCTTGCAGCCGGGTGTTGTGCAAGCAAAGCATCTAGTTCAGCGTCGACATCCATGACCTGCAATAAAGAACATGAATGGATACTTTTTATACCCCCATGCAGTCAAAGCCATCAAAAAATCCGCTATCGAGCCTCCGGCATTCTTCAGTATTTATTTTTTGTTGAAATAATTGTTGTTCCCGAGATGGAGAGTCTTTTCAGAGGTGTTAATGTGTCGCTGCGCTGTTGGACATTGAGAGATTCGCTCGCGTGCGTGGCTGCAATCTGTATAAAAAGTATCCATTCATGTTCTAGATGCTTTACTTGCACAACACAGTCAACGTTATCTATCATTGTATATTGGTGTTGTGCGCGCAGGACTGTGATTTATTTATATCCCCCCCAAGACTAGTACCACAAGATGAAGCGTGCATTGCTAGTCTCACCCAGCTACGCCTTGAACCTGGAGGCGCGCCTCACGCAAGTCCTAGAGGAGGAGGCTCTGCTCCCCCGCGACCTCCGTACGTACAGCACGACGGGTTTTGCAACGGATGTTGAGCGATTTAAGGAGTCGCTGGGAGAAAGATTCAGCTGCAACGTTATGGGCGGCACTTCCGAGGTTCCAAAACGGGACCTGAGAGCCGCCATACAGCATCTCCTGCAGCCCGGCACGGATGTCGCAGTACTGCTATTCTGTGGCCATGGGACGTGGAGTGGTTCAACGCAACATTGTGCCCTTGTCTGTTCGTTTGGGCAGCAGATTACAGCACAGGAGATCGAGGACATCGTAGCACAGCAAGGGTTCACCGGCACGTTTGTTCGTGTGCTGAACATGTGCGAGGAAGAGGGATACCCCAGCAACAACGAGGCACCCAGCCTGACATTTTACGAGTCCAGAGCCAAGGCTAAGGGAGAGTGGGAATATTCTCAGCAACACGCATCTACCAGTATTGCAGAAGCATCAATTCCCTATTCGATTGATGACTACAATGGTGTCATTATTGCCGCGTCCACCATGTTTGGAATGGCCCGGGGCGGAGCGGGAGGCAGCGAGTTCATGGACGCGTGGGTGGCAGTGGGACAGCTTACGACTTACCACAAATTGGGAACAGTGCTCAAGGAGCATTGCCCCAACGTACGCGTGACCATGCAGAACATGAACAGCAAGGACGGTGTATTTGGTCATCCTGCAAAGGAGGTGTGTGTGAACGCAATGAGCAATGACAATATATGTTTTGGCTGCGCACGTCAGTATTGTGAATGTTGCTGATTGCAGGTGCTATTGGACGCAGCCATGAAGAACAGAAGCCAGTGATGAGAGAGCAAGTGTGGTACCCGACATCCAAGGGGAGCTTGATGTAAACAATCGCCTCTCTCTCAAACCACAACACAGGCCTGACGACCACCATGCATGCATTCCAACACGGTCATGCAACATCATGCCACCAGCCATGCAGTGCGTGCAAGCACTAATGCGGTCAACAAGGAATTGCAATCATCAGACAAACATCATCATGTCGGTAGCTACTCTTGGGGGATCAATCATATATGACAGTAACATGGTCCCGCAGGTCGCTACTGCAAGAACAGTATAGCGGACGCGGCCATGTACCTGGCGCGCACCCTCCTTCCCGCATCAGTTTTCATCAGAGCAGCCTCGCCAGCCGTATCCAGCTGCGGCATACTTGGCTGAAACTCGAGCGCCACACCCAACAGATGCTCCAGCAGCGGAGCCGCCAACCCGGACGGGTCGTCGTTCAAGCTATCACACAGCCTAGTCACGGCTGACTGCAGCATGTCGCTCGTGGCCTGGGGAACCGTCCCCAACAACCGAGTGACGCGGCCCTCCCACTGCATCGGAGTCACCGTCTCCAGCGCTCGTGCTGCGGACAGGGCGCCAACTTCCACGATGCTGCACAGGATCTTCAGACGCTCCGGCAGCGGCAGCTCCGCATAGGCGGAGCATATTCGGGACCCGACGGAGTCGTCGGTAGCCAGCCACGGGTGTAGGGGCAGCGCTCGACTGAGCAGCTTGAGAGCAGGGCTGTCAAACAGCCAGGCCGCTGCATTATGTAGATGGGAAGCCCGTTTGGTAGGGGCCGCCGTGTGTGCCAAGTCGAGCAGCATCAGATCCGCGTACAACTCCAGGAAGCGCGGGCTGATATGGCGCGACTGATCCGGGTGGCTGCATAGGTTCATGCAGGCGTCTAAAGCATACGGCAAAAAGACATGCGGCATGCTGAGGATAATATGACGCGTCTCCGAGCTTGCGGTTCTGGCAAGGGTCACCAAGTTGTACATCTCCAACAACGCGGCAATCACGGTGGCACCCGCATCCATTTCCTCAGCGGTAGGCGCGCTGCCTCTGCGTAGCGGCTCTGAAAGCAGATGCTTCACACGGCCTGCCGACGTTGCAAGGTTACCAACATCGTTGGTGCATCTCACGAGCCACTCGCAGCGCCCCAGACGCCAAGATAGGGGGGCGATCTTTATGCTCACGGCCACCGACGCAAGCATCCGCTGAAAACACTTGCTGACAGAAGCTTTGCCTAGAATCTTCGCGGCCTTCAACGGTATGGTGAGCTCTAAACATGTTAGAACAATCCCCTAATGCCATCCTTCAGTTACACTCAGACCGGTCAATAATGTTACAGTATATTGAATCAATTCCAATTCTCTATGTACAACTTGGACAGACGGTGTACAAAAGCTATAAATATCCGGGTACGCAGGTCCGCTACCCCAAACGAGGCGCAGGTTCGAATCTCACGAGGAGCATCTTCACCCCAGGTTCACGCTGATCTTGTTCATGGTTGTCATCGTGATGGGACAAGGATGCACCGCCATGGATGACCGTGCCCCTCAGGTGAACTTCAAACATTTCAAGGGACCGTTGAAAGTTGGCTTCTGGTTGGAATGCGGCGGGGTTCAACCTTTGAATGTGCTTGATCGCATCTGTCCTCGTTATGCATCTTTCCCACATCAGATAAGCAGCAACAACTGTTGCAGACCGTTGTCTTCCCAACCGACAATGCACAAGCACGACATTGTTTTGACTTAACACTCCATGCATCACCTCAACAATATATGGTAGATGGGATGTGAGTTTCGTGACCTCTTTTTGCCTGCAGTTGTCTTCAACAGCAACCTTAATGTATGTTGTGTTGGGGTTCCTTGGTTTTATGCACGGTGTGTGGTTTGTGCAGTTCACAACAAGCTTGAATTTCAACGTTTTACAAAGTTGGTGGTTGAGAGCTGCTTCTTGGCCTGATAGGTAAAGATTGTCGCACACCTTGAACAAGTTATCGATATGCATCTTACATGTATGTTGTTCCCGAGATGGAGAGTCTTTTCAGAGGTGTTCTTCATTTATTGAGCATGCAAACACACGCACGCACGCACGTGATAGGATACACAAGAGACAGAACGCATGAACGCACACGCAAAACGGAGGTCCATCATGCAAGCAGGGGATATAAAAGAAGAAGAGGAGAAGACATGGAAACGGAAAACAAAAAAAACAAGATGAAACCTACAAAGACATTGACCGTATCTTTACCTATTGGGTTTCACATGGGACTTGAAGAATGGATAGATTCGCAAACACAACACAGGGACGAGGCAATATACGCCCTGCTCGCACACGGTCTACACGCAGTGTGGACGATACCAAAAACAACATCGAAGGATTATCCGGGTCGTCGTTCAGGCAGATCGTCGGATACTGATGATGATCCAAATGACATAAGTGAGGCGGCGCACATCCAGGCGAGCGCCTACAGAGGACCACGGTCTGCAGCATTTGATAAGGATATCGGATCGTTGAGAGTGGTGTCAAGGTAGACGCCACATATTGGGAATACGAGAAGCTCCTCTCACGTGACCCACATATCGGCTGCTGCTTCTAGAAATGAGGAAGAGAGAACAAGACAAAAGGAAATTATGCTGTTACGGGGTCTTTTATCATGCCCCTCCCTCATCTCATCAAGGACGGCGACTTTCGCATCAGGCGGAACCTGTGTCGAGTCACATCACAGAGCGACCGACCAATCTCATCACAGCGGCACAGGTCCCTGTTACGGGGTCTTTATCATGCCCCTCCCCATCAAAAAATAACGAAAGTAACAAAATACCACCGTACCACATTTAACAAGTGGCGGAGCCCCTTTCACCTATTCCCCACAGCGGAGCGACCGGGGGCGACCGGAGGGGAGCCCCCACAAAGGAGTCCGCGAGGAACCGAGCGGGTGGGCGACCGGAGGGGAGCCCACACTTCACATCAACCAGCAGACACACTACTGATTTACGGAACGGAAATCACACACACACACACGCGACGCCGCCGCCTCCATCTCGGACATGGACAGCATCAGCAAACTTGGTCTCTTCGCCTCATCATCATCGTGACCATCAGCAACTTCTCTTCCCCTCCCCCCCAACCGTATGCTTAAGATTGCCGCGCTTTTGCAGGACGCGTCCTGAAAGGATCGCGTGATGGCCAAGCTGTTTCACTCCCCCGATTTTCTCGACCGCCTGAAGTGGAAGAAGTACAGTCGGAGACGCAATTTGTGGGACGCCCTACCGGTGACCCTTGAACCAAATGGGTAGATCAGCTAAAGGCGGGTACATATTTTTGCCCTTCATCTCTGTATTTCAGCATTTAAGCTGGCCCAAAGGATAACGACAACTCTATGGGGATTATTAGGAAGGGGGGGGGTCGCAGGGAACAGCGGAGCGGGGCAGAGGGATTCAGTTGCAGATTGTATTCAACAAGCGGCGGAGCCCCTTTCACCTCTTCCCCCAGCGGGGGCAACCGGAGGGGAGCCCACAGTGTAACATCAACCAGCAGACACACTACTGGGTGCACAAGCAAACACATGCACGTGAAGAAGAGTGATAGGCGAACGGAGGAAACATGTCGCATACTCGCACTTTATCACGACACATGCCGCATACTCACACACGCGTCGCGGCGGATGCTGTCGAGATGATGCCCAACAACCACCCTCACTCATTCTCACGCACGCACTATATCAAGACACAAACGGCGGCTTTCGCATCCTCCTCGGTGTCCATCCTGAGTAGAACGACTGATGTTCGTAAACACAGAAGTTTTTAACACACCCAAGTCAGCGACCATTATTAACGCCAATTTTCTAACGGCGATGTCGTACATTTATTTCCATCTGATATATGTTTCATTTTACTGTTCCGCCGACTGTAGGCACCGCGGGTCAGCTTCCATGTATTGTTTTTCTGATTACCGATTACAGATTCCTTTGTATTCGAGTAAAAAATATGTGCATTGAAAGTACAAACCCCTATATAAAATGATCCGATTGTCTGAAATCTATGCAAAATCACTGTCGACATCAAACATCTTATATAGCGATAATGCACCCATTAAAGGAGTGCGATCGCGACCAGGTGTTAAAGAAGCACCATCGATGCCATTTGAACAAGATACAGATTCAGGATTGTTCAATGCATCAAGTAATGTATTAGGATTTGCTGCAGGAGCATATACTACGCTCATTGCATCATCTTCCAATTTACAAGCCAATACGCAAATCACAACATCTTCAAATATCGTGCCTCTCAACGACAATGTCTCACAATTAGGAACAGTAACAAAGAAGTTCGCAAAACTGTATGCAACAGATATCTATGGAGCATCTGCTACATTTAACACACTCGGAGGAACGGCCATCTCAAGTATCGTCACTTCCACAAGTAGCAATGTCGCAGCCAGTTCTGCAGCGGTCAAATCAGCATACGATAGTGCCGTATCAGCTTCCAATCAGACGTACGGCATCGGCGCGCTCGATAGTAATGGTGATATCCTTCTCAGGGGCAACTTCCGCATCTCCAAAACTGCCAATATATACAAAGGTACAGAGGTATTCAGTAGCGGTGGCGGTGGTGGTATCATCACTTCCGACTCTAATATTGTCCCTGGTGTGAATGGGTTTAGGTAAGAAACAATAACACGGAAGAAACAATAACACTAATTCATCAGTTTCGATCGATGTCTCGAGCTTCGGATCTCTTGTCGGTAAAACGATCGTGGCCATTGCATGCGGCAACCTACACACGCTTGCACTTGACTCGACGGGACGCGTGCACGCATGGGGATTGAACACCATCGGCCAGCTAGGAAATAATACTACCACTAATTCATTAGTGCCGATCGATGTCTCGAGCTTCGGATCTCTTGTCGGTAAAACGATCGTGGCCATTGCGGGCGGCTACTATCACACGCTTGCCCTTGACTCCACGGGACGCGTGCACGCATGGGGATACAACTCCGAAGGCCAGCTCGGAATAAACAATACCACTAATTCATCAGTCCCGATCGATGTCTCTAGTTTCGGATCTCTTGTCGGTAAAACGATCGTGGCCATTGCGGGTGGCGGCTTTCACACACTTGCCCTTGACTCGACGGGACGCGTGCACGCATGGGGAAGAAACAATTTCGGCCATCTCGGAAGAAACAATACCACTCAATCAAATGTGCCGATCGATGTCTCTAGTTTCGGATCTCTTGTCGGTAAAACGATCGTGGCCATTTCGGGCGGCATCAATCACACGCTTGCCCTTGACTCGACGGGACGCGTGCACGCATGGGGATACAACTCCGAAGGCCAGCTCGGAAGAAACAATACCACTAATTCATCAGTTTCGATCGATGTCTCGAGCTTCGGATCTCTTGTCGGTAAAACGATCGTGGTCATTGCATGCGGCAACAATCACACGCTTGCCCTTTACTTGACGGGACGCGTGCACGCATGGGGATTGACCGCTCAAGGCCAGCTCGGAATAAACAATACCACTAATTCATCAGTCCCTCTCTTAATCGACAAGACTGCGCGTGACTACCATCCTCGTGTCTTATCGACCGGTCTTGGTTCTCACAAATTGCTAACGAATATCGGCATTACCTCCAGTTCCTCCCTCATGGCGGTAGGCACGAATGCTTCCCGTCAGATCGGCGATAACACGGCGATCGATAGGCACATTCCCGTCGATGTTGGTGTTGGAAGTTTTGGAAGTGTCATCATCAGTTCAGCAGAGAGTGTTACGCACAGCGCGATCGTTTTACAAAGCGGTGAAGTCTGGTGCTGGGGTAATAATACATATGGTCAATGCGGGAAGAATACAGCTGGTGCTGTAGTGAGCGTTCCCACTAAAGTCGTTAGTATCACGAATGCAGTCGAAGTCGCATGTGGAAACGGGTTCACATTCGTACGCAATGCTGACAATACGGTCCTGGCATTCGGTAACAATGCGAGTGGACAATTAGGTGTTGGAATGAGTATTGTTGCAACATCCACATTCACACCTACCCTTATAAGTGGATTGGTAAGTATCAAACAGATTGCGGCAGGTACATCTCATGCTGCTTCCATCGATGGCTCAGGTACTTTGCGTGTCTGGGGTTCGGGTATACTGGGCAAATTGGGATTGGGTGATACTTCTAATAAAGATGTACCCACAATCGTGGATGTGTCCTTATTGGACTTTGCGAAAGCGACACGCGTTGCTCTTGGAGGTGATCATACAGTCGTTGTATGTAGCGAATCTGGAAAAGTTTACACAGCAGGTCTGAACGATGTCGGACAATTGGGTCGATCTACTGGATTCGGGAGTGGTGTGGGTACCAATGTATTTGGTGCAGTGACAGATATGCCTACACCTGCAACGCCTTTGCGTGCAGCTTGTGGTTTGAAACATACTGCATTGCATGTGTCGAGCGATCGTATTGTTACTTTTGGCGATCGTGGTAATGGACAAACGATCGTTTCGAGTGGCGCTGCATGGATGCCGCAATTAGTGGAAGTTATCGGGGATGGCGAGGCGGCATACGATGTGCGTGCACTCGTGGCGGGGGCAACGTCTACACACGTGGAAATGCCGCCTAGATCGGAAGATGTGAATGGGTACGGAAGTGTGCCGCAACGCATCTTGTCTTCGGCAATACAGAAAACATGGGGAAGAAGGAGTGCCAGTGCCTTGCCAACGAATTCGAAAATAGGTGATTTCTCCATTATGATATTATCGACAGGTAGCATTATCACCTGTGGAGTGAACATCAACGGCCAACTAGGAAATAACACGACATCATCAGGTGCGACGACAACATTACAAACCATATCGAGTAATGGATCTCTGAATGGTAAAACGATCGTGGCCATTGCGGGCGGTCAATATCACACGCTTGACCTTGACTCAACGGGACGCGTGCACGCATGGGGAAGAAACGCCGAAGGCCAGCTAGGAATTAATACTACCACTCAATCAAATGTCCCGATCGATGTATCGAGCTTCGGATCTCTTGTCGGTAAAACGATCGTGGCCATTGCGGGCGGCGATGTTCACACGCTTGCCCTTGACTCGATGGGACGCGTGCACGCATGGGGAAACAACACCCAAGGTCAGCTCGGAAGAAATACTACCACTGGTTCATTAGTGCCGATCGATGTCTCGAGTTTCGGATCTCTTGTCGGTAAAACGATCGTGGCCATTGCGGGCGGCAGCAATCACACGCTTGCCCTTGACTCGACGGGACGCGTGCACGCATGGGGATGGAAAGCCTACGCCCAGCTCGGAAATAATACTACCACTCAATCAAATGTCCCGCTCGATGTCTCGAGTTTCGGATCTCTTGTCGGTAAAACGATCGTGGCCATTGCGGGTGGCGGCTTTCACGCACTTGCCCTTGACTCGACGGGACGCGTGCACGCATGGGGAAACAACGGTCAAGGTCAGGTCGGAAATAATACTACCACTGGTTCATTAGTGCCGATCAATGTCTCTAGTTTCGGATCTCTTGTCGGTAAAACGATCGTGGCTATTTCGGGCGGCTTCAATCACACGCTTGCCCTTGACTCGACTGGACGCGTGCACGCATGGGGATGGAGCGACAAAGCCCAGGTCGGAAATAATAGTACCACTCAATCAGCAGTGGCGATCGATGTCTCGAGCTTCGGATCTCTTGTCGGTAAAACGATCGTGGCCATTGCGGGCGGCAGCAATCACGCGCTTGCCCTTGACTCGACGGGACGCGTGCACGCATGGGGACACAACGTTCGAGGCCAGCTAGGAAATGGTAGTACCACTAATTCATCAGTCCCTGTTTTAGCGTTCACAACCGTTACAGGGACAAACTTGTTCGTGAACTTCACAGGCACTCACTTCACTCTTTGTGGCTTTTGTTGATTTCAAGAAGGCTTATGATTGGGTCAACAGAGACTTGCTATGGGATTGCTTAGCAAGGCTAGGAGTCAAGGACCCCTATCTCAGTATTCTGAAGTCCATGTATAATCATGTTGTTTTCCAAGTTCGCCTACATGGGGACATTGGATCCTCCTTTCCATCCCTTGTAGGAGTTAAACAAGGAGACCCCCTATCCCCACTCCTATTCGGTCTGTTCATTGATAGAATTGAATCGTTCCTCCAATCCAAGCTCCCAAATGTAGGGGCTGAGCTTAGGGGAAAGATTCTGCAACTGTTACTTTATGCTGATGACCTAGCTATAATGGCAGAATCCCCGGCAGATATGCAAGCGATGCTTGACTGCCTGAGAGATTTCTGCGAGGCTACTAAGATGGCTGTGAATATAAAGAAAACTGAGATTGTCGTTTTCAACAAACAATTCTGTGATGAGGCCCGCATGGATCCTGATTACAAATTTGTCTATGATGGAGCACAACTTTCTACAAAGTTATCTTTTATCTACTTGGGATCCCTCTTTGTGGATGGTGACTCAAGCAATCGTGCAAAAGCTGCTTTTTCTAGGATGCTCACTAAGGCCCAAAAGGCACACCACATGCTTCGTAGGCGATGCCATACTATGGAGATATACAATATTGATATTCTCACCCACCTGTTTGATTCTCTTGTACAACCTATCCTGAATTTTGGCTGTGAGGTGTGGGCTCCTTCTATTCTGAACAACACACTTATCTCAAATGACCATGCTTGTGAGAAATGGCATAGAGGTATACTTAAACAAATGTTGGGTGTTTGCCAATCTACTACATCTAATATTATCATGGAAGAGCTGGGTAGAACCCCGTTGTGTTTTGCTTGGCTTAAACAAGCTTTGCGCTTCTGGAACAAGACCATACATAAAGAACCTGAGGATCTCATTAGAATGGCTCTTGAGGAATCTTTTGACTCCAACACTGGCTGGGTTCATGACTTGCGTTGTGCTCTCCACAAGCTAGGATCCAGTAAAAACATCAACATTTTGGAGGCTGTCGATGTCGAAGGTATTATGTCTGAAGTTTTTGAGTCATGGAGGTTTAAGTACCCAAGTGACACCAATGCAGTTAGAGACATCCCTGATGAGAGAAGGGTTGGCTTTAAACGCCTCCGATACCAAAAATGGTTCGCAGCCAACAGCAATGATGAGAATGGCTTGATTCCCTTTACATCCGCCTTACATAAGCAGGATCAGATTCGTTCTATAGCACAGTTTAGAATGGGTTCCCATTGGCTGAACACAGAAAGAATGAGGGTGGTGGATAGAGCACACATCCCTCGCTCAATGAGACACTGTCAAATGTGTGGGTTCCAAAAAACTGAGGATGAAATGCATATGTTTAAGTGCCCTTTTTATAATGATATTCGCCTCCGCTACCAGAATCTGTTTACAGATATTTATAGGCATGTCCATGAGGATACCGACTTAACCGTATGGAATGTGGAATTCTGCGATTCCACATTCAGAACCTTTATGAATGGAAATGGCACTAAGTCTTTTTGGAGCAACCTAGCCGACTATCTTTCTACTTGTAGAAGAGCAAGACAGGAAGCCCTGGACTGCTTAGTGGCACCGTAATTTATTATCCCTTTTTTTTCTTCTTGAGACTTCTCATTTGTTAGCTTCTTACCTCCGCCACTGTAAGTGGTTGAGATCTGGGTCCTGCTCTAAGGGGTTTAATACCTACGCCACCAAAACGGTGGTTGGGAGTTTGGTTTGTTTGTCCTCGACACACCCCTGATGTAATGGGGTTTTTTGCTTTGTGGGTGCTTTTTCTTTTTGTTTAAAGCACAGAGTCTCATACACCCTCGCGGTGTCAAGTAGACTTTAACATGTAATGTAATGTAATGTAATGTAATGTAATGTAACAGGCCAACATCGTTGCTTCGTGGACGCGCTCGCTCCAGCACGTCTACGCCATCACGAAGGACTTGTTGTCGTCACCGACAAAAACGCATATGCATCCGGTCTTTTAAGAGGCCGACAACGCGCCATGACAATCAACCAAGCCCTACCTCTCGTATCTCTTTCCAAGGTCCCAAAAGATCCCCGTGCATTCGGTGTGATCTCGCTCACCCAGGACCATCCCGCAGGTCCATCTGCAGCCATCTCAGGAACAGAGCTCCTAAGGATCGCAGAACAAGGTGATGTACGTGTCCAAATCAATTCGATCGGCGAAGGATGCATCTGGGTATGTGACGAGACCGGATCAACTATCCATGCAGGTGATTACGTCACCACCAGTAGTTTGTCCGGTTACGCGTCTCTCCAAGTATTAGATGATGGAGATGTACCGGATGGTACATTACGAAACTATACGGTCGCAAAACTCACGATGGATTGTGATTTCTCACAGCCTCTGGTAGATGTTGAAGAAGTACAACAAGATGAATATGGGAATGTCGTTTTCGATGCAGACGGATCTCTCGCGTACACGATCGTGACCACGACACAGGGTCCTTCTGTTGTGGACCCAGATACCGGAGAGACACGTACTGGGGAACCACTCGAAACACCTATTCCAGTGACCGAACCTGCCTACGAAATGCGCTGGATGACAACCGAAATCGATGCATCCCTAGGTGTATCGATCACGACTCTTATTTCAAAAGAAGATTACGAGAAACGTAAGTCAGATGGACAATTAGTCGGTTTGTCACGTGCATCTTTCGTTGGATGCACTTATCATTGCGGATAAGTGTACGACAACGTTGTTAGAAAATTGGCATTTATAAAACTTTTGACGATAATTGTCAAGAACAACAAAATCTCCCCTGCAATAAGAACTGAATAAATAAATGATTTATTTTCAAATAATACCCGTGAAAAAAGTGTGTGTGTATGATAATAATAACGAACAACTGCTGATTTGTTCGTCATGCTTGATGAAGACATCCTCCTAGTTTGCAGTAACACCGAGCTGCGCGGACATGTCACGGTACCCGCCTCGATTACATCCATCGGTCGATTCTCTTCTTATGGTCCTTCAGTCTTTCACGCCGGAGCAGCGTTCTCCAATGCACCAACTACATTCGGTGCCAACATCGCATGCAGTTCGATCATCGATGCAAGAGGAGGAATAGCTGTATCAGGATTCCTATCGAATGCTGCTCTGACACTTACTGATTCTGGAGGAGGACTGGCATTGTTATCAGCTCCACTCCATTCCACACAAGATGTGCATCTGCAAAAGGAGCTAAAAGTCCATGGCAATGCGACCTTCGATACACACGTCTCCGTTAACGGCACGCTATACGCGAAAAACTTACATCCGTCTTCCAACACATTCCAAGCTAGCAACATCTTGATTTCACCAGGTGGAATGATTCAGTTCGGAGAAGGAGGCACGGGTCTGTTCAATCCAGTGTCTAGAACACTAGGTGTGGTCGAAGGAGGGACGGAGATGGTGCGTGTGTCAGACACAACCGTATCATTGTTGGGGGATCTCGTGGTGTCCTCGAACATAGTCCCGATGACGAACGCGACGCAGTACCTCGGGACATCGACCATGCACTTCAAAGAGGCGTGGATCGACGAGCTCCACATCTCGTCGAACACTCTCTACATCGGGGACACGCCAGTGCTTTGCGCTGATAATGATGCCGTGTCCATCCGCGCTGACCCGGGGCAAGGCATCACGCTAACGACCACCTGCGATGGGGAGACATCCCTGGTGTCCGCCAAGGGAGTCAATGTAGTGTCGGAAGGGGGTGTCACGATGTGTGTATCAGGACCTATAGGGAGAGTTAACATCCAGTCTAGCGGAGCAGGTGGCACCGTGAATTTGGGAGCGGAAAAGGAAATTGTGATGACAGCACCTCTTACGACGATATCAAGTAACATGATCGTAAAAGGTGACCTGACTGTAGAAGGCACACAATTAACGTTGAACACGCAGACGGTGACGGTTGAGGACAATATAATTGTACTTAACTCAGGTGAGATAGGATCAGGTGTCTCAAAGGGTGAGGCAGGATTTTCTATAGATAGGGGAGATGCTCCCGAATATCAGCTTCTTTTTAGGGAGTCGGACAACGCGTTCGTAATAGGTCCGCTAGGATCCCTCACACCCATAGCGACCGAGACATTTGCACGAAACGCAAACAATATATCCAGTGGAACATTAGCGGTTGATAGAGGAGGAATGGGAGTCTCCACCAGTACCGGAACAGGTAGTGTTGTTTTGAGTAGTTCTCCAACGTTTACGGGAACAGCTAACTTTGCATCTCTAACAACTTCTGGGCCTTCGACGATAAATGGTAACATGACCTTCGGAACTGGTGTCAATCTATTTGTAAACCCTAACGATTCCGTGACTGCTCCAGGGTACTCTTGGGATACTGATACAAATACCGGAATGTATCGTGTTGCGGCAGATACAATAGGGTTTGCTGTAGGCGGGGTCAATAAAGCTACTATAAACAGCACGGGGATAGTGGGTAGCGGAGCTAATATAACCAGTTTAAGTGCTGCCAACATATCCAGTGGAATATTAGCGATTGTTATTGGAGGCACGGGAGTCAGTACTGGCTTAGCTGGTGCCCTGAACGCAAACAATATATCCAGTGGAACATTGGCGGTTGTTAGAGGCGGCACAGGGGTCACCCTTAGTACCGGAGCCGGGAGCAACGTGTTGAGCGACAACGCAACTATGAGCAACTTGACGACTATAGGAGGCATGATCAGCGGTAACGGTGTCGGACTTACCGCATTGAACGCAAACAACATATCCAGTGGAACATTAGCAGTTGATAGAGGAGGAACGGGGGTCTCCACAAGTACCGGAACAGGTAGCGTTGTTTTGAGTAGTTCTCCAACGTTTACGGGAACAGCTAACTTTGCATCTCTAACAACATCTGGGCCTTCGACGATAAATGGTAACATGACCTTCGGAACCGGAGTCAATCTATTTGTAAACCCTAACGATTCCGTGACTGCTCCAGGGTACTCTTGGGATACTGATACAAATACCGGAATGTATCGTGTTGCGGCAGATACAATAGGGTTTGCTGTAGGCGGGGTCAATAAAGCTACTATAAACAGCACGGGGATAGTGGGTAGCGGAGCTAATATAACCAGTTTAAGTGCTGCCAACATATCCAGTGGAATATTAGCGATTGTTATTGGAGGCACGGGAGTCAGTACTGGCTTAGCTGGTGCCCTGAACGCAAACAATATATCCAGTGGAACATTGGCGGTTGTTAGAGGCGGCACAGGGGTCACCCTTAGTACCGGAGCCGGGAGCAACGTGTTGAGCGACAACGCAACTATGAGCAACTTGACGACTATAGGAGGCATGATCAGCGGTAACGGTGTCGGACTTACCGCATTGAACGCAAACAACATATCCAGTGGAACACTAGTAGTTGATAGAGGAGGAACGGGGGTATCCGTCAGTACCGGAACAGGTAGTGTTGTTTTTAGTGTTTCTCCAACGTTTACTGGAACAACTAACTTTGCAACTCTAACAACTTCCAATTTGGATGTGGGTGGTCTTACGACACTGAATGGGAAGTGTATGTGTCATGATACATTGACTGTGGGTGTTGGTGTTGGAGATACTGTTTACCCACTACATATAAAGACAAGTGTGGATAACGTATCCCTATTCAGTGTGGGCGATGTGGTCATGTACTCCGACATTCGCACCAAGTCGGATGTGCTCCCGATTCCGGATGCATTGGAACGTGTGGGACGCATTCGAGGGTATACGTTCATAAAGAATGGTGACGAGACACGTCGTAGTTGTGGTCTCATTGCACAGGAACTATTGGATGTCTTGCCTGAAGCTGTGCATGCACATCCGGAATCTGGAATGCTGACTGTCGCTTACGGGAATGTAGTGTCTTTACTTGTGAATGCGATAAATGAACTTAAGGCACAAGTCGATACTTTATCGTGCACTTAATGCTTGGAGTGGGTGCATGAATCCCCCGAATTTTCGCATTGCAAGTTCAATGATCAGACACATATTCGTTTTCTTCTTTGTCAAAGCACGTTCTTCCGGTATAAGGAAAAAACGCATATTTTCCGATATAAGAAAAAAACGCATATTTTTTGTAAAATGTCTGTAGAAGCTACACATCCACATAAAGAAATCATAGACAGGTTTTCCATATTGGCAAGAGAGATGCGACAAGAGAGATGTGGCAAGAGAGATGCGGATATCTTTGAGGCTTTTAGAATGGTGGCCTTGCAAAATGACATCGATGTTCTGAATGCGATATGGACTCATTTCCCTACTTCTGTGTGGTCTTGTGCTTCTGGACATGTGGTTCAAGATCTGTATGAAGAAGAGATGATAGGTACATTAAATGAATTTGCCTTGAAAAGACGGTTTATCATGGGGGGGAAGTGGCAGTACCAAACATTATCACAAACAGATCCACGACTAAACGTGACCTTCGACGATTAATGCGTCGATTTTTAATGATGAATGGTTGTCGGAACCAATCTCAAGAAAACTCAATGCACGTGTTTCTTGATGACAAGTACCTCACTGTGCGGTCGCTGGAGCGCACAATGATCGTGCTACCACAGAGAAGCCCCGCATCCACGGTGAACGCATCTATACCCCCGCTCTGTACTAGCATCAGAACATCCTCCATCGCGAAGAAGGGTGCAGGCGCGGACAGACCGTAGTACACGCCGGTGCTGGACTCAAACACCACCGAGCACGGAGCGGAACAGGAGACTGACGAGAGACGCGGGCAGAGCAAGAGGGACACGAACACGGAGTCCAACACAGGCGCCTTCATTATCACACGCAAATCGGAAGAATCCAATGAAGGATCAGGATCAGGAACAGGAGGTTTAGGCGGAGGAGACATATCAACCGGAGCAGGATGAGGACGTTTAGGCTGCGGAGACATATCAACGGGAGAAGGAGGAGGAGGTTTAGGCGGAGGAGACATATCAACCGGAGCAGGATGAGGAGGTTTAAGCTGCGGAGACATATCAACGGGAGAAGGAGGAGGAGGTTTAGGTGGCGGAGACATATCAACCGGAGCAGGATGAGGAGGTTTAGGCTGCGGAGACATATCAACGGGAGAAGGAGGAGTAGGTTTAGGAGGCGGAGACATATCAACCGGATCAGGATGAGGAGGTTTAGGATGCGGAGACATATCAACGGGAGAAGGAGGAGGAGGTTTAGGAGGCGGAGACATATCAACGGGAGAAGGAGGAGGAGGTTTAGGTGGCGGATACATATCAACCGGAGAAGGAGGAGGAGGTTTAGGCGGCGGATACAATGTCGTATCAGAAACTGGCGACGAAACGAACTCGCATGTTGGGCAACACGCGTGTGTGAAAGGTTCGTATATGGAGTTCGTGCATACTGAGTTGTTGCCGCATAACTTAAATGGAGTATTGCAAGGGGGGGTCAAGTGTATGCAGAAAACGCTACCCAATATACTGTCGTAGTTAGACTGGATGTTTATCACGACGATCTCAGCGAAACCGGTGTAGTTGCGAAAGTAAATTCCGCCACCCTTGCGGACACCGTTGATAGACACAAGATCCACGCTCCCAGAACAAACGTCAACCGTCTTTATGGCAACCTTCTGGAATGTCCGACGAAGGGCAGTGCAACAGTCGACACCTGTATCAGGAGAGATGCAGGAATGCGGGAGTACAGTGAAACACATTAAATTATCGGAAAAAGAGGGCGCAAGAACGTATGGACTACTGCTCGGTGAGCTGCAACTCGGCGGTTTGCAACTTCCTGCAGGGAACCTCGTGTACGCGCACGCAGGAGATAAAGCAGATAATAGGGACGCCAAAGCGAAGCAAACTATTGCAAGTGATCTTGACATCAATCAATAAGAAGAAGGCTTACTTACTTACATACATTTTAAAGTGGACACAATGGGCGTTCCTGCCTCCCGGCGGATGTTTTGGAATTTCTACTCAGAATTTAGAGACTCCGGAACGACTCGCTAGCCTGAGATATCAGCACAGAGGAATCACAATTCCGATCCATACCATGTTTCGCAACCATTCAAAATCCGCCGGGAGGATGGAACTCCCATTCTGTGTTGAAAAAATATTTGGTGTGCTTCGCTAAGGTGAAGAAGGACTTTCTTCGTTTGAACTACAGAAATTCCAAAACATCCGCCGGGACACGTTGGACACGTTGTTTACATTACAAACCTTCCTCATACTCCTCAAACAAATATTTGTAGTGAACCACAAAAAACAAAAAATTGTAGTGAACCACAAAAAAAAAATTGTAGTGAACCACAAAAAAAAAAATTGTAGTGAACCACAAAAAAACATTGTAGTGAACCACAGAAAAAAATATTTGTAGTGAACCACAAAAAAAACATTGTAGTGAACCACAAAAAAAGAAATAGCAGGTTTACATTACTAATTCTAAATAAAGTCGTGACTCAAAAACGGTTGAAGTGGTTGACATATATGCCATTCAAGTAAAGGTCAGGCAGGTGGTGTGGGTTAAAGGTTGCAAGGGCCACATGGAGTGGCACATGGCACATTAGGTTAAAAAAAAACTTAACCTCGTTCTTTAACCTCGTGTGCCAACATGACTAATACGGAGAGTGATGTACACGTGGCAAGTACTTTCCGGCTAAGTGCTGACGTGGCAACTGTAACGATAAAGTCGCGTCCGTTAGCTATACAAACTGTAACGATAAAGTCGCGTCCGTTAGCTATACAAACTGTAACGATAGAGCTAGGGTAATATAAGGTAAGCCCTACCAAGCAGTACCTGCCTGGTAGGGCTTCGGCCCGGGGGGGCTCGCCTCATCGTTCGAACGCGCAAAGACGCCTACCTGCCGGTGGGCAAAAAAACTAAACCGCTAACAAAAGCGTTTAGCAAAAATGGCAGTTTAGTTTCAGAGATATCAGTATAGTCTGTAGCTATCTATCAGATATATCAGTAGATATCAGTATAGTCTGTAGATATCTAGTATATCAGCATATGATATCAGTATATCAGCATATCATCTTATGATATCTCTGATATCAGTATATCTATGATATACTGATATCAGAGATATCAGTATAGTCTGTAGCTATCTATCAGATATATCAAAGATCTCATCATCATCAGTTGATTGAAGGGGGGAAAACGGGATCATTGATGGACTGGACATTTTGTAGAACCATCAACTCATACTGTTATGCTGAATCTAGTGCTCCATCAAGCAGAAATCGTTGAAATCATCTTGTAAGGATATTGTTTCAATTTCTCCCCAATTCCTCTTGCAATTCTTGAACATAGTAAACACAGTCCCGAAAACATTGTAGTGGGTTTCTGCTGAGACAACATGGTCTTCGTCATCACAGAATGGCGTCGTAGCACCTTGGCCGATACTCGAAAAGACGTCGTCACGGTCGAGCACAGTGTCTGTTGTTGCAGGGGTGGGGGCGGTTACGGCTGCAGAGACAACATGGTCTTCGTCATCACAGAATGGCGTCGTAGCACCTTGGCCGATACTCGAGAAGACGCCAAGGTCGAGCACATAGTCTGTTGCAGAAGGGGTGGGGGCGGTTACGGCTGCAGAGACAACATGGTCTTCGTCATCACAAAATGGCGTCGTAGCACCTTGGCCAATACTCGGAAAGACGCGAAGGTCGAGCACATTGTCTGTTGCTTCAGGGGCGGCTGCAGGGGCAGGGGCGGCTGCAGGGGCAGGGGAGGCTGCAGGGGCGGCTGCAGGGGCAGGGGCAGGGGCGGCTGCAGGGGCAGGGGCGGCTGCAGGGGCGGTTACTGCAGCATCACTACGAATAGTTCCCAACAACTTTGTAGCCTCGTCCGCGTAGATTGCGTTCCGGATTCTACGAAGATTGACCAGGAACACAGTCACTGCATTCTTAGGAGAATTCTCAATCAATCCCATTTTGCGCATCTCACTAGCGACATGTTGTTGTTGTCCATTGGGTCTGCCACCATAGCTTTCCAGCTCTCTGTACAGAACCGCCTTCTTGTACATTAACGTATCGTGTTTGTACTTGAGTGGCACCACGTCGTCCATCTCGTCGATTTGGTTCGTTGTCACCTGAATGAGCGCCAGTATTGTACTGCGCACCATGGATTCCCTGCTGACTTGTCCACAATTAGGCCCAACGTTCTTGAATCTCTTGAGAACATACGATTCTCGGACGACCTCCAATACCAGCATATCGTCGGTCAAATCACATGGGCGAGGAAGATACACAAGTGTAGGGGCCGGTACATCATGTGCAGTAGCAGTATTGCACGCCGCCTTGCAAGTGCAAAAGTCGTCCTTCACATATGGCCATACAATGACCATCATGCAATCGCCACAACGCTGGTCTCCTACCACGAAGCAGCAGACTTCCTTCTCCACATCATTGATAGTCTTCCCATCAAGCTCGGCCAACGCCTCCAATATCAGAGGGTTGCGTGACGCGTAGTGTCCAGGAGTAATATACGAAGAAGACTCAGCTGCCGCGTTCATATCTTCAGGTTTGAGCCATGTTGTTAACCCAGGTATGTTTGTATCACGACGCCAGGACTTGGACCTGTTCTGGGACAGGGAATCCATTGACGATGGAAGATGATGTATGTATGACGATGGAAGATGATGACGGTAAGTTTATACTAACAATACAACGAATATCGGCGAAATGCTGTGAATGTGACTGGTAATACAACCAATGCGGTTTTGTGTATGGGACCGGCAATACAACCAATGCGGTTTTGTGTATGGGACCGGCAATACAACCAATGCGGTTTTGTGTAAGGGACAGGCAATACAACCAAGTCGATTTTGTGTATGGTGGGGATGCGGCAATACAACCAATGCTATTTTGTGTATGGTGGGGATGCGGATGCGGTTGCTGTTATTTATTTCCACCACCAACACCTTTGTAAGCAACAGCGCCCACAACCATCCAGCCTTTCGGAAAGCCCATGATGGCGGTCTCCACCCACCGGATGTTGATTCGCAGTCGCTCCCGCGCATCGAGGTGATTTCCATGGACGTACCCGTTAGAAGCCGCAGTTTCGCTCGCGTGGAATACGCGCGTGGCGAAACCGCTTTTCACACGCCTACCATGCGCAGTCCACTCACGTGGCGTGAAGTGACTGGAGGAGCGCATAGGCGTTGGCCAGATGCTTACTCGCCACAAGCGGTCTTCACCAGGGTAGTACAGACGCGTGTAGAACTCAGCCTTCGCGCGATCCAGTGACTCCAAACAAGGACGCACAACAAGAGGATATTGACTCAGACCCACATCGAGTAACCTGCCCATATTAGTTATATTACTAGTACTACTACCAAACACAGACCGCATCTCGGTCAGCAAAACAGCGAATGCAAAACGAGCCGCCTGAGGCACGATCGCATTTCCCAAGGCCTGCCATTGAAGCGTCAGAGACCGGACATCAGCACGAGACTCGGTGCCAGGCGAACGCGTCACGAGGCGAGGCATCTCCGCATCCAATTTTGCAAATGGATAGGACAATGACTGAGAAATCGAAGAGGACAGACGGGTCCTGCTCAAGTAAGGGAACAACATACTAGCGTCTTTGTCACGAGCAGCGAGTACCCAAATACGAGACCGGACGTGACGGGCACCCATGTCAGCTGCAGATAGAATACCATAGCGCACACTAAAACCGCGAGCCTCGAAAGCTTCGCAAATCGCATCCAACCCACGGTATCTCAACGCCGGAGAGTTCTCAAGAAAGACGGCCCGAACAGAAGGAAGACCGTCCAAAACACGGAATACCTCCCACACAAGTGAAGAACGCGTACCGGACAAACCACTGCCCTTCCCAGCCATAGAAACGTCCTGGCAAGGAAATGATGCTGTGATGAGATCGGGGCCGAGAGCTTCTCCGACACGAGAAGAAGACGCAATCACATCCAACGGGTCCAGTGTGGTGACATCCGATATGATGGGAATCCCCGGAAACTGAGAGGACAACACACCGCACGCGAAAGAATCGATTTCGCAAAAACAACAAGGACGCGCCAACCCCTTCAAAGCAACAGCATGCCCACCGATACCACTGAACAGATCCGCGTAGACAAGCATGTGTATCAATAATAAATTCAACGGCGGTTTTTTTCACACAAAATGTCACTTGATCAGATTGAACCGGCAAAAACGGTTCAGGGAAGTCTTGTAAAGGTAATGAACAAGGCGATCGTAGACCTCGTCAGGATTGCTCATGTGCCTGCTACCAGAACCACGCTCGAGGTGAGTACGCAGACAATTCCAAATACATTCCACGAAGTACTCGTGACGCGAATACCAATCGTCAAGCGACATCACGGAAGGAGACCTGGCCATCTTCGGAACCAACGGAGGAGGATCACGACGCACATGACCTTGAACATGCACCATATTATTCTTACTTACACACATATTGTCATGGACCCAAAAACCTTTATGCACGAGTTCGATTATTATTACAGTTGTCAATGGGCGTTCCAGCATCCCTGATGATTTTTACTTGTTGCGAAACATGGTCTGGAGCGGAATTGTGATTCCTCTGTGCTGATATCTCAGGCTAGCGAGTCGTTCTTGAGGCTCTAAATTCTGAGTAGACATTTCAAAAAATCCGCCCATTTGTTCTCAAATTATTTAGTAATACAGTAAATACGATGAAGGACCTTGCGATTGCGCTTGCTTTTTACACAATCGCGGAGGCCGTTTGGCTCTTCGGGATGAAGGGATTTTACGTGGCCCAATTCGCGCGGTTCTCTGTGAATCTTGCGGTGCAATCTTGGCTTGCGGTTTGCATGGTGTACGCGTTGCTCTTAGCTGCAGCATACTTATTGTTGCGCCCGAATCCATCGGTCAGGATGGGCGCATTGTTCGGGGGGACCGTGTACGGCGTGTACAACCTCACGAACAAGGCGACGATACCCGGGTACTCGTGGGGGATGGTGGCCGTGGACACCATATGGGGAGCCATAGTTTTCGCCACACTATCTTACATTTTCAAACGGTTCCGCTGAAAAAAGTATATAGAACAAATGTAAGACCCAAAAACATGTCAACACACGTCATCTCAAAAACAAGAGAGTTGCTGCACGCGTGGGAAAGGTTCTGCGAACAACAATCTAAAATGCACGATACTGCTCGAGCACACTTCAAGTTTTACAACTATATGATCGCAATACCTGCAATCCTACTTACAACAATAAGCGGAGCAGGAAGTATAGGAATTTCGAGCAATGACGTAGCACTATCTTACGTAATGGGATCACTTTCACTAACCGCAGGGGCCATGTTCTCAATCCATCGTTACATGAACATTCCAGAACTACAACAGTTACACGATTTTTACAGCGACGAGTTTCTAAAACTGCGAAATAACATTCGCCTTCATCTAGTTATCACAGACGACGGAGACAACAAAACGTTCTCTTCACTTGTCGAATTCAGCAAACACATAAAGACCATTCTTGACAACTGCATCGACAAATCACCATCATTGCCCCCCATGGTTGTCGGTTTTAAAAAGAAAAGTATGGGGAAGAAGTTCTACTCAAAAAGGATGTTTAACGATGATTCATACGCTTTGTCGAACATAAAAGAAGACATAACAAACCCTAATGTACAGTCGACGGAATACTAAAATGAAACCGCCTCGTGTACGGCACACCTTACGGTGTAACCTAATGGTGTAGCAACCCACGGGGCAGTGGAACACCAATACGATTTTGAATCAACAAATTGCAGGATGTTAAAGAGAATATCGTGGTTCTTTTTTAGATCACGGCTCTCCATCCTGCAGACTCCGTATCGTTCTTTTGTCGGTACTTTCGAGAGTGTCCATTGAAGGACCAGCCGCACTTAAGCGATCGCCTCTTCCCCAGTACCGTGGCCCAAAAGAACACGGGGTCTTTGTTGATGTGCAATGCGTCATGTAAGGAGGTTTCTTTGCTGGACGGGTCATTTTATAGGACCATCCACTCATACGATATATGATTGTCACCGCCTTATACCGTTTTTTTGATGTTTCATTTTACTGTTCCACCGACTGTAGGTGTGCGACATCGCCGTTAGAAAATTGGCGTTAAGAATGGTCGCTGACTTGGGTGTGTTAAAAACTTCTGTGTTTACGAACATCAGTCGTTCTACTCTGTGGAGGTGGAAACGCTTTGGTGTAAATCGAAAACGACGTGAATTTGTAAGCAAACTTTTTGAGACGAACAAAGATTTGTTGAAATTGTTTTTATTGTCATCTCAATGCACAACCGCAAGAGGTGTTGTTGCATTTTTCAAAAGTACTCACAATTTACGATTATCAACTAAAACAGTGTATCGTTTCATAAAACCCATTGGTTTTACAAGAAAAAGGAGCAAACTCCGTGGACAGTGTAAAGGGGACTTAGTTCCACTTGTCACTGAATTTTGTAGTAGATACAAGGATACAATCAATGCTGGGAAAATTTTAGTATCAGTTGACGAATGTGGGTTTAGTGAGCGTCTCAAGGCACATTATGGGTATTCCCCTGTAGGAAAACCTGTTATCGTTAAAACTACTGGTGGGTGGGTACACCATAGTTTGTTGATGGCAGTTTTTTCAGATGGTAGGAAGGAGTTTGTTGTGAAGAAAGGATCTGTGAAGAAGACGGACTTCGCTGCATTTATTGACTCATTGAGTTTGTGCAATAATTCAGTAGTAATAATGGACAACGCCAGTATCCATAAGAACTTGGTCCTCAGAAGCCCCGTAAATATTTGTTACACTCCTCCTTACAGTCCAGAATTCAATGCTATTGAGCTGTGCTTCGCTAAGGTGAAGAAGGACTTTCGTCAATGTGGTGAGCCGCATGTTGCGGCGTTCCAGTCTGGTGCTGACATTCCATGTCACGAGGCTCATGGAGGGCGACCTGCCGATTCCTAATATGTACGATATGAAGGATACCTACTGGAAGGATTGGCTAAGGATCGGAGTTGACGGCGTCTTTCCAGATGAAGAGAGTAGAATATCATACGAATCCGTGAAAGACGTAATCGGAAAGGTGCTTGGTAGCGATGACCCTGACTACATCAACTCCTACCCTATCTATTTCGACCAGGTTTTGAACTATGCCGGTCACACATTGAGCACTGTCGTGTCGAACAACGCATGGGTTCCTTTGGTACCTCGTCTGACCCGCCTCACTAAGGCTACTTTGAATGCACTGGGAGCTCCGAAGACCATCCGTGTGTACGACGTGATGAGGGTTATCCAACAAGAAATACAGGAGATGGAATCTTGGCCAGAGTCTGTTCAGGAGTATGTCCGTGAAGTTCAAGTCAGGCTGAAAGTTCCAAATGGAAGTCGACTTTATGATGACTATGGCAAAGACATGGACTTCCCGACCATGGTCCGGTTCAATTATTGGATGCAGACACGGTTGGAGGCTATTGGTGCACGTCGTATCCGGTTGATGCCCATCTTTAATGTCCAACGGGCGCATGTCCGCCTTGACATGAAGACCCTCGTGAACCTGTTCAGGCACGTGTTCCCCAAAGACCCAAACATCGTCGAGCTTTCAAAGTGGAAAAATGAAAAGGATCCCGACCGCGTCATGTTGCCTCTGAAGCCTGCATTTAAGAAGAAAAATCATGTGGTCCTGGTGAATGGGAGGCATACAAGTTGGCCCAACAGAAGTACGATGCTGACGTTAAGGATATCAAGGCTACTGACGAGTACAGACATGCAAAGGGTAGGTATGACACGCTCGTGAACGCCCGAAAAACAGTCGCAGGTTCCTTCTTCAAGAAGCCACCTGTCAAGACGGGGTGGGTGTTCGATTGTAGCATCTGTACTGACGGAGTCTCATTGAGCATGCAGTACAGCAAGACAGTACAGGTTCGTGTATCCGATCTGAAGAAGACAAGTAAGAGGTCTCGTGACGATGAAGGTATGAGCGTCTCAGAACAGTATGACCATAAACTCAAAACGACATTGCCCGATATGGGTATCGTCGTTCTGGGTGTGGATCCTGGTAGGAGCAACATCGCTACAGTCACGTATCTGGCAGACGACAAAAGCAAGACATGGAAGCTTACACGCGGAGCTTTTTACCACAAGTCTGGTATCAAGAAACAGAAAAAACAGCAAGAAAAACGTTTATCGGACATGATTCCTAGATGGGAGTATCTGCGTGAAAATGGAGCAGCGTTGAGTACATCCAGGAAGGATGATATCTCGGCTTACTTGAAAAATTACGCTACGTTTTCCGACGAGTGGTGGAGGATGGCACTCCGTCGCAGAGAATCCCGAGACAACTTTCAGAGGTGCATTGGCAAGCGCAAGGCTATGGACTCATTTTGGGCAGGGATCAAGCGCAACATGAAGTTGGATCATCCTGACCTGAGGGTTCGCGTAGCATATGGTTCTGCAATCACGATGCTGAAGGCTACCGGACCAGGAGAGGTAGCTGTGCCTACGGGATCTATGTTCGCTTCCTGCAAGCGCCTCTTCAAAGAGGAGGTTCATGTGACAGATGAGTTCAAGACGACTCTCATGTCTTGGGAAACCGGTGCCAAGAAGGAATATGTTTACAAAATTCCAAGTGTCCAAATAACCACGGAAGGGCAGATTCGTCTAGGTTACGAGTTGTTGGGTCACACCCCATTGAAGGAGACTCCAAAGGTCTCTTATCGCGACCAGTTGGCGGTGAGGGTGTACTGCACACGTAAACAAATCCAAGAAAAACACAGGAGGGGTGGCTTAACCCCCTCTCTTGTCGACAACAACTCGATCAAGCGGTACCCTGAGGTACGAGGACTGCGATTCTCTCCAGAAACCAGCACTTACTCGGACCGGGACCGCTCCTCTGCTCTCACAATCGCAAGGCTGCACTGCATGGAACTGTTGGGTCAAGGGAGACCGCTTCCATTTTGCAGGGATGCGTGTTGTTGATGGGCTACAAAAAAACATGATGGTGTTCCACTGCCCCGTGGGTTGCTACACCATAAGGTTACACCATAAGGTGTACCGTACACTCCAGAAAGCGGTTTCATTTTAGTATTCCGTCGAGTGTAGCCTTAATCTGGATACGAGTGGAAGCAATGTCAGACTCGGTATCTGACAACTCCTTGTAAAGACTCGCCAAAAGAACATTTGCACGCGTCAACCGATTGTCACAGTTTACAACATCCTTTAAAACAACCTTCAATTGGTCAAGAGACACAGCCATTTTTGCTCGCATGGAATTCATATGTGCAAGCTCGGACCGGGCACGCTCCAGCTCATACTTGGAAATGCCATGTTCATTCTTGAGCTCCGAATAAGTCGTCTCCAGCTCAGACTTGGAATCCCACACGCTCTTGAGCTCCGAATATACAATATCAATCTCAGACATCACTCCTGAAAGCTCGGACTTCGTGTCCGCAAGCTCGGACTTCGTGTTCGCAAGCTCAAACATCACTCCTGAAAGCTCGGACTTCGTGTCTGCAAGCTCATACCTCACTCCTGAAAGCTCGGACTTCGTGTTCGCAAGCTCGGACTTCGTGTTCGCATGCTCAGACCTCGTGTCCACAAGCTTTGCCAACTCGTCCTCCAACGAAGAACCATCCGCCCGCGCATGCACAACCTTATGCCGAGTCTCCTCCACCGACAAAAGCGTACGCTCAAGCTCAGCATTCGCATCCACCAGCTCCGCACGCGCACCAACCAGACGAGCGGTCACGTCCCCCAAACCCACACGCGCCACATTGATATCAGACAAGGCGACACGCGCACGCTCCCTGATCTCCACCAACTCAGCCTCAGCAGCGAGAGCCCCCTCACGGAAACCAACCAACTCGTCTTCATGAGCCCTAATCTTGCCGAGAGCGGCAGACCGCTGCTTACCGACAAGCTTGGTCTTGTGCCGAATACGGTTCATCTCCAAACAAATCTCCTCGTCACCGCGACGAAGAGCGACAAGCTCATCCTTCCCCTTGCCAATGGTGTCTGCAAATTTACGACGGTCAGCTTGTATGTCACGGAGTTGGTCGAGCTTCTCCTTAGCACGACACTGCTCATCAATCAGCTGCGTGCCAAGGTGATTCATCACTCTCGTAGAAACCTCAATGCGCAACCGCGCCTTTTCAATGGCGGCGGCGTTATCCTGCTCCCTCCCCTTGAGCTCATCCAAAAATCCTTCCTGAGCACGAATCGCCGAACGAAATACATCCGCCCTTCGACAAAAGACACCTCGCATAATCCTCCCTCCTTACGGCTGCTGTAAATAGTTTAATCACTTCGTCATATCCTTACATCGGCCTTCATCAGGGTCCGGGATGTTGCGCGTCCAATCGCAAGATTTGTCAGAACAGAAGAAGCCATGGTCGCTACTCCATATAGCTGTGATATATGGAGATTACTCACACGCTCCCCACACTCGTGGCATAACTTTAATACTCGATTCCAAAAAAGAGTGCAAAAACATATTTGAGACAACTGTATACCAATGTAACATGGACTCCTCATCCGCCGCAATATAATCAATTTTGATAGCATCATTCGTGTGTCGTAGTGTACGTAAGTGATCTCTCACTCTCTGTGCTAAACACACTCGACAAACGACCGAGGCTCACATAAACTCGAACAGATACTGCACGATGAAGTACAAGCACTTGAAATGGCCGCAAAGAAGAACAAGAACGCGATCATGAAAGAATGCAAAAGACTACGAGCCCTTGGAATGGCAGCCGACGCCGAGCTCAACGTGCTCAAGAAAAAGGACAATATGCAGTTGAATATAATCAACGAACTGGAGGAGCGCGAGTCAAAAAGCTCGCTCGTATTCAACCAAAACTTCAAACGCGTGGACTCGCAAATAAAAAACACAGTCGGAGCCATTCAAAATATCGGATCGACGGTAGGTCGCCTAGAAAAAAGGCAGAATGATGTGCTAAAAAAACTGAACCTAATCAAGCAAAACATAGCGACATTACGAAACACGGACATGACCACGGATAAAGATATCAAGGAGAACGCAATCGCAATCAACGAATTGTCAAAAGAGGTGGGTGACATCTCTGCAAGAGGATTAAATGCTGAAATCCAGATTAAAAACATTTCGGCGCAACTCGCGCATCTCGAGGCGAAATTCAATGTCAAAGTCGAAAATAATACTGATGTTCCAGATCTACGAACTCGACTCGTCAATGCGGAAGGCAAGATCTCCCTAATCAAAAGGGTGATCATTCGTCTCGATCAACTCGAGAACAGTACGAAAGGTACCAAGACGGACATTCTAATGCTACAAAATAATCTGACAACCAATGGAACTTTGAATGTAACGGGGGGCGATGCCAAGGTCTGCATAGACGGGGTATGCATTACCAAGGCAGACCTATCCAATTTCAAGGTCGCGACGGCCTCCATCGCTCAACTAGAGAAGAATTTGTCCGAGAGTAATGCAAAGGCACTGGCACAGGCACAGGCACAGGCACGGGCAGATGTAGAGGCACAGTCTGCGCAGGCGCGTGCAAATACAGAGGCGCAGGCGCGTGCAGCACAGGAACAAGCAAAGTCACAGGCATGGGCAGATGTAGAGGCACAGGCAGATGCGCAGGAGCGTGCAGCACAGGAACAAGCAAAGGCGCTGGCAGATGCCACTTTTCCCAAGCCAGATGTAAGGTGTGGTGACGTCTGCAAGTTCATCTGGGAGAAGGAGTCGCATCTATTCAATGGAGAGGGGACTGTGAAAAACTTTCAATGGCCAGTTTGTATTTGCCAAAACGACCTGGGCGTCTACGGGTGCTAAACGCTTACTTCGGCCAAAGAAGCAGATATCCGTTTCCATCAGAATTGCTGGGGGGGCAGATTGCGCAGGCCGTGATCTATCGAACAAGCAAAGGCGCGTGCAAAATGCACCGTCCCGAAACGAAACTGTGACGTATCTGGAGTGGGGGGCAGGCCTCGAGCCCCAGTGCAGGTGGAGTCCAGACTCGAACGTGACACAGTCTCCCGCCAATGGAGGGCTCTGGCTGCCTAACCCTCACATCAGTCCATCAACACACAGGCTGCGTAAACAGACAGCACAAATATCATCAGAGCTGTAAAAAACCCAAACCAGTGCCAACCACTTTATAGAACAAACAAACAAACAACGCTGGAATGTGTCGTGGCTGATCCCCTGTTTATATGTGCTAAGGAAATAACGGAGTTTGGTACAAAATGGCATGCTGATGTTATGATTGCAAAACATAATCACGCAACTGGGTTGAATGGTCTGTGGAAGCTGGCTCAATGATACTTTCCCATAACCCGATGTAAGGTGTGGTGACGTGCAAGTACTCGGGGGGGGGGTTCACGGGGATGGATGGAATGGGAAATAGTGCCCATGGCACTGTGATTGCACAAACGGACGCTCACAGGGGGCCTATTCAACCGAACGTCTGCCAAATTTACCCTAGCACTTGCCAGAAGAATGGCTGGGGTAAATGACCAAGTGGGGGGGGATGATGACCTCTCTTAGCGATGGGCAAACTCTGTATACAAAATATAATGGGGGGGCAACGGGCGTATGGCTGCGGGGCGATTGTGGTCGCGAAGGCCACAACGGAGTGTGGCCGTACTCAATGTGACTTTTTTTTGTTCATTTTTGTATGTATATAATGTCTTCAACACACAATGGGCGTTCCTGCCTCCCGGCCGATTTTTTTAAATTTCTAATCAGGATTTAGAGCCTCCTGAACGACTCGCTAGCTTGAGACATCAGCACCAAGGAATCACAATTCCGCTCCATACCATGTTTCGCAGCCAGTCAAAATCGGCCGGGAGGCAGGAACGCCCATTACACCACAATACCTCTTCAACTTCTAAACGTAAAAAGACTTCTGGCGATGCGACTTTTGCAGCTAAGCTGGCTGTGTTCATGTTGAACGCTCAGTCACACGACATTCGTTTTTCCGAGAAGGAGGGATTCCTTCACTCGAGTGATTATGTGAAGGGGATAATTCCCCTTTTGCATATGAACATCCTTCGCGAGGGGTTTCAGGTGGTGATGAGCACTACGAAGGGTAATTTGTCCATTGCCCTAGCTCAGTTGTGTAGTAGTAAGAACATCGAGGATATTCTTTCTTTCGAGAAGTTCAGTTGCCTGCGTCAGTGTGCTTTTACAAGTGACGTTCTTGTTGACCGTTTCGTAGACACGATTGATACATCTTATGAGACCCGTAAGAACGGAATTAAGTTGGTGAAGCAGTTGGCTAAGCACCAGCGATGGCAGGTGAGTGCCGGTATCATCCCCGAGTCCTCGATCGCGTGGTCCGAGAATCTTTAAATACAAAAATTTTGAAAGGTTTTTCGGAACGTTAAGAATACAACAACAACCTCCTCACACCCAGTAATATACTGCATCTGTCATACGAAATGTTTGGAATCTCTGACGTCTTCGCAATCATTGCGTCCCGACCCAAGGTATTCGTCATTTACGACAACCCGACTTTTGTCGCCAAGCCTGTGTTAACTCGCAAAGGGATGTCCGGCACCAAGAAGTAATCTGGATGAGAAGGTGTTTCTGTTTCAAGTATTTGAAAAAAAAGAAACAAAACGGGGCCAAAATCAGCACCTCCACGTGGTGGCCCTGGATACCCAACCAAGCTGAAACAAATAAAACAAATAGACAATAAAAAAACGGTTGTCTATTTGTTTTATTTGTTTTAACTCCGTGTACGTCCACACCAGAGTGTGACCTTGGTGTCTATCCATCCTATTTTGTCGGTACCCAGAAGTGGCCATGAGCAGCAGCACCCGCCAAGGACAGTCCAGATCTCAAAATCCACCGGGAGTGTAGGAACACCCAATTGACGGGTTTCAAGCCCTAACGATCAGTTTCACTCCTGAATTTATGAGAGACTCTCTAATGAGTGTCTTAATGATACTTTGGACATTTAGTGTCCCAACTGTGTAGTAATCATCAGCGGACAGAGGGTAGCGCACTTCGATGTTTGTACCCTTAGCCGTGACCTCGGAAACGTTGGTGCTGACCTTCGGCTCTTTGAGCACTAATGCGTGTTTCTGCACGTCAACCCTCAGGTTTTCAAGTGCCTTTGCAATGGAGACGTTCTTATTGGAGATGGTGACCACGTCGACAACGATGGGTGTTTTGGATGTGGAGTGATTTTTCAACGCACTGCCGTACAGGACCCTGTTAGGAACGATAAATGAGACCCCAGAATCGTCATCCAATAAGGTGGTGTAAAGTATATTGAATTTTTTTACCGTTCCGTTTACGCCGTCGCGTGAATCATCAAAGACTTCTATGTAGTTACCCATACTGAAAGCGTTCGACATCATCAGCATGATCCCTGCAGACAGGTCGCTCAACGTCCCTTGCATTCCAATCCCTATTGCCAGTAGCACTGCCCCTAGGATGGTGATCACTGCTGCACCCTCTATTCCAATGGACACAAATAGGATCGTTATGGCAATGCACATTATGATCCAATACATGAAGCTCTTCATAACATGTATAGCAGTAGACCGCTTGAGGCTCTCTGGTGTGTCTTTCTTGTTAGAGACCCTGGATACGACGTAGGCTACGGTCTTTGCGACGAAGTGCGATGCAACTATGTACACGATAGCCACTACACCCATGATTACGGAGCGCACGGTCATAAGCGACGACAATCGACTACCAATGTTTGATGCTAATAAGGTTGCAGTCGGAAGAGTGGACATTTTTGAGTATTTTCACTTATTTTTACGTACATGTATTTTCCGAAGATTTGTACCCAACCCAACCCAATGTAAAGTAAACTTGTCAAATGAATCAAATCGAAGTCACCATGATACCCATTTTCAATTACCGAACTGTACCGTTGTGTACCCCTGACCATCTGACCCACGTGTCTATTTTTTTTGTCAAGACACGGTCTCGTTGCACAGAAGATGCCAAGAAGTCGACGAAAATGTACCTCACTGCGCTGCCACTCCGTTCGATCGCAAGGAAGACGAATGACGTCGATAACCACCCAGAGCGCGCCGCCCTTTTGGTATCCATCAACGACTTCGTCACACAAGAGCTTATCTCTACACGGCGTCTAAAACATAATAGGGACTTCCCCCACCCCCACATTCTTCCCCAACTCATGCTACCCCCTCCATCACTCGCCTTGCATTCGGATCATGTCCCTCTGAATGTCGCCGAATACATGGCTGCAACAATGGGTCTGGATATCGTGATACTCGCGGCCCCCCTTTGCGACATTGCCAACAAGCCGCAATGCTCTAAAGACGCGCAGCACTGCACGGTCACTGTACAACTCACGCACCGCCAGCCAAGCACGGACGAAGTGATGCTACAAATTGTCATGCGTGACTGGAGTCTGCGCGATTTGAAGAACCGACCATGAAGAGAACGTCTCCCGGGAGGTCCCCTGCCACCTTTATGAATAGAGGACGGAATGCACGAGAAGACCCTCCTCTATTCTCCTCTTCTAGCATGTGAACGGACAAACACCGCCCTGTCACTGTCTGCCCTGACTGATCTGGTAAAGAAGAGAAGCATGCCAACGCGCGCCATATGTCCCGGCGACCACCCGGACATGGTGCGTCCTCCTCCTCTGCTCCACTACACGGAGAAGACCAGCGACCCTCTATCGTGGCGCGTATGAGATGCGGTCGCTCGTTATTGCTACCGCTATTATTATCATTGAACGCCTCCGAAACGATGGCCCTCAGAGCGGCTACTATGTCTGGGTACCTGTTTGCGTCCGATGAGACTGGGTGCGCGATCCACGGACGCGAGCCAAGAACACTGGAACTGTCTGGCGCCAAGTATGAAGAGGCACTTATCTCCACTGGTCGAATTGCCAGCTGCCATTGTTTCGCAAAAGAAGACGAGTTTGACTGGGGGTCGTTGATCGCTCTCACATCCTCCATTAGAGACGAACAGAACTCGCGGTCCACGCACGCGGGGGGTAGGAGCCTCCTTGAGAGTTCTTTGTATATTGTCTCCTCTTCCTGACGCGAACTGGGTGTAGAGAACCTTTCTTTGTTACGATATGTGTAACAACAACAACAATACACTATGCAACAATAAGCTAGTGCAAAGATCAACATCGCTGCCGCTAGCACAGTCTGTAAAGATGACATGGTGTGGTGGTGGTAAGCGTAATATCATGTTTCATTTTATTGTTCCCCACTGAGGACCACAAAAAAATCGCCCCAACAGTATGCAACAAACGTCTAGTACAATTGCCTAATGCGGAGACCATCATCAACATCAACATCAACATCAACTTCGACATCAACACAAGGTGTTGCTACTCTAGTAATAAAGAAAGGACCAACATCGGCAGCAATTAAGAAACACAATAGCAATAGCAATAACAACACTACCAAGAACCTTAAAACGACCACCAAAATTGTGACTATAAAGTCAGTTGCATCCCCTAACAAACCGCCAGTAACAAAATCTGCGAAGAAACCAGATGTTGGTTTAAGCAAGAGTAAGACTGCGACGACACTCAAAACAACTGGTGCGAAGACAACAACGGAACGTTATAATGAAGGCACATTTCGTTCTTCTTCGACGCGTCGCGAACAGTACATTCCACACACATCCTCTGTAATCACTGTCACGAAAAACAATGGTAAGACAAGCGTTTCAGAAATGAGTAATCCGCCACCTAAGACAAAGCCCGCAACAACAACGTACAAGATGCTTACGTTATCGTCTCCTGCTACTACGAGTACTACTTCTACTACTAAGTCTACAAAGAAACGTTCTTCGCCAAAGTCCCGTACCATCCAACAAGCTCCATCATCTAACATGGCCTTCCTGAATGCTTTTTCGGCTTTGACGACAACCGGTTCTAAAACTAGTAATAAACATGGTGGTCAATTATCGATGTCGAAGTATAGAAAACAGCGTGGTGGTAATGAGACTGATTCTGGGGCATGTTCTACGACGTGCATCTCATTAGGCGGTATCATAGATGCGGCTGTTATATCTCCTATGCAACCTGGTACGGTTCCTTCGTGGAACATGCCTTCCACGACTCCTGGTGAGATGTCTACACCTGTGACGGACGCAAGCACACACACTGTGTTCCCCAACTATCCGTTGGACACAACTGGTGGACACAACTATTCGTTCCACCTTCCGAAGACCAGGTGATTGTTTCAAATGTTTTGTACTTCATTTTGTACATTATCCTGTGGTGTACACTTACACTCGTTGCTGAAAGCATGAGTGGCGACGGAGGGCAGTACTTGTTTCCGGGGTGATCGGGGTGGTCGTCCCTGACTGCGTTGTTGTTCCCGATCCCTTATGATGCGGTGACGGGAGCCAGTAGCATTTTGTTGTTGTTGTTGCATTTTTTTGGAGGTTCACAAACCAACCAATATAGATCCCATGAAAATAAAATAATGGAAAAGATGAAAATAAACAAGTCCTTATATTTATGAGATTTGTATAAAAGAATTGGGGATATGATAAATACGGCGATAATTCTGCCAGGCTGGTCGGTATTTATTTGTTTTTGCAAAAATTATACGGTTCCATGTATTTTTTAAATTTTATTGTTATATAATTTTTGGGGCGCTATCCGCAGTACAGCCGAGGAGGGCTGCGCGCTTGATTGTGGATGGGGATGCTACACTCAACTTAAATCATGTTCATGTGAAACACGGTACAGTCGGAGACACCACGCGGTTGGTCAACTTTTCAGAAGCCCCAAAATACAAGGTGAATACGTCGGCAGAACAGTAAAATGAACATGATTTAAGTTATTTTGGGTCACGGTACCGGGGAAGATGCGATCGCTTAAGTGCGGCTGGCTGGTCCTTCAATGGACTCTCGAAAGTACCTACAAAAGAACGATACGGAGTCTGCATGATGGAGAGCCGTGATCTAAAAAAGAACCACGATATTCTCTTTAACATCTTGCAATTTGTTGATTCAAAATCGTATTGGTGTTCGTTAGGTTACACCGTAAGGTGTGCCGTACACGAAGCGGTTTCATTTTAGTATTCCGTTGACTGTATCATATGTCCCTATAAAGTTGTATGCGTTCATTCCTCTACACAGCTTACCTCATTAAAATAAAGGTTTTTCGAAAATGTTCTTCCGTAAGTTTGAATGTCCATGCGACAATCCCGAGTGTCGTTTTAATGTGTACATGCACACGAAGATAGACATCTGCTCTTATTTCGTCAGAGCTTCAATGTTCATCCGATACTTTATGGCAATGATACTACCTGTCAAATGGATCGGTCCCCTGTCTTTTGTTTCGTCTACTGATCGAGCGCCCTATAAGAACCTAATTTGTAGAACCAACAACTACTCTCAGGAGGAGCTCTCGATATCTAGGTATGTCAACAACAACAACAAATCTCATTCCGATAATATGTGTTGTGATCACAAATTCATCTCCGGCCCCTCTCACAACCGCATCTTATTCGCCTCCCTATCAACTCGTTTCTCTGGAAACGTAAAAGTGGACGTGACGTCTTTCTTCAGACACACCATCATAGACCCGCGATTGACTCTGCGTGCCGGCATGCTTGTGCGCATGATCAAGTGCTCGGGGAGTTATCGCATGTCTCTTTTGCTTATGGCGGTTCGGGACCCGCGGCTCTTCTGGTGTATTCTGATGCTTCCTCTCACGCAAACGCAAACAATGGACGACCAGTTTCTTCTCACACTCGTAATGGGCGACTTGTACACCGCGGAATTGGACAAGACAATGACAAAGGTTAGGGCATGGCCAACAAATGCCCATGTTCATTGAATAAATAGTGTAAACGTTTGTCGCAAGTATGCAAAATGTATGTCATCGAGAAGATGGAGGATGTGCAAGTACAGTCTCTTGAAAGCCAGAAACAATGGCACTCTCTACGTGACCAGGCTCGTACTTACCTTCACGACGTAATGACAATTGTAGCATCCCGTGATTGTGTGGACAACAAGTATATTCGCGAGATGGAGACGGCTGTCTTTAACCGAACATTGGAGAAGTGCGATTCTTTGAACGTTACGCGAAGTTGGAGCAACCCGTTGTTTATTTCTGTGTACTGTTCTGTGCTCCGGTTCGTACTCTCCAACATCGACTCTTCGTGCTACGTGGAAAACCACGCGCTCTCTCAGAGACTTTCGTTTTTGGTCGATAACAAGCCGGACAACAACAAGACTGGTTCCGTTGTCTCACCGCATCTCCGTCCGCGCGACATTCCTTTTCTGCGTGCTGAGGACGCCTTACCTCTTCTCTGGAACGACATCATTCTCCGCTCACGTGAGCGTGATCAGTACATCATGAACGCTCGTCCTAACGCAACGACGGACCAGTTCAAGTGCGCCCGCTGCAAGCAGCGTCAGTGCTCTTACGTGGAGGTACAGACGCGGTCGTGCGACGAGCCGGCTTCCATTTTCGTGACGTGCCATGGCTGCGGCAATCGATGGCGCATAGGGTAGTTGTTGTATCACTGGGTATCAAAAGAACCCGGTGTCTTTGTTTATTGACGTGCAATTCTTCATGTAAGGCAGTTTCTTTGCTGGACATCTGTCGCCGCCTTATTGTTTATTGTTGCTGGGCGTCTGTCGACGCCTTCGTGTTGTTTATGTTCCGTCGAGTGTAGAGAATGGCCTGAAAATCAAAAAAGTTTCAAAGGAACATGTAAAGATACATCCGTGTGAGTGCGCGCTTCTGTGATGATTAATTAAGACAGTTCTTGTGCGTATCCTCTTCGTCATGCTCCCTGCCTTAGTGATCGTGGGCCTTCACACTGACCTATTTCGAAAATCGAATGAATTATCCACCGTGCCTAACCTGGTGATTCATAAATTGAATTCGATCATGAGATCCATCCTATCATGGTTCCACACCATGACTTTGGTGGACAAGGAATCTACCAATGGTTCCAATGGTTCTTCCGAGAAATCTACTAAGGAATCTTCAGAGAAATCTACTAAGGAATCTTCAGAGAAATCAAGTGCGATAACGGAGGGGTTTGACGAGGAGAATGTGTTGGATTCCTCAGACGTCCGACTATCCTCAAAATCTGAGTACGGTGTGGTCGCTTTTGACGAGCATGCGTCTTCCGATCTCACCGACAGAGACTCGCTTACCGGCCATGTTCAATGAGATGCGTGAACGAAGCAAAAAATTCAGAAAGAAAAACGATTGGGTGTCCTCTCTAATCCAGAAAAGGCAGATGGAGGAGGTTGCGCTTGCATGTTCGACGATTCGTAAGTGCGAGTCTTCGCATGTGCGAGAAAGGCGAATATAAATCATGAGTGAACAGAAACAAACATGATGATAACTTCGAAAACGGTTACAGTTGCCGTGTTAAGCGTGCTCGCTACCGTGTGGTACATACACCGCCCCGTTGCTGACAAGAGAGTAGCGACGCTTATGATCATCGGAACGGCATGAATCCTCTTTACAAGCACTCGTGATTTCCAGGAAAAATCTACTGATCAAAAATCGAATGATCAAAAATCGAATGATCAAAAATCTACTGATCAAAACGATGCGACAGATCGAGTAATAAATAATGCATCTTCTTCATCTCTTCACTTGCGGGGTCATTTGTACACGTGTTTGAACCACCTTCCCTCCCGCATTCCCCGATTGCGTAACGCATGTCCTCGTCGTTTAGCCGATGCTGTCAAATCTCTGGAAGTGTTCTTCCAGAAGGCTGACAAGGCTTTGATGCAAAAGAAGAAGCTGATGTTCCTTGACCGCCACATACAAACCCTACGTGACTTACGAGCAGATGCATTGAATGCGCTGCACTCTTTGCACTTTGCGACAACTACAGAGAAACAGCGTAAGCACCTGTACAAGTGTGTGCAGGTTGCAAGATTGGAAAGCTTGAGAACGTTGTCTGCGATTGTTGTCAAACATAACCATAATAGTTCTTCATCTGTATCATCAATCACACCTATGTCCCTTCATCTCGGAGGGCCGTCCGCGCATGATCCTACACGCGAGACCCACACGGCCGTGTTTTTGTAACGTTTCTGCAGATTCATTCTTCCTTGATGCACCTTTCGCAGAGAATAAGAAGCAGACCTAGATGTTCCCATACGGCCGACCTGTCTGCTTGTGTGAGCGTCTGCCACCTGGAGCGTATGATATCCACGATCTTGAAGTCGAACTTCATGTCCATGAAGTCCATGTTATCCACGTTTTCTTCTTCGATCGGGGTTTCTAAGAAAAACTTGTCGTCGCGAGATTTGATGTATTCCCCGTATGGAATCATAACGTATTCGTTGAAATAGCGATACGGCGCTCTAGCATCAAAGGAAGACATCAACGTAACCCCTTGCTTGAATAGGGTGTAGTCGTACATGTCGGACAGAATCCCATCCAGATCCGACAGGAAGTCTGCCGTCTTCAAATTGAACAACACCAACGAAGACATTCTTTCAAGTTATTCGAACCTTCGAAGTTTTGATCCTTACACAGTTAAGACTCCAAAGTCTTTATGTGTCTCATGACTGGCACTGTTGTTGAAACTGTTTTGCTTCGATATCTCTCTCCCTTACCATCTTATCGATCACGTCCCCCCCCCCATTCCCAACCACCGACGATGCAGCGGCGCTCAAGTGCTGCTGTGAAGAGGAGAACGCAGGGAACCCCCCTGACACTGGATCAATCGCATCCAGAGAAAGAAACCTACAGCTGCTGGTGGACATCTGCGAGTTGTGCGCTCCATCGTCCAGGAAAGACATGCTCTCGTACTCCCTTGAGAGGTCCGACGCAGTCATCAAATCGGAATCCACAGGCTCCACCACAGCGTCCTTGGCGGACGCGACAAAGTCGATGATGTCACTCTCCCCGCGTATAATACCCGCGTCACTAGTGATGATCATGGGCACACTGTCCACACACGACGGGATCGACGCTTGCCGCCCGTCAATACAGACGAACAGGAACCGCGAACGCGTGTCGGTCCTGCGAATGGCCCCTATCACTATGCTACTTATGTGGCAGTGCTTGCTATAGAATAGGAGGTTGCGAGAGAGGTTCGGTGGGAGGCGAACGTATGAAGAAGAAGAATTAGACATCATGAGGGTATGCAAAGAATGACGAAGAATTTAAAGTGAATGGAACACTTAAATGACACTTGTTTGAACGAATGTGTAAATTCACTGGATCTTCAATCCGTGGTCCGCAGGCAAACCCATTTTCTTAACCAACTTTGCATTTACTGGACAAGCGGAGATTGTATTCACGCCCAAGGAGGCGAACATCTCATACACAAACGGGACCAGCTCATTGCTTTTCCACCCCAACCGCTTCATCTGAGCTTTGTAAAACCCTATCGACGCGATGAATGTCTTGCAAGTAGCGTGAGGGGAAACAGGGGGGGGGGGCGGCGGCAGTTCATAGGTATACGCAGGTCGTAAAACGATCGGCATCTTCTCGCGGTCGATAAGGTCTCGCAAGACTCGTTCCTCGGACATGGCCAATACCATAAGCGCACGCCCCTTAGCCCCCCCGCGACCTGTGCGGCCCACACGGTGCGCAACCTGCGCGTTGTCAGGCGCAATCCCGAGCTGAAGAACAAGCGTCACCCCCGAAACGTCGAGTCCCCTAGCGAAAACGTCGGTGGCCACTATAGCTGCAGGTGGTTTCGCATTCTTGAAGTCCGAGACAGCGCGACTGCGCTGTCCCTGAGAGAGCCGCGAGTGAATCTCGAACACACTCGTGCCAGCATCCTTGTAGGAACGCAAAATGGACGCCAGTGTGGACGCCATCGCAGCGGTCGGAACGAAGATAACGGTAAGACCATCCTTTTCGCTAAGGAATTCCTCGCGTATGACAGGCACCATTTGGTCTGCGCGGACGAGCACTGCCTCCTGCTTCACATTCGCGTTGTGTGCCGCTCCGGCAGATCCTTGAGCCTCGCTCGCCCCCGCGTTCAAGAAGGTGTCGTCCCCCTTTAGAAGAGACCTGGAAAGTTCCTGCACATCCTTGGACGCCGTGGCCGTAAACAACAACGTCTGTCTCTCGGGATTGGCCATGGCAGCTGCCACCTTCATGACCACTGGTCTGAATCCTGGGTCTAGCAGGCGGTCCACCTCGTCCAGCACTAGCACACGTCCGTGCTTTGCAAGCCCTTCGCTGAATCCAGGGGTACTTTGCATGTGTTCCATGAGCCGACCCGGTGTGACGACCGCAACTATCCTCTCGCCCCGGAGTGCCGCATCGTTGAGTGCTGACCTGTCGCCTGATGTAGAACGGACTCCGCCCACCAGCGCATGGACGCTCAGCGACTTAGGGCACCGCGCTAGCAGGCGCCTCGCCTGCTCTAGCGTTTGTTCTGCGAGCTCGCGCGCCGGCGAGACGATCACCGCTGCCACGAGGAGGTGTTTTTTGTTGGTGGACCCTGTTGCTACAGTATTCTTACTATCCAAGAGTCTCGTTAGGAGCGGGAGGAGGAACCCGATAGTCTTGCCTGTGCCTGTGCCTGCGCGCACGAGCATGTCATGTCCGTTGATGAGCGCCTGCATGTACATGGACTGAGCGGTAGACATCATCTTGTACTTGAAGTCATCGTGAAGGGATTCAAGAGCGCACTTGGAGACTCCATCAAGATCCGAGAACATAGTGCGGGAGGCAAATGATGATGATGTCGCTCCATTTGTCCTTGCTAATGAAGCACCATTGGGCAATGGGGTCGCCTTATTTGCATTTGTCTTTGCACGTGTTTTCTTCGGCACCGAGACTGCTGACTTTGGTACCGCTTTCTTTTTTGCAACACGGGGGGGTGCAGAAGCTTTACTGTTATTCGAGACGACCATGATACTTGTTGTAATAATTGAACACATTATAAGAAAAAATCTGTAGTTTTGGGCTTTTGATTTTCCGAAAAGAAACCACATTACTCGTGCCTGTTTGCATCATCATCGCATGCACCGTTTACAGTCAACGGAATACTAAAATGAAACCGCTTTCTACACCATAAGGTTACACCGTAAGGTGTGCCGTACACGAAGCGGTTTCACGCAATATTTTAGTATTCCGTTGACTGTAGCTGTATGTGTAATCATTGAACAGATAATAAGAACTGTTGCCATGAATCAAATGAGTACTGGCGTGGGGGCTTTCGATTTTTACGAGATGCACAATGAGATTCGTCTTCAGTGTGTGCGTGAGGACTTGACGTACATTTTTTATATATTCGACTCATTGGACGCTTGCAACGTTGAACTGCACCCCTCGGATTTCAGGGTGGAAAACGGGATGTACAATGATCCACACGCAATGTACAGAGATATCGAGCTCGTCATCCGAGAAATGGAAAGCAAACCCCGTATATGCTTGAGTTCATGCCCTAATATCGACGTATTACAGGGCTTGTCTTTGAAGCCATTGCATAACAACTTCGGGCGTGGAGGAAGAAGAAGTGTGGCAATTCAAATAAATTAAAGAGTTGACTTCCCGGAAAGCTGCCGCCGCCACCGTGTGTGTGGACGAGGATGTGATGATGATGAATGGACAGTGTGCGTGTGTATCACGATACACGATGATGATGATGACTGGACAGTCCTATTGGAGGACCCTCAGCTTGTAGCAGAGCTTGGATGACAACATCCGTCCAAAGGCGTGGCGCCCTTCATCAAGCATGGAAATTGGAAGTGTGTAAGGCGGCCTGTGCACACGTATGGTGATGCATCATAAAACGGCGTTCGAAAAACATCCAAAAACACTGTGTGCAAACCTAATGCGTCTTTCATAGGCGGCCCGGGCATCATGGTTCTGCTCCAGAAAAGCATCCAGTTCGGCGTCCCCTGCGTCCATGGTATATACTACAGTTGTTCTTAAATAAAGTGGGACACACCTTATACTCATCCAGACTGTAGATCGTTGCGTTTGGGCAACTTTGGGGGGTGCAGCAGGTTGAAGAGGTTCGAAGTCGTTGATGCAGAACTGTGGGAAACGCCTTCTTTCTAGAAAATCCACATTGTTTTATGTGTCCCGATGCCGTACTGATCGATAATCTCACATTACAACTCTTGCAAATTATATCGACCAAATCCTTGCATGTTATGAAGGGGTTCTCTGCAATATTATTGGATATCGTGGAACGTAAAAGCATGACAATTCTTTCCTTTTTCGTTTTAAACGCTTACTTTTACCAGCCTGATCAGCATTGACCCATCTGTGTAGTGAGCTCTTGGACACTATGTATATATTACAAATCTTCCTCAGACTCCTCAAAAATATTTGTAGTGAACCACGGACCTGTATCTGGTTTCAGGGGATATCATTAAAATTATACAGAGTGTCCCAAAATTATTTGAGAACAAATGTATACACGGTGATACGCAGATGTCTGCAAGCTGCTGATGGATCCTGCGGTGGCTGGTCCTGAGTCCAGGACCCGGGCGAACTCTAGCGAAAGCAAGGCCTTGTGGGCGGCTGCCACGGCAGGTCACGCAAATGTATGCAAGCTGCTGATGGATCCAGTGGTGGCTGGACTTGAGTTCAGGGCCCGGGCGAACTCCGACAACAGCTGGCACTTGCTTGTGGCTGCCAAGGCAGGTCACGCAGATGTCTGCAAGCTGCTGATGGATCCAGAGTCAACGGAATACTAAAATGAAACCGCTTCGTGTACCGGAGTGGACAACGGTGAAAGGAAATGTTTTACACGTACAGTCAATCTCCCATCATTTTGGCTATCTGTAAAGAAATCAAGTAGTATTCTTTATGATACTCATCATATATTTCCAGCATTTCTTCGGTTGGGTTTGCTTCTGTCATCAATATGATATGATTTTTTCTATCGTACAACTCTTCGCGTCGGGCTTGTAAATCATATAGAATCTTATCCATTATCCCATTGACGCGTTTGTTTACACCACCGAACGAGATTGCGTCGTAAACAGATAGATACGAACCAATTTCAGAAATGATTTCTACAGGTAGTGATCTCCAAGACATCTTCAGGGATTTCGTCAAACGGAACTAATGGACAGATTAAATCGATTCTTTTTAAACTATTGAGGTGTTTACACTTAATTTAAGTTTTAGTGGACGATGCTTGAGCAACGAGTACATGTACATGTATGATGAGTGAGCGTCATTGTACTGTTCCACCGACTGTAGACTTGCTCGACGATCACGTGTTTTTTACTCGATATCGAGACTGTCCTGCTCGAGCATCATCGCAGTAGAGGCTTTCCGCATTCGTTGGGGATGTTCGTCTGCACCGGCGGCGCCGGAAACTGTGCCAGAAGCGTTGTCGGCGTCGAGGGTGATGATGATGCCCTCCATCGCAGTAGGTGGTGCGTTGACAGTGAGGAGTGGCGCAGCCACGCGGCCCGTTGGGACAGTAGGTGGACCAGTTGTAACGGGGGGGATCCTATGTGCCACAACATGCACGTTGCTCAAGACGTTGGAGGCTCTCAGTCTTTCCTCGTCTAAAAAAACCTGAGTGTCTCCAGTGCCGCATGGCGCGATCTGACCGACAATAGTGTTGGCCGATACGCCGTTCATACGGTCGAACTCGCTAAAGACACCGGCGTTGATGAGCATCTTCTCGCTCTGCTCGAAGCTGCACTTGGCAAGAGGACCGAGTTCGCCTCGGTTGTTGATACCGTGTCGGTCGACGCTCATGAAGAAGCCACGGTTAGTCATCGTATCGCCTAGAAGGGCGAGGTGGCGGTGGTTGAGTGGGAGGTCGCCGAGCACGTTTCGGATCTCCTCAATGAGGGCGGTGCGTGCCGCCTCGATGCCTAGCACGTTCATGATCTCAAAGACGTCGTTCGTGCGCGCGCGCCTGCCGTCGATCATTTCGTTGCTGAGTACCTCGACCAGATTAGACCCGGCGGTGAGGATGCTCCATGTGTCGTTCTTGACAAACGAGTCAGTGAGAGGGTCGAACCGTTTGAGTCCTTGTGCAGGCTTCGCTAGAACAGCCTTGGAGATACCGACGACACCCTTGATCACGCACGCCTCCATCATGCTCTGGTGGAGCGCCTTGACATCCGTGAGGAGGTCCTCGTCCCCGGAGGATGTGCTGAGACGCACGCGGCATACGAGTTCGCGTGCATTATCGTCCGCCAAGATGCAAGAGACGTTCTCGCCGTACATGTTTCCTAGCGCGACCTCGACGTCGATCATGCGCACGTTGCACTCAAGCATCCTCTCACGGTCGAGTTCCAGACGCATAAGCCAGGGCGAACTTTGGCCACCGTCATTATTGACGAGCAGACAGTACTTCTTGTGGAAGGCGAGGAGACCGTGGTCCGCCAACACAACGCTGCGCTCATCGTCGTGAGGGTCGAAGTAGATCGCGCTAGACCGGACAACATCCTTCAAAAGAGTGGTCTGGATGTCAGACATGACATCCTTTGCGCGTTCGATGCTGGCGCTGTGCTCAGGACGCAACTGAAGGGCCATGGTAGGAGTCTTGATCTTCTTGGTCATACTGAGAAGCTCGCGAAGGCGAGGAACACCCGATGTGGCAGCAGTAGCGGCTTGCTGACCCGCTACATGGAACGAGTTCAGGGTCAGCTGCGTGCACGGCTCGCCGATGCTCTGTGCGGCAACGATACCGACCATTTCCCCGGGAGTCGCAATGGCCTTACGGAACTCGCGGAGGATCTCAGACGACACCCTAGCGAGTGCGGAGCGAGTCATGTGGAAGCGGCGCATGAGAACCTTGGGAGAGAGGAAGGATCGAAGAAGGATAGGGGGCCACCGTCGTTGAAACAGGTCCTGGTGGCGCTCCTCCTGCATACAAACCATAGCGGATATCAGATCGTCTATCGTGTCAAGGATGGAGTCGGGGCCGGCGAGTTCGTCAGTAGCTGACTTGGCGCCGAGCAGAGCGGAGCTATCCTCGACGATGCGAGAGAAGTTCACAGGATACGTAATGGGAACGTCCTCGCTACGCCCGTGGCAAAGAGTCTCGATCACGAAGCGACGGTCATCCACAAGCTGCTTGAAGTGAGTCACTAGACGAGCTAGGGTTGAGGCGCTAGGAGGGGATCCGAGGGGGTCAAGCTCAAGAACCTCTTCACGGGTGGCGAGAAGGTACTCAGGGCGCATGTCTGCAGGGGAGGCAAGAGTCATGTACGGAAGAGAGTGGAACTCCAGACTAGTCGCGTTCATGCCGTCCTCACCGTAAAGGAACTGGACAACGTGACCGTTGGCGTTACGGACAGTGCGGTCGTGGTGGACCTTGCAATCCTCCATGGCCTTGATAAGCTTACGCTGAATATATCCTGTATCTGAGGTATCCCTGCAACCAAGGCCATTTGCCAGGATGAAGTTGAGCGTGGACGGGACGGTGACGTCGTATAGCTTGGGATGCTCCTCGACACCGATGATGTCGATCGACTTGATCGGGTCCAGCACGACGTCGTTATGCTCCTTGTAGTTGGCGTGTGACTCCGCCGCTTTCTGTGTATTCAGGTTGTGTTGCTTCTCAGGGTGGACGAGTTCGAGTGTGTCAGCTAGTTTGCGAGCCCACTGAGCGCGAATCGAGATGTGGTGCATGGGCGCGATGTCCTTTGTCCCGATGTTGTTTTCCTTCTGCACTGTGGTGGAGATCTTCCCGAATGCCCCCAAACGGTTGCATAGCATCGAGATGCCCTCAGTCAACCGCCTGGACGTAGAAGAAGAAATAATTGCGCCCCTATAAATAGTGCCATCTCCGGATATGTACCCGCTTAGGAGTCCCCTGACAAAATCCAGGGGGGCGATGTAAGCAATGTCCGGGACGTGCTTGTTGCGGGAGCCGTGTCCCACGAATAGGTCGAGGAAGCGTGCCAGCAGGGACGAGTAGCCAAACATAGTGAATGAGGTGCCTAGATCGTTTGTGTTCGCGGCAAGCCGTGTCTTCAACCCCAGCTTGCGCGTGAACCACTCCTCCACAAAGTCTTGGACACACTTATTGTTCTTGCTGATGCCCACCACACCGGACTTGTCGCACGTGTGGCCGTCTGCGAGGTACAGACCGACAAAGACGCCGAACTCGAAGTCGAGCTCGAACCTTGCGGGAATGTGGCCGTGGCATCGCGAGGCGTGGAAAGGGTACACGCACCCGTCCTTGATGTTGTCCGTCTCTGAGCGACCTGCGGAGATGAGAAGGAGGGATTCACTAAGATCATCATCGGAGTCTTCAACGATATGCTCATGATCATGCCCCCAAGCAGATCCAAAAGGCTCACCTGAGGTTGCGCGCTGTAGCTTGGCCTTTTTGTCGTAGGGTAGCGTGAACTCCTTGCCATTGTGCTCACTCCACCACCCGCGGGGGATGTGGAACTTGGCGCCCTGCGCATCGGCCACCATCCTTATTGCGAGGTTGAAGTCGGTGCCGTAGACGTACTCGGTCTTGGGGAAGAAATCGGAAACGTCGACGTGGGTGCACACAAGTGGCGGCTCAGCTAACCGCATTGTGACAGGGAGGTAGTCCCCGACCTTGACATGAGGAGAGTCTTTCTCCTCGAACTTCTCCTCGTCCGAGTTCCACACCAACAAGGACTTGCTCTCGGCGACCGTGACCTCTCTGCCGCCCTGCGTGGTGACCTTGTACAGACGCTCTCCGGGGTCGTGGCGCGTGACTGCGGTCATTGCGCCCCACGTCACTACGCCATCGGAGTCCAGCGTTGGGATGTGCACTGTCGTCTTGATTTCGAGCAGCTCCAGGTCGCGCTCCTCTGGGAAGCGCTGGACGTCTTCCTCTTCTCTAGCCAGGTGCGCGTCCACCCACTCTCCGATGCGCACGTACTTGGCTTTCCCGTCCTCTAGGATGACTATGGGCGTCTCCCATGTGACGGAGCGAACAGCAGTGTCGATGAGACCGATGCGTCCTGCCATGGAGTGGAAGAAGAACTCGTGCGGTGTGAGTCCCTCGATGAAGGAGTGTTCAACGAAGCCGCGGGCCTCTGGGCCGTCGTCGTACTTGGTGAAGTGCGGGAGCGTGCGCCCCTCGAATCCGTAGGGCACGCGCTGTCCCTCCATGGACTGTCCGCCTAGACATGAAATCATCTGTGTGAAGTTGACTTGCTTTCCTTTGGAGCCGCTGGCTATCATGTTGAGAACGCTGTTTGTGTCGGGATCGGTTCCTGAGAGGGCCAGTTTGCCTGCGGTCTCCTCCCCCTTCTTTAGTGCCACCGTGATGCTTTCCTCGAGGAAATCGGCGTTTGAGCGTGTGGACACGTTTTCGAAGGTTCCCTCGTGCACGTTCCTCAGGAGCTCTCTCACGTTCTTCTTCGCGCTATCCAGTTCGGCTCTGATGGCGATTCGTGTTTCCTCGGGGATCCAGAGGTCCGAGATGCCCACACTGAAGCCTGAGAGGACGAGCCAGTCGCATATGAGTTTTTGCGTGTTGTTCAGCATCAACGTGACTGCTTCGGGCCCCTCCGTGTTGAATACCGAATGGACGATGCCTGTTGTTTCGCGTCCGAAGACTGCTGCGTTCAGCACGCCGCTCTTGATTTTCCCTCTCTCGATGCGGATCTCGTCGTCCTCTGGAATGAAGTTGTCGTCTCCCACGTCCTTGTTCTCGTTGATCAAGTATGTGTTGAGCGTGGGCGGTAGCACGGTCGATAGCAATTCTCGACCTGATGCCATCGTTTCCCCGTTTGCTTGAAGGCGTCCAGGGAGCGTCCTTGCGTCCGCGGTCGGGTTGGGTGCCACGAGGTTGAAGAGCTGACGTTCAGGTATTTGTATGTTCTTCTGGGTGATGCGGTAGACTCCTAGAGCGACGTCCTGCACTATCGATATGATTGGCTTGGAGTACCTTGGCGAGAGCACGTGCAACGGGACTGCTGCGAGAGCTTGCAGTTCGTGATGCGTCTGTAGGCTCTGTGGGACGTGCATGTTCATCTCGTCTCCGTCAAAGTCTGCGTTGTAGCATGCGCATACGCAAACATTCAGCCGGAAGGTATTGTAGGGCATGACTCTTACTCGATGCGCCATCATGCTCATCTTGTGTAGCGACGGCTGTCTGTTGAAGAGTACGTAGTCTCCGTTCCTGAGGTGTCTTTCTACGACGTCCCCTATGTCGAGATTCGCGACTACTTCTCTGAGCGATGGATGGTCCTTGAGCCTGATTGTTCTTCCTCCTGATCCTCCCACGCCGTCCGCCTTGCGGACGTGCTTTGCTCCTGGGTACTGGTCTGCTCCTTTTTCTACTAGAAGCTTGAGTTCCTCTATGTTGTACTGGTTGACTACCTCTGGGAACGTGAGATTCATCGCGATGCGTTTTGGGACGCCTAGTTCGTCTATGGAGAGGTTTGGGTCCGGTGTGATGACGGTTCTTGCTGAGAAATCCACGCGCTTGCCCATGAGGTTTCCTCTGATGCGGCCTTCCTTGTGCCCAGTCGTTCTGAGAGTGAGCGTAGACTACGTCCTGATCTGTCCTTTGCAGGGTAGAGACTGGTGTTGTTGTCTATGAGCGTCGCTACGTGGTATTGGAGCACGAACCCGTTCTTCTCGACCGTTTCTGCGGATCCTCCCTTGGCTATTTTTTCCAGGATCATGTTGTTCACCTTGACGATGTCGGCTAGCTTGTGCGTTAGATCGTCCTCCTGCCTCTGTCCGGACTCGTGTCTGACCGATGGGCGCACTGATGGCGGCGGGACGGGTAGGTGCGTGCATATGAATCGTTCGGGTCTCGCGAAGCGAGGGTCGAGTCCCAAAATGGCGCAGTCCTCGTCAGTGATGCGTCTCAGTATTCTGAGCGTGTCCTCTGCCGTGAGGATGAGTTCCCTCGACTCCGTCTCTCGTGTGCTCGGCGAGGGCTTCCACAACATGCGGAGGCGCATGTCGTCCCATCTAGAGACGGAGTCAGGTTTGCGTGCTCCGCACCCGTTCTTGGTGGACGCGCCACATCTCTTCACGCGCGCGCACAGCTTGGTGACTGTGTCCCATCGTCTCATGTTGGAAACGGTCGTTTTCTTGGTGAGCATGGTGTGAACTTCCGGTACGTCTGCGTCTACCAGAAGCTTGCTGCATCTGAAGCAGACGCATGTCATCAGTTTTTTGACGATGTCGTAGAACTGTACATAGAAGCATGGTTGCGCGAGCGTGATGTGTCCGAAGTGGCCTGGGCAGAACGTGTTTCGTTGGTGGCAGGTGACGCACAACTTCCTGTTATCGATCACCCCCATTCGGGGGTCGAAGAGTCCGTCCGGTACTGGGTCGTTCCCATCGAATGTGCGCGGTACCTTGACCTCGCACACGCTACGCGCCAGAATATCGTCTTCTCCGAGGACAGAGAACTGTACGCCGTGGACGCGGGATATCGATCTATCGTACGAGAGTTCTCGGTAGAGGGACGACATCTTTCAATGTATTTCTTTTGTGGATGGAGGATGTGTTACAAAGAGTGGGACATTAAAAACGGGACGACATAGTCACACGACACATTTGATTCTTTGGGTGCACGTTCTCTTTACACTTAATTTTAACTGGAGTCAATGTATAAGTGGAAATTATTTGTAATATCCACAGTGGTAATCGATACACAAATAAATGCTGGATCCCGTCCAATCTCGCCTGTCTTCTAAGACTCATGAACCTACAGTTGAGTCGCAAACACACCTAGATGCTTGTGGATATCAAGATCAGGAGTGCGGCGACTCGTCAAATGGATACTACCGCAGTAGTGCGTGTAGCATGATCGACGTCTATAATTTGTACAAGGACATATCCGGCTACTTTGGTCAGTTCGGGTTCTTCTACAAGGGTAACGAGTCTTTGTTCTGCACCGAAGTTATCCAGCATATCCAAATCCACACAAAACCTGTGCTACGAACTCCAGGGGGAAGTACGCGATCTACTTCAATGACGATACCATGCCCCGATGAAGGGTGGGGCCGAATGTCGTGATGGTGGTCATTTAGTTGGTGCCAACGTCTTCCGATGCTTCCACATACTCCTCCGTTTTACAGTGTAGACTTCGACATTCAATCCGCAATTGGTTTTGGGTCGAGTCCATCCTCGTCCAGTTTCATCACGTATCGCGTATACTTGATAACATTTTCGAACGTTTCCGGCTCGCAGTTGTCTTGTACGATGGAGTTTGTCACGGCTATGTACTCCCCGAACAGTATCTTCAAGATGGTGTCCATCGTTGTTTCGTAGGTTTCCTGATATTCTATTTGTTCGCCTCCAAACAGATTAACGTACAAGAGTTTGACTCTGATTGTGTCCACAACGTCTGGGTGCGATGCGCACATACACAAGAATCGGCATATCCACCTGTGCGGCATCGTGAGTGCCTCCTTTGGTAGCGTGTGGGCAAAGCAATCTACGAGGTAGCCCGCCGACATGTTCATCCCCCACATTAATGCGACGTAGAGTGTGTCCAGACAGTATATGTCGTCATGTGCGTACAAAGCAGGTCCCGCTAACCCTGTCAACATGTCTAATGCTTTGACTTGGAAGTCGAAGTCGTCATTCCGTGTCCCACACGAGAGGGGGAGGAGCATTATGCGGTTGCCAATGATATGTTGTCTTCCTGTCGCCCATATGATCGTTTCTGTAGTCATAGTTCGGGTTTTCTTTATGGTGCATGACGTTCGGCAGAAAAGGTGGACTATATGCATCGTTCCTCTCAATTGGATTTGAATTTGAATTTGAATTTGAATTTTACTTTTAATTTGAATTTGTGTTATATCTATTTACACTCAATACAACTTGCAGATGATGTCGGCGGAACAGTAAAATGAAACATAATGGTCGTTCTTGCCTCCAGGCGGATTTGTATTACAATCGGCGGAACGTGGTCTGGAGCTGAATCGCGATTGTACACCACCGCCATGTGGTCGCGTCAACACATTCCAGTATGGCCGTACAAAAGACGTTTCATTTGAGTGTTCCGTCGAGTGTAGATGTATGTCACAATGACACGTTTACTCGCACTTTGATCCTTTGTTGCCTTCAATATTATTGCTCTTCCAATAGTAACGTTCCCAGTCCATGTTACGTCGCTTGTTTGCATCGGTCAGGTCTCTGAGAATTGAAATGATGTATATAATTGTTACAACTGCGATGATGATAATGGCAAATTTCTTCTTCAGTTTTCCGGAAGTGTGTATCCTGTAAATCAATGCCGTGATGGCGATGATCATGCATTTCTTGATCACTATGTATTTCTTCACATTGTATAGATTGCGTGTATACTCGAGTTGCAATTCCTCTTGACGCATTCTGTAGACATCGACTTTTGCAGTCTTGTTTCCCTTATCCAAACGCGATGCTTCTTTGTCTAGCGTCAGATGAAAGTGTCGGTTCGTGTTCCAGCTCTCATTCATTTGCGCGACCAAGTCCGTGTTCTTGTGGTACAACAGGTTGGAAACGGCATTGTTGGTCTTGAATGCACGTTGTGTCGCTTGCTTGTTCACGTGGTCATAGTACTTGTTGGTATTAACTAAATTCTTCTGTATTTCCTCGGTATTGTTTCCTTGGATGCGACGTGCGGTGTCGAACGCGCGTTTGTTGATCAAATTGACGTCGATGTCGTTGATTTTCTCCATTTGGTTTTGTATGAGGATATGAAATAATGTGGTCTCATACAGTTGTTTTCATTTAATTTTGGGACCTTATTATTTTGTAGAGTCTGAGAAAGGTTTGCGCGATGCATTCAGGCAGATACATACGGTTTTTACATATTTGGTTGTCATCGAACTGACCCCCTGATACTGATATGGGGACACAGACGGTTGAACGGTTTACCAAAGAGGCTACTCGGAATATCTTCGAGAACCTCTTCAACCTGCTGCACCCCCCAACGTTGCCCAAAAGCAACGATATGCAGTCTGGATGATTATAAGGTGTGTCCCACTTTATTTGAGAACTACTGTACTCTGCACACAATTTATTGTCTGGTCCCTGAACTATTTCTTGTCTTGGCAACTGTTGCAACCTTCTCAACAAATTATTACCATTACTCGGGTGTCCACTTCTCGATGACTGTATCGAACACAAACATGCACTGGGGGAGCGTCGCGCCGCCGCCTCAGGATGCGGAAAACAGGGAACGCATTATCTGACTGTCACGCATGGAGCGCACGCCAGCGAATGCGTCCGGAGAGCGCGATAGACTCGCAGAGACTTCTTCGCGGTAAAGTTCGTACACATCGGGCATGTGTGTCGCGCGCACATAGAACAGATGTCGCACAGCTTCGGGCTCGAGCCTCGCTGAGGCATACTCTGTCTCTTCAGGCTGAAGGGGGTCGTCCGCAATAATGGCGGCATCATCGTCCGCAATAATGGCGGTATCGTCGTCCGCAATAATGGCGGCATCGTCGTCCGCAATAATGGCGGCATCATCGTCAGCAATAATGGCGGCATCGTCGTCCGCAATCATGGCGGCATCATCGTCAGCAATAATGTTGTTGTCATCAAAGATGAGCGGCATGAGTGCGTCCTTTTGCGTTGCTGCTTTGTTGTTGTGTCTTGCGACGATGTGTGTGACGGTTGTCGACGACATCGTGTTGTCTGTCGGTGAGACGAATAAGGATCTATAGAGCCCTACGATATTGGTGTGCCATGCAGACAAGATAATTTCGACGTCGCCGCTGACTGCCCCTACGAGATTGTTATTGCAACGTTCGAATTCTGCGTACCACGTATGGAGAAGTTCCGTTCTCTGCGTCGCGTTCATCATGCATTGTTGTTGTCCCGAAGGTCCGTGGTGTCCTACACCAACAGGTCTCCCGTGCCACACTAGGACGTCGGTCGCACAGAAGACGCGGTGCGTTTGTTCTTTCGTGATATTGGTGGGATACACCTCGTCCAGTAAGCGGTCTTCCATCTCCCCCTCGATGAGTGTGTCATCGTCGAACATGTCTGCGGGGGCAAAGAGGCCGGTTGCAGCAATGCAGCTGTCCACACACCTATTTATCAACACGATAGAACCGCTCCTGCTAGAACCGATTGCGCGAGTTATGAGTAATAGGAACTGCCGAGGTTGGTCATGTCGTCTTATAGCGTTGTATTTAGCGCGAAACATCATGTTGTGGGTGCTGGCTGTGGCGGGATTGTTTTTTGATCCATGTGGCGGTAATGTCCGGTTGAAGTACATGGAGTTGCCGAATTTGGGAGGACCCTCCATCATCTTCAGGTTGTACCGGGCGAACAGGTACCGACGTATCGCTCGGCGCTCATCCGGGCTGTTCACAGGGGTGCATGAAAAACTAGGGAGTGGGATGGCGCCCACTACACATTGGTCATGGGGTTTAGACGGGGCTACTGGAGTCACCAGGTGTTTGTGGACACCGACACCGGCCTCTACATTTTCACATGTGATGAGGAGAAGGAGATTCCTCCGTTTGTCACAGGGGAGCTCTCTTCCTTCGAGGCCGTAATAGACGATATTGCAGCATATTTTGCCAAGGTGTGGAAGATACACTCGACGGAATACTGAAATGAAACCGCTTTCTGGAGTGTACGGTACACCTTATTGCAGTGGAACACCATCATGTTTTTTGTAGCCCATCAACAACACAGTTGACAATAAAAACGTTTTCCTTGGTCGTCTCAAAAAGTTTGCTTACAAATTCACGTCGTTTTCGATTCACACCAAAGCGTTTCCACCTGCACAGAGTAGAACGACTGATGTTCGTAAACACAGAAGTTTTTAACACCCTTTGAATCTTTGGGTTGCCTCCGTTAAATGTGTTAAAGACGGTCCCTGCTCCCTTTGGGCAAATGTATAAATTCTCATCTACCAAGAAATGCATACGTCCATTCTGAACCTTCCCGTTTGTTTGAAGAGAATTACCATTTAAAATTGATCCTCCGCCAGCTTCTACTTTTCCTGCTGTTATTGCACCCTTTACATTGACTGTCCCGTCCTTTTTAGCTGTGAGGACATTATTGTAACTATTTTTCCCAGTCGCGAAAGACAAGTTGACTGTGCTGGGTTCGTATGAGTTGGCGGCATATACGTGAGAAGTCCCATTAGGTTCCTGTGATTCCCCATACCTGTTTGCCTGGTTAGTCCCGTACATTTTTTGGAGCAGTGGACCTGTATTATTCTTGGTGATATTAAGTCCCGTTGAGAAATTGCCATTCGCATTAGTTTTCGTATTTTTTATGTCCTTATTGTTGAGGCATTCGTTCTGCACGCACAGTTTCTTGCTGACATTGACTGTCCCGTCCTTTTTGGCTGTGAGGACCGTATTGTAATTTTTTTTCCCGGTCGCGAAAGACAAGTTGACTGTGCTGGGTCCGTATGAGTTGGCGGCATATACGTGAGAGGTCCCATTAGGTTCTTGTGATAATCCATACCGGTCTGCCTGGTTATTCCGGTACATTTTTTGAATCAGTGGACCTGGGTTACTATTGGTGATATTCAGTCCAGTTGGGAAATTGACCTTCGCGTCCAAGGCCTTCTGTTTACGTTCGATTGCGACGACTTGGGAATTAATGTCGTTAGATCTCGTGTTTACCTTCGCTAAACCGTCTTTCAACATCGTATTAATCTTTTCATCAGACTGCTTTCCCTTTTTCAGAGAACATGAATGCATGGTGTCCGCTTGTTGAGAGCGTTTGAACTCGGCATTCGACCGCAATACGAGATCTCCCAACTCGTCTTCATGTGTGCTGATCTCTCTTCGCAGGGAAATGTGCGAGGCGATGAGAAAGCCGGCGACGACCATGACCAGAAAAATAGATATAAATGCTACTGAGGATTCCATCTGTCAAAATTTTATACAGTTACATTTCATATTTTTGGGGGGTCGTCAAGTCAAGTCAAGGATGCTTGTTACAATAATGTTACAGTATATTGAATGAATAAATTGGATAGTAATAATGAATGTACAACTTGGACTGACGGTCGATTGTTGTACACATGTTACACATTGCTGCAAAGTTTGAGGCAGGATCACCCATTCTGTGCCCCACTTTATTTGAGAACAACTGTACACAGAGACGTTTTATTTGTATGTTCTTTCGAGTGTAATTCAAGACAATCAACGACATTCGCCATTTTTCATTTCACTGTTCCGCTGACTGTATTGGAACAACGGATAATATTTACTGTCTGCTGGATACTAAAAAGAAGCTTGAGATCTCCCGCTGTCCATTGCATCGGTTCACGCTCCGCCGCACATCATCGGACGAAAGCACAGGCGTGAACACGAGTCTTTCAACCTCCCGTTCACGAAGCGTGTTCAGCCGCTCGCGCGCCTTGGCTACGTCGCCGTTCTTCGCATCAGCGATGTCGCTGAGAGCTCGGCGACCAGAGAGGGCCACGCGATAAGTGTACCCGGGGATCTGTTCGACAGCGATGGCAAGCAGTTGCGTGCAAGGCTTCATCAACTGGTTCTCGATGTACATCTTCGCGTCGATGCGCACCTTCTGAGGGTTTGCCCGCACAAAGTCGACGTGCTCTATGCGCTCGCCCATGAGCGCGTTATTCTTCGTTGTCTCGACTAAAACATAGGGAATCCGGTCATTAACCTGCGGCGCAGAGCCAGGGTCGCGCTCGTACATACGACGGGCAAGCACGGCATGCGCGATCTGGGCAGGGGACTTGTAGTGGCTCTTCAGCGTCTTACTAATAACAAGTTCCTCCAATGGAGTGCGACCAGCAGCGAGCTCACGAAGCCTGTCACGCAAGAAGCTCACGGCCGCAGGCACGTCCCTCCGCGTCAGCACAATATCGATCACGCCACCGTACACACGCTTCACAACCTGGGCATAGTCACGTCGCTTGAGAGCTATGCCCATGGACTTCTGCTTTGGTGCAGGCTCGTCAGGGTCGTTCTCGTAAAGAAGCCCGACATACCGCTTCTTGCTCAACAATATGAGGGGGAAGAGCGTCTTCTCGTACTCCAGGTTGTGCGGCTTCTTTAGTTGATGATGGATCTCCCTCGAGACGTCCTGTCCAGCCAGCGGATGCTTGTCGCAAGGCGGTCGCGATGCGATGCATTGTCGGGTGAGGGAAAGACGACAAACAACGAGTCCGTGTCGCCGTACACGACATGCCCCTGGAACTCCCGCTCGATGAAATCCTTTGCAAACATGATCATGGCGCGTCCAGTTGCAGTGGTGCAAGCCGCCACATCGCGAAGGTACAGAGGAATCGTGCGAGCACCCATCTGACCGTACAAGGAGTTTGCAGTGGTCTTGTACGCGAGCTGCAACCCATCCAAAACAGCGCGCTGGAAGTTCGTGTAAGCCGGCTCTATCTTGTAATTCTTCGCATCCTCAAGCTCGAGCTTCTTCTTCTCCCAGTCTTTTTCTTGTCCGACAAAAACAGTTTCGTTGGTAGCAGCGTCCGAAACACGCACATGACGGGTTTGTTTGCGGAGTTGGAGGAGCGCCTCGAGGATGCAGGGAAGAACGCCCTTGCGCGACTGCGCGAACCGACAGACCTGGGTACCGTTGGTAGAAATCTCCACATACTCCACACCAGGAAGAGACCCGTATTTCTCCTTATCCAACACTATCGTGTCGTGCGAGATGTTCTCTGAGATCATTGACGAAGGGTACAACGAGTTGTAATCTAGAACGGACACCGGTGTGTCAAGGTACATACCGGTCTCTGGCTCGAGCACGATTGCACCCTCGTACCCATCCTCCTCATCCACCCCCCCCCCCCAAACGACTGGGGAGGGACGTAGCGTTTTGTGGGAATGACGAACCCGTCCTCGAGACACTGCTTGGACACCAACGAGAAGATCTTGACGCCCTGACCGCGCATGAAGATGTACGATAGAGGAACCCAGCAAACGTTGGCCATGCCAACGTTGTTAGCGAGGATCTCTAGTTTGGCGACCAACAGGTTGCACAGAGCGCAATCCTGGACGCAGTACCGCGCGATGATTGCGCGGTCCTCGGCACTTCCCTTCTGCAATATGAAAATGTCCTTGGGGGAGACGTCGTCCTTGGCCTCGCCCGTGAAATGTTGAGCAACGGCGTCGAGCTTGTAAGAGTCCAGTCGGTGGTCGCGTTGCACTATCTTCATGAGGTCTATGAGCACGCGTCCAGGAGCATCAATGTACTTGAGGACGTTGTCACCCAAGGCAGAAGAAGACATCTCACAAAAGACCAGCTTGCCTGGTGCGTGTGAGAGACGCGTGAGACTATCGCATATGCGTTCGTCCACGTCTAGTGCCGTGGCGCGCTCGTGCAGGTACGAGAAGTCGAAGCCGAAGATGTTGTATCCTGTCAGAATGTCAGGGTCCAGGTCCTTGCCAACGTAGTCGGCCCACGCGCAAATGAGATCCGCCTCAGACTCAAAGGTGTGCACAACTGTCTTGTTGGTATCGTCCTCGTCGCCCAGTTCCTCGGTGCAAGAGCCGAGGACAAATATCGCTCGCGAGGACGCATGTTGCTGACCGTAGACATGCGCGGTCACGCCGATCTGGATGATGGAGTCACCCTTGAGCGGATGCGCATGCATGAAGGCCTTGTTCAGAACGGACAAGAGCTTGTCCACGCGATTGGTAGAGCCGTTAAGCTTTTGACTTTGTTTAAGAATAGCGTACATGTCGTCTGCGACGTGATTGAAGGTAGGGAGCATGCGCACGCGGTCTCTGTTAGACGACGAGGTGTGTGAGAACGCGAGTGCGTGCGCAAGACCCTCAGAACCCTGGTTGAAGAACGCGTCATCCATGGCAGCCATCAACACCTTCTTGACGTCGTACTCGCTACCGGACTGCTTCAGAGGCAACTTGCCGCCTACTTCCCACAGGTTGTCCACGTCGAGCGCGAGACGACGGTAGTCCTTGATAGGGACAGGAAAGTCGCCGTGCAAGACGCGCACTCCAGATCAAAGCTGGCGATTACCAACGGAGCCATGTCCTCGTTTGAGGTCAAAACAGATGGACGTATACCGATCTCCAGTGATGGACCTCGATGGCTTCTGTGAGGCGCGCGACTAGAGAGTCCGCGCTCACGAACACTCTGTCGCTGGTGGGAGATGCCCCAATCTCAGTGCATGGCGAGTGGGTGCAGCTGAATTTCCCTAGCGTGCTTTACGTGCACTCTGTGTTCATCGCGTGTTCTTCCATGAACTACATGCCGGACGACTTCGCGATTCTCGGGCTCCCGGAAGGGGATGCCGGTTGGCGCAATCTCTATTTCCGTGCGTCGCAGTCGCCCTTTTTAGGAAGAGGGGAAGGGATGTGGTACACGCTCCCTAGAGGTGCAGGTATCTTGCCTCTCGTCGCTGTGAGGTTGGTGGTAACGCGTATGGCATCTCGTGCCACGCTTCCCGGGGTCTTCTCGACATCCGTGCAGGTGGACCTAGTGCGTTTACTAGCGTCAGAGTCGGTGCTTGCATCGGACCTTCTATTTTCAGTAGGAGATGAGGTGGCCCCGACACTGAGTGTGTCTCACGCGGGCTCGGTGGGGGTGAGGTTGGTTGGGACGCCATCGGCGGCCTTGCATGTTGGAAACGCGTTAGAGCCTCGCACAGTCGTCCTTTTTGATAATGATCCTGACCTGCCTAACGAGCACGAGTTTCGCGGGTTCGGGATCTCACCTGCGGCACTCATGATGCGTGTAGAGGGTCCCGAAGCCTCCTTCAGTTTTGAGGCGGGCAGATGCCTCTCCAATTCCGATGAGGTGGCGAGCATCTCCGGCTCGGACGGAACGCTCAGCACAGGAGGATCTCTACGTTTCGCTGGAGAATTCAGACACACGTCCTCGCAACACGCCTTTATCATCGATAACGGGGACTTCATGGCTGGCCCTCTGGTAATGCCAGACGCCCACCGGGACACGGTCCTGATCCGCGACTCCAACACTTACGTAACCATAGGAGGTCGTCTATCGTTCGTAAATAACTACGGAAGTAACGTGGACTTGGACTCTGCAAGCAACCTGGACTTGGACTCTGCAAGCAACCTGGACTCCGTGAACAGAGAGGACTCGAACGCGCTTCTGGTACTCGACTGGAACACCGTGAGTTTGCCTTGCGGGCACGGGATGCTGGGCACACCCGAGGTTCCCTGGGCATCCATTGCCGGTAGGGATCAACTGTACCTACAAGACGGTCGTCTTCTCGGCGCCGCCATCACCGACCTGACGTGGAACGATGCATCGCTTCCGATGGTCGACCGCAATCAGGGCCTGCCATGGGCGGACGTGCATGCGGGGCATAGGTGCCATCACATAGGTTCATCCTCGACGCGATTGGTGAAGGATGAAGCGAGCAGCCTTTTCACTCTACACTTACCAGGAGAAGTCACGCTCGCGATAGGCGGCGCGGACGCCGTCCTCGGGTACTCCATTTCTTCCTCGTCATCGCGGCACGTCGTCGTCGACATCCTCGTCGCGGCCAGCGGTGCTATCCGGGTCGCTGTATTGCCTGGAGACATCTGGACGTGGGAGGAGGACCCAAGAACGGAGGCCGCCGTCACCCTCTGGCGAGTGCAGTTGGCGGACAAGTCCCCCTACGTAGAAAGCATGGAGGCCGTACTGGAGGTGGTGCTCGCTGATGACGGAGGGGGCCCCATCATCGAGGGTACCGAGGGCGGAGGGATCTGGGAGACGGACCCCGATCACCTTGTGCTGATGTTCAAAACAAGAGGGGGTACTACGGAGAAGGCCAAGTCCGATGGAAGAAAACTGGCGCCGCACACCCGTTTACTCTGATCCCTCCAACGAACACTTCTCTTCATACAAGCGTAGTTCTCTCGATATCTTTCGATGAGGTCAGTTGGGGGCGCGCTCTCGGTACCGCCTCCGCTGCATACATGGACCTCAGGGTTGCCTGTTCGTCCGATTTGTTCGCGTTGAGCATCTAGGCAAGTGGATCCGTTTGGGTCAGAGACTGCGTCAATGCGTCAGCTTTGGTGGTCGACGACGTCTCCCTTTCCGGCGACGGGGGCGTCGTATGGGCTGTTTTGCCTGCTGGGGCAAGCGATATCGTATGGTCGAGGAAAGTGGGTGCTGCTTTATCCGTCGATTGCCTATTCGACGAAGAAGATGAGTCGCTTATTGTGGCCCTGCATTTCGGTACGTTTTCCACACATTTCGAGATGGTGACGTTTGACCAGTCTTTGTCCTCATTGGTCGTAACACTTCCTGCGTCTGGGGAGAACGTGGTGGTAGCATCCCAGTCCTCCCCGATGACACCTGGCAACGCGCTCATGTTCAGAGGCATGTGCAACGCCGTGCTCGGAACGTACTCGGAGGTGCGCCTTGCAAGTTCGCTACTCCTGTTGATTCGTGGTGATTCATCCTTTCCTGGGCTAGTGTGGCTTGCGGGATCCGATCAATTGGAGGTACCTGAGAACGCTGTTGCAGTGATCGGTTGCAATAATAACAGTAGTACTTGTACTTCAGCTTGGATGAATGTCGTGTCCCTGCACAACTGTTCGTTGGACAGAGCGATCATGGCGGCGGGCATCACCGATTCTGCGTTGTTCATGTTGACTGTATCTATTGAGGATATCGTAGATCCACGTGCTGTACGGATAGGATGCAGTAGCAGCAGCTACAGCGGCAATCGTTCATTTTCTATCGAACACTTATGTTCCGGTACCGGTGGTGGGGGTGTTCTGGCGTTGCAGCTTCCCGGTCGTTTGTCTTCTCTCAAACTCCCTGGCGCGGCGATGGAAGCGCTCGGTGGCGTGTACCTGTCCGGGAACCGGCAGGTTTTTTCCCCGTCTGTGGGGGGCGCGGGCCTTGTGTTGGCAGAGCCTGACGCGGACGTTGGAATCGTGGCCTCGGGAGATGTCCACCTTCGGAGCACCTTGGGGAGAGTGCGAATTTCCTCTGATATCGTGGCTGAGCGGGACAGTCACGTGCTGGGAAGTTCGTGTTTCCTGGGTCCCACCTCGTTCGAGGCGCCCTCCGCTTTCAACGAGGAACTTGTCGTGGATGGAGACTTGTTTGTGAACCGGTCGATGTCGGTACGTGGTTCGGTATTTTTAGATGGCCCCGTCTCCATGGCACCTTTGGGTCCATCCGTCCGGCTTTCGGACAACGCGCTGACCGTGGTCGGTCAGATTGTTTTCAGGGATGACGGACGCGGCTTCTTGCTGGTCGGAGGGACTTATGCGGACGAGGAGGACCCGCGTCTATTGTTTGAAGGCTTATCGCATCCGGACACAGCCCAGCGGTACTACGGGCGTGCGCAGATGGGCGAGGTCGGTGGGGGGCAGAGTCTGGTGGACGCGGCGTGGATGTACGCAGATGGTATGGAGACGCGCGACCGCACCGTTGGGACGTTCCTGCGTTTGTCCGAGTCTATAAAGTTGCACGCTGGCCAGAAGTTAAGGGCTAGCGTGGACGCTTCTGGGGGGGTGCTTGTGCTTGCCAACGACGGTGATTCGCGTTTCCCACTGACCGTCAGTGGAGATGCACCGTCGGACCTCGTGCAGGCGGCGTTTGGATCCTCGATATCGAGGCCGCCTGTAGCTCCGTTGCCGAGTTACACGGGAATGCGTTTGGAGAGCGGGGGTGGGGCCTTGGTGATTCTAGGTGGCGAGGGGGGTGGCGTGATGCAGGTGTCCGATGTTGGCGTCGCCTTGGATCTGAACCCTGCTGCGGGCTTGTGCGTGTGAACGGTGTGCCGATTCAGTCCACGTCGGACGGGCGCCAGAAGACGAATCGCTCGGATCTTTTGGGTACCTCGTCTGCGGACATTTTGCGGAGGCTGCGTCCGTGCACGTACACCCACCGTGGCGTGGTGGAGGCGGGGTTCATAGCACAGGAGGTGTTCTGCGAGGTCCCGGAGATGCGTCACCTCATCTCACTCCCTAGAGACTTTGAGATCGATGACGACAACACGCTTGGCAATGCGCCGGTCGGGTCAGTGGGTTTGAACTATGTGGGCATTATCGCGTACCTAGTGAGCGCAATGCAGGAGCAAGCAAAAAAGATCGAGGACCTCCAGGCGAGAATCGCCAAGTAGTTCAAGGCATGTAGAGACACATATTACGAGTATTGGGACTCGTCACGGCAGGACTTGTATCGTCAATTGTTGTGGCTTCCAAAGACAGGCGTCCGCAAAACAATGGTCACGTACTCACCAGAGAATGAGGAATCCTTCATGCTTGGTCAGGGACAGGCATCCGACCTTGTCAAACTCCTGCTGGTTCATGACAAGCTGCAGTCAAGGTTGGATACTGAGAAAACCTTACGATCAAAAGAGAGGATGAAGATAAAGATGCAGATGATTCGCATTTGGAAGAGAATTTTTTACCTCAAGAAAGAGTTTAGGGACCAGACAACAAATTTCTTGGCCGCTGGCTACGATGTGTTGTTGGTACCTCAATTGGATACGGCGAAGATGACAATCAGTGCTGAACGGGAGCTGACAACCAAGGTTGCCCGTCAGATGCTGACTTTGAGCCACTCTGTGCTGTTCAATCGGCTGAAGGAGAAGTGTGAAGAGTACGGGACAGTGTTATTGCATGTGCTTCATTACACAAGTCAGACATGCCCTATGTGGGTCACATGTGGGATTAAAAAAAATAAACTGGAAACTTGGAACAATCCAGAGTACATGACAGTCTTGTGAACAGGCCATCCGTCAATGAAATCTTCAAGATCGGAATCGTCTACGATGCTTCTGATCATCTGGAACAATCCAGAGTACATGACAGTCTGGTGAACAGGCCATCCGTCAATGAAATCTTCAAGATCGGAATCGTCTACGATGCTTCTGATCATCTTGGAACAATCCAGAGTAATCCAGGACAGTCTTGTGAACAGGCCATCCGTCAATGAAATCTTCAAGATCGGAATCGTCCACGATGCTTCGAAACATCCAACATACTCTGTAGTTGATTGAGCGTCCTGAATACTGCTTCCAAGCCTTCACATACAGGACATGAGGAGCGTTGGCCATCGCACAGAGGGAATCGATAGCTTCGAACGCATGGTAGCCTTCGTCATTGCAATCAATGTAGACACGATGCGTCACACTATCGTAATCCATAACCAATGATGCGGAGTTACACACGTTTTTGATGCTCTTGCACAAAATGAGGGGCGCAAGTTGTGGAGTAAATCCTATGTCAACCAGCGTCTCCAGCATGACATTATGTGAGAGTAATATTGATCCATTGTGAATGAATGTATGTTAGTTAGTTCTGTCGTCATAATCCAATCAATTTTTTTTACAACCACCGAATACAATGCAGTACAATACAGTACAATACAGTACAGTACAGTACAGTACAGTACAGTACAGTACAGTACAGTACAGTACAGTACAGTACAGTACAGTACAGTACAGTACAGTACAGTACAGTACAGTACAGTACAGTACAGTACAGGGTCACTAAGACACAATAATCATTCATCACAACATGCACTTGCACTCGCGATCACTACAGGACCTACAGTCGGCGGAACAGTAAAATGAAACATCCAAAAAACGGTATAAGGCGGTGACAATCATATATTGTATGAGTGGATGGTCCTATAAAATGACCCGTCCAGCAAAGAAACCTCCTTACATGACGCATTGCACATCAACAAAGACCCCGTGTTTTTTTGGGCCACGGTACTCTGGGGAAGAGGCGATCGCTTAAGTGCGGCTGGTCCTTCAATGGACACTCTCGAAAGTACCGACAAAAGAACGATACGGAGTCTGCAGGATGGAGAGCCGTGATCTAAAAAAGAACCACGATATTCTCGTTAACATCCTGCAATTTGTTGATTCAAAATCGTATTGGTGTTCCACTGCCCCGTGGGTTTCTACACCATTAGGTTACACCGTAAGGTGTGCCGTACACGAGGCGGTTTCATTTTAGTATTCCGTCGACTGTACCAAGTGACGTTCTCAATCGCAGATCCCTACAACGAGCGCGTTCAAGGCGTTTAGCGACCGTTTCAAGGGGCGAGTTGCCGTCATTGACGAATTCCGTACAACAAAGATCTGGCACAAGGACAGCACCACAGTCCTCCAGAGTGTGCAGTCCGAAAAAGAAGGGCGCACGTGTTGGTCACGCGACTGTCAATATTCGAATTGACTGCGGCAAAGAGGGATGCCGATACTGCAACGTTCGAGGAGTACGCGTCGAGAAGTTGGTTTCTAGACGCCGCTATTTGTACAACCCCCCTTTGCACGGAAGAGGCCGGGGGGAGGTTGCAGTAATGGTTAGCAAACACCGTGCCTGCCTCCACGTTGCCCGTCGGGATGCGTAGACTCTCGACTTGTCTGAAGTCTACGTTCGGTCCCGACACCACCAGGCTCCCTGCGACGCTTAGCGGGCCTGCGACGTCAACGCTGGGTGCGAACAGCGTGCCCTCGTGAAGCGTCATCCCCACGCCTGGCTTGATGTCAAGGAACGAAGCCCCCACTTCCTGCGCCCTCCATGTGTAGCGCTGAGAGGGGAACTCAGTTCCCCCGCCGGTGTGGAATAACATGCGGTCTGTTCCATCTGCGCTCTGGAGCCACATGTCCGTCTGCCACATGCCGTCGGAGGGCAGTTGGATGCTGTTGTTGGAAGTGCTCGTGTTTCCACCATACCCTTCCATGACGGATAGGGTCGTGTTCAGAGTCGCGAGCTTCGTTTGCACGTAGTTGCTTAGCTGCACGTACGCCATGTTGAGGGCGTACGCGGACGGGGGTTGGTCCATGTACGCGCATCTGAAGTCCACAGGAAGGTTGCAGTACGTGTACGCCATGAGCGATCCTGCGACGACGTCCGCGCACGCGATGGACCCCATTTGCATGGTTTCGAAGCCGGTGGGGATCATGGACCCATAATACGATTCATTGTTGGCACCGCCTGTGGATGCGGATGCGACCCTCGATACGATGAGATTGCTGAGCGTGACATACGCGGTAGCTAGAGCGTTGGCTGTCGGTGGGAGTATGAGGGAGTTGGTTATGAAGTCGTCCACGAGGTTGTCGAAGTTTGTAGCGCTTATCGCCCCGTTCTGCACAACAAGACTATCTCTCACGATCAGGTTGCTTTGCATGTGTGCGGTGGTTCGGAAGAGAACGTCCGTCTGTGAGATGCGAAGAGCGTCGTTCTCTTGGACGCCCAGCGTAAGGGTGGCGCCTACATCCGGATGCGAAGGATCGCCCGCTCGCAGTACGGCGCTGTGCTTGCCGTCTGCGACCTCGGTTGCTGTGAAGAAGACGTCGTCTCCGTGCCTGAGAGCGAGAGCTGCGTTTCCTGGAGTAGTGATAGCTGGGTCCATAACGATCCCGAAGGTGGGTGCCTCCGTGTGTATGACAGGGTTGTTTCCCACCATTCGAAGGTGCATATTGTCTGTGCTGCTGCTGCTCATGTTGTGCTGCTGCTGATGCTGTTACTACCTTTACGGGAATTTAAAAATTCCCGTAACAGAGTATAAATGGGGTTTGTGTAAATGACGTTCAACAATACCTTCCAATCATGAAGATCGACAAGGTCTCTTGGGAGGCTTTGTCTGCCCTCGTCGGTAAGCGTCCCACCTCTGGCGGCGGGCATGCAACGGAACTTGAGGCATCTTACGTGCATCCGTCCACCCACCTTAGACATCAGCACTATCGTGTCCCTGACAGGCGCATCGCCATGCGCGCGATCGAGCTCATGCGTACCCGGTATCCCGCCATGCCTGTGTCCGATACGCTCGACGTGTCCGTGAGGTCTGGGAGGAGCTTCCCTCGAGATGGTGCGCAACAAATTAGGACGCGTCTGACATTGTCCCCTAATTCAGACGACGAGAAGGAGCGCATTTCGGCAATGGAGACGTTCGCCAAATCTCTCCTCGGGCGGCGCACAAACGCCACCGCCGTCACGGTCACCGAAAAGCGACTGCTCGGATATGTGACCATTCCCGAGTACTCCATGCGCGTTAATCTGCGCAAAGAAACTGAAAGAACCGAGAGCGCAGGCCTGTCAGGTCCGTACGAGGTGATAAACTTCCGTTTGAAACGGCGGTTCAGTTTCGAGATGACTCCAATGTTCCGGCTCGACATCACGGCAGTCCGCTTTGCGGCGGTTCCCCAAGGATACTCTAGCCAAGGAATGTATCATCAGCAGCAACGGGACTACACTGGGTGGTTCTCTCAACACGTATTGGGCGCTGCAGAGACGTACGAGTTCGAGGTCGAGTTGGTGAAATCTAGTCCGTCGGCGCCTGGTGACATTTCAGGTGCCTCCGCCCCCAATGAGAATGATACCATCGCTCGGGGATTGATGCAATGTTTTTTGGTCGTTTTGAAGGTGATCGACGATTCTGAGGTTGCGCTTTCTCTGAGCGAGAAGCATCGCGTGATGGAGATGTATTGGCGCCTACTGGCGCTAGGTGACGACGACGGTGCGCAACACCACCCCAACAACCCTAGTAGACGTCCGAATGGTCTCGTCGCCCCGAAACCAGCAACGCTGGACATGTTGAACCTCCCTTCTGGTGCGTCAGCTATCCCTGGAGCAGTTTCCATCACTGATAACAAGTACACTGTCACGGAGAAGGCAGACGGCGAGCGGCGTCTCATGGTGGTGGATGACGAAGGACGTCTCTTCACTCTAGACGATCCTCTCGGTGTGCATGCGTTCGCTACCAAATACAGCGCCTCCACGGGATACAGACAGTGTCTACTCGACGGAGAGTACGTCGTAGACCACACAGGGGATTCGGCATCACCTATATTCGCCGTGTTTGACGTATACGTCGCCAACGGCAAGTCGGTCGCACATCTGCCGCTCGTGGATGCTTCTGCTCACACGAAGAAAAAGAAAAAATCCAAATCCAAAGAAGACGAGACCTGTAGACTGGAGGTGGCGCGCAACGCTCTCGCGGGTTTACCTGACAATTTCTTCGTTAAGACGTTCATATTCTCCGTTGAGGATACCGATACATCATCAATATTCCAGCACGCGGCAGCTGTCCTCCGGCGTCGTGACTCAGGCTTGTATCCGTACCACATCGACGGCCTGGTCTTCACCCCTGCTGACCTTCCAGTTGGAGGGACCTTCGACGATGCCAAACGCCCAAGTTCGCTTGCCCGCATCCGAACGTGGCGAGAGGTGCTCAAGTGGAAGCCACCAGAAGACAGCACCATCGACTTCTTGGTAAAGTTTACTGATACTTCAGCGGATTCCAGGCTAGCGGATCATGAAACGGCGCCAACACGCCAACGCGTTGATCTGTTGGTTGGGTACAACACGGACGCTATCGGTGGAAATGACGGCACACGCGACCTGCGCTCGTTCTTGGAGGCTTCAGCCTCCGAGGTGAGAAACACAGAGGCAGTACTACCATCCAAGACGAGGTACCAGGCGCGTCCGTTCGCATTCTTGGAACCGCCATCAGCAGCATCTCCTGCTATGCCTCCGTTATATACTGCAATTCTCCCCGAGAACTCGAAGTGCGAAAACGGTGACCTCATCAGCGACGGTATGGTGGTAGAATTCGCCTACCGCAACGAGTCCTCTCGCCATTCTCCGGCAAATTGGGTGCCCAAGCGCATCGGTTACGACAAGACGGAATCCGCTGCGGCTACTGGACGTGTGACAGCCAACAACTACGAGACAGCGATGAACGTGTGGCGCACGATCATGCACCCTGTTTACGAGGCGATCATTACCGACGAGGAGACCCTTGACGAGGCATCCGCTCGCGCCGAACTTGTCAAGTCTGTCTACTTCATCACGCGCATGCGCACAGACGAGGGCGGCATGGTGGTCATGCACAAGTTTCACAACTATGTGAAAGCGCACTTGATATCGAGCTTCGCTGGCGCGTCGCCGCGCATATTCGACTTCGGCGTGGGCAAGGCCGGTGATCTGCACAAGTGGATACACGCAGGGGCGTCCAAGGTGGCTGGAATCGACAAGTTCTCGCCCAATCTGACAGACCCGGTAAACGGCGCGTACGCACGCGCTCTGCAGACCAAGGGCAAGCTGAGTGCGAACAATGAAGAACACACCATTGTTCCGGAAATGCTTTTTTTCCCATTCGATGCCACTACTCCAATCTACGAAACCGGGAAAGAATGGGAGGAGGGATCGGTTTCCATTCCTGAATCAGATCACCTAATCGTAAGCGCCGCGCTGCACGGAAACAACGACAAAACGGAAGAGGACGCCACGGCACGCAGTATGGCGAACTTCGCTAAGGAGGGCACGTTCAACCTAGCGACGTGCATGTTCGCAATCCATTACTTCTTCAAGTCCCCAGCGCGTCTCTCCGGGCTCTGCCGCAACGTCGCCGCGGTGCTAAGGCCGGGTGGAACCTTCATAGGCATTTCACCAGACCGCGACGCTATCGCGGAAGCGCTCTCCAGTACAAATGTGGGGGAATTCGTGGAAGGAAGGTCTTCAGTTGGAGCTTCATCCGGGGGATCCTCGCTTCTCTGGCGGATTACAAAGCGGTACGCCGCTGCGTCCGCCAAGAACAAGTACGGGAGACAGGTGGACGTGTTCGTAGAGAGCATCGGACAGGATATTCCCGAGTTCCTGATGGACTACAAGGAGCTTGTGCGCGCGATGGGCGAGGTAGGAATGCGACCACTGACTTCAGCAGAGCTTAAGACAAGCGGTCTGGGGCGCTACTCAACCGGTATGATAGAACCTCTGTTTGACAAGGTTGTAGGCAAAGTAGGCGGGTTGGATCACACCATGGTCAAGGTCACGCGGGGGGGGGGGCGGCAACTCAGAAGTTGTTGAACGCACCGCCTGCATTGCGGGAAATGCTTGGGAACAAGATGACTCCTGAGGAGAAGCAGTACAGTTTCTTAAGTCGTTGGTTCGCGTTCCGAAAGAAAGACTCTGACGTTTAAAGTTGGGCCAGGCTACACTACGGGAATACTTGGGACCGCGATGTGAACGCTTCCAGGAACAACTGATGCTTGCTTACACTCCACCAAGTCTTTGGGAGAGAGCGACCTCTCGCGTTTTGCCGAGACGCGCAGAGAAGTTCCTCGACCCCCCCCCCACATGATCCTGATTAGGGGACACAGTGTGTCACACTACAACCTGTTGCACCCCCCCCCCCAACATTGCCCAAAATCAACGATCTGCAGTTGTTTAGAGTATAAAAAGGTGTGTCCCACTTTACTGTAAGGTTTTAACATGGCGCATACATTCTACCACGATGGGACAGGTGAACAAGCCGACCCTTTGTGTAAGAAGTTTATGGAGTTTGATAATGACATGTGGATTTGTTTGTTGACTCCTTCAACCTATACAGAGGAAAAAGATCTACTGAAAATGCATGAAGCAACCGCCCGGTACACAACCATTCGTCAAGAGTTGTTCAATCTTGTGAAGGAGGTGAACGATTGCTATTTTTGTCATGTTCCAAATTAAATATGCCGAGGATAGGATTTCATGCAAATATGTTGCGTTTTAGGACTTCATGCAAATATGTTGCGTTCTAGAAATGTGGAGGTATAAAGCTGTAATTAATTGTTTTAGTTAGTTGATTGATCTACTTTTCTACAGAAGAAAACATGTCAGTCTTCGTCGCTACTATGCCAAGAAACAGTCTTCAGTGGACGATGTTCGTTGTGTAAGCACTATCAAAGCTTTTGCTTTTCTCTCGGCGGATGCTGTCTGCTGCATCCCATGTTGTATGTGCTTCGGAGGTTGCTGCGGTAAATACGAACCATGCTCAGCCAGTGCATTCGACCTGAAAACCAAGCCTGGACAGGAAAGGTTCGTAGCGACCTGCTTGGTGCAATGCATTGCATCGATGATAATGCCATTCACGTTGTGCGGATGCTTCTGGGCATGCTGCGGCACTTGCACACCGTGCGCTAGAGGAGTCTTCAACATGGTCAAGCGCAACGATTCAAAAGTGGTGCCATCAACAACTGTCACCAAACCGCCCACAGAGCAGGATATCAACAGAGATATTCAGGATTTTACCAACAACTTCTTGGCCAGAAATTAGAGTAAAGGAGTGCGTGTTCAAGACGCGCGGGGAGTCTGCGCAAGCCGCCGCGGCATGTGTGAGGATGGACGTACGAGGAGTCTGCGCAAGCCGCCGCGGCATGTGTGAGGATGGACGTACGAGGAGTCTGCGCAAGCCGCCGCGGCATGTGTTTTACACCACACCTGTCCGCACACATTGCGAACCTGCAGCTCAATCCCTCTTCATAAAGCCAATCGGATTGTCAAGCAGAAGCCGACTGATGTTCGTAAACACAGAAGTTTTCAGTACACCAAAGTCAGATAAATCATACAAAACACAAACCCTCTGAGTTTGTACCAATCAGTTTAAAGCACGAATGGTATGGATAACCACACTGAACACATTCAAAACATTCCCGGCTTCTTCCGAGTGCCGTTTTATAACACCAAGATGCCACCGACTCACCCGGTCATTCAGGCAATACAGGATGCCATGCCACCCGAAGGAACTGAGACTTATAAATTGTATGAGAATGACGTGAAGACTTTGGAGGATGTCAAGGAGTACCTGCGCACTTGGTTCATCCGCCAACCGGGGGGGTACTCTAGGGAGTGGGATGGCGCCCACTACACATTGGTCATGGGGTTTAGACGGGGCTACTGGAGTCACCAGGTGTTTGTGGACACCGACACCGGCCTCTACATTTTCACATGTGATGAGGAGAAGGAGATTCCTCCGTTTGTCACAGGGGAGTTCTCTTCCTTCGAGGCCGTAATAGACGATATTGCAGCATATTTTGCCAAGGTGTGGAAGATACACTCGACGGAATACTAAAATGAAACCGCTTTCTGGAGTGTACGGTACACCTTATTGCAGTGGAACACCATCATGTTTTTTGTAGCCCATCAACAACACAGTTGACAATAAAAACGTTTTCCTTGTTCGTCTCAAAAAGTTTGCTTACAAATTCACGTCGTTTTCGATGCACACCAAAGCGTTTCCACCTGCACAGAGTAGAACGACTGATGTTCGTAAACACAGAAGTTTTTAACACCCCAAGTCAGCGACCATTCTTAACGCCAATTTTCTAACGGCGATGTCGTACATTTATTTCCATCTGATATATGTTTCATTTTACTGTTCCGCCGACTGTAGAATTCACACGGCAGGAATCATTTATTTGTGTCGTCTAGATCATAAGAAAAAAACTGTTGTAAACATCTGAGGGTATACATACAGCTAGGGACATTTGATATTGGGACACCTTCTATTTTGGGGATTCTGAAAAGTTGACCAATAATGGGCGTTCCTGCCTCCCGGCCGATTTTTTTAAATTTCTAATCAGGATTTAGAGCCTCCTGAACGACTCGATAGCTTGAGACATCAGCACCAAGGAATCACAATTCCGCTCCATACCATGTTTCGCAACCAGTCAAAATCGGCCGGGAGGCAGGAACGCCCATTCAATTCAAGATTTGTAACCGATCTTGTCAATACAGATACTGTCTTCAGGTGATTGACACAAAAAATTCAAGGCATCTAAAGACACTGAATTTACATGTTCAAAGTACCCTGAAAAGTCAAACTGATGGCTAACATCGTGCGCATCAATAATCCTTTTCAAAGCGTTACTGTAATCAAATATATCTGCTACATCTGGAATTATTGGGCACATGCAGCGATATTTTCGCTTGAGCAAACTAAAGACATTCTCAATAGCGTTAAACTCTGGACTGTAAGGAGGTACAAAGAGTGGTCGTATTCCTACAGAACCGAACATAGAAATCGTCTCCTTTGAATGATGGAACTGGATATTGTCAAGGACAGCGACTGTACCCCGCTGTACATGTAACTCAGATACAAACTGTACAAAGTCGACTTTCTTGCAATTTTGATCAAGGATCTTGTAATGAACGATACCTTTAGCATAAACGGCAGCAATTAGTGTCAATTTGGACATTCGCAATGTCCTAGAAATTTGGATATTTAAACGTTTGCCGCGTTGACAGTACCCTCTGCGACAAGTGTCACCAATGTAAAAACCCGCCTCATCGATGCTTAACAAATCCGATGTCGGAACGGCTAAATACTCCTTACAAAAACGGTCGACAGAAGATTTGTGGTCATTCTTGTGCCGAACTGTCTTGTATGCGCGCTTGCGGGTGTAACCAAGTTTGTGTGTGTAGCGTCCACAAGTTTTTGGAGACATCTTGACAGAGGACAGAGAAGTCACACCCTCTGCAAGCTGAGACATTGTCAAGAAGGGATTGGAGTCAATCAGTTGTTTTATAGCAGCCTTGATATCTTCTGTAATGACACTCACCCTTTTCTTCCGATGATGTTTTATATTGGCTTTGGTGACCCAACGTTGGAGTGATGATTTTGATACTTTGTACAGCAAACTAACTTTCCTCAAACTACGATTATAGTATTTGTAGTGAACAACCGCGCGGTGTCTTATCTCTGCATCAATCATGATAACGTAGGAAATGTGTATAAGGAAATGTGGGTGCAATATTATATCACCAAAAGAAAAAGAATACTCACCCCCTCTTAATGGGGGTAGTGCAAGACAAAGGAGATGACGATATTAACATCAGCGTCGTCAAGAAGACGCTTAATTCTCTGTGCATGGATGTATCGAGGCATCAGATCTCCTCAAGGATACAAAGCATGGTACTCTTAATCAACCACGCAGTTGCAGAGGCATACTTATTTGCAAACTTTCATATCACAAGATGCCTCGATGATGGAGACTTTGACGTCAAGCAGTTACCACACCTGGATCGGAACTTTTATTACAGGTGCCTCCTTGCGGTATCGACCTCCAATGTTCGAAAGGATACTCTGGGCCACAGCTTCAATGATACCATGGTTGCTTTCGACGCCCTAAGACCTGCAGGCTACGTGAAGGTGGACGTTCGTCCTTGGGGACAAGTAATCGCAGACGTCTCAATACAAATGGCGACGATGGCGTGCAACAGCGTCTGGGCAAACGTGGACAGGGTCGTTATCAAGTACCTGCGCTTGAAACATCCCTCTCTGAAGAAACATTTCAAGAAGATTGTCAAAGCGGTTGTCCAGTACCCAGAATCGAAAATCGACACAATCATCCCAGAGGGCCTCGTGCATGCGATCCACATCAAAGAGGTTGTCAGTCACTTGAGGGCTCTCTTTCCGCTGCCAAGAGGGAAGCAGTTCAACACTAGAGCGCACCTGACAATGCGATTGTTCCATCACGTGCTTACAGAGTTGGGAGAGGTCGGACGAGTGGATCCAAAAGATAAAAAAACAAAAAAAAGTCACCCCCGTCTGTTCAGTATCCTTCCTCGCAAGAACGGCTTCACAATTTCGTACGTCCCGATATCGTCCATGACTTTCATGAAGCTTCTCAGCATGGGTGATTCGCCACTCGAGAGCGTCTCTGGCGATGGACGTTACGAGAACCATACAATGCTGTGGCGAAAGTACTTTAATGTCCAAGGTCTTGAGACGAAAAGGTCTCGCTTTGACAACCGAATCCTCAGCGACGGTAAAGGGGTATCCGTCCAAATGAAGCAGAAGGGTAAAGAAGAGTTCGTTGAAGAAGGAGAAAACGCAGGCTATCCCAAGGACGCAAATATCGTAGGGTGCAAGGACGCAGTGGGTCCGCTGCGTGTCGGAGTAGACCCTGGAATGACAGATATCGTCACGGTAGCATCTTTTGCAGGTCGCATTGAGTCTTTCAGCTCGGCTCGCTTTAGCGAAGTTGCTGGGTACAAAACAAGCAAGCGTTGCACCTACAAATGGAATGACGAGACTCAAGACCTCGTGAAGTCCATTCCATCGCCTAATACGAGCAACATGGTCGACCTGCAGGACCATGTCAGAGCTTATCTCAAAGCGCTCCCGATCCTCCTACAACACAGAGCCAACAAAGGCTACCGATCTATGTGATTCTTTCGATACGTTGGTAAACAGAAGACGATTGAAAAGGTATGCGATGTGATTGCACCAAGGGCACGGACGACCGTTGTTGGCTTTGGCAACTGGTCCAACCAAGGGTATGGTATCAGTCGTTCATGTTCTGGGCCCATCAAAGAGATCAGGAGGTGCCTCTCACGTCGTAAGAATGTTTTGTTCAAAAACGTCGACGAACGCAACACTTCTTGTAAATGTCACGGCTGCTTCCAGAGGCTTGTCAACATGAAGGCAGACAGCGTAGTCTGGCGCGGAGTTTGCAAAGAGTCCCCAATCGACGGGTCTATAACTGTTGAGAAGCAGAAGATGGTGGTGAAGAACGTCAAGGTCCACAAAGTACTGCACTGTAGAGACAGTGTCAAAAGCGCATCATCCAATGTGCGCTGTGGTGCAACCTGGAACCGAGACGTGAACGCTGCCAAGAACCTTCTTCTGCTTCTGACAACGTGGATGGACGGGAGAGAGCGACCTGAGGCATTCTGTGTTCCCTCGCCTCCCCCCAAAACCACAGTTTCCATCGAGGCGAGTGTGAGCGCTAAACCGACCGACCCACCTGGGTTTGTCAGCAGATTGCCTTGTTATCCTTTGGGCCAGCTTAAATGCTGAAATACAGAGATGAAGGGCAAAAATATGTACTCGCCTTTAGCTGATCTACCCATTGGGTTCAAGGGTCACCGGTAGGGCGTCCCACAAATTGCGTCTCCGACTGTATGAGGACAACGCCAGAAATAATGCAAATGTGTGTTGATGCGTGGACAGAAAGCTTACGGGACAGTATATTGGCATTACATAATATCAAAAGTTCAATTGATGCTACGTATTTCACACAGTACCAGCGAGATATAATCACACAATCAGTCATCGATCTCCAAAAAACAGTGAACAGCCCCGTTTTTCACACGAGACGCTTTACACATCAATCCACTTGTCAACAGTCGCAGGTGGAATGCACGTCCGAATCAAGGTGAGCTCGACAAAGTCGATGCTACGCTGCACGAAATCTGACAGTGTCAACGATCTGCAGTTTTTTTAAGTATAAAAAAGTGTGTCCCACTTTACTGTAAGGTTTTAAAGTGGTCACGATAAATAATGGCATCAAAGATCATCGATATCGTCCTCAATCCCACGGATTTGAACGCGATCGACCTTTCCAGTGTGAACTCAGTATGTCGGTGGTCATCCAATTTCAGGTTCTTTGACCTTTCTGCCGGAGAGGAGCACTAAAGATTACTCGCACATGTTGCGCGTTCCGTCCGACGTCCCACTATCATCGATATCGGGCACTTTCAAGGTTTGTCAGCCGCTGCGCTATCCTTAGCGACCGAGAAGACGGTGCGCAGCTTCGACCTTATATCTTCCCTGCCTTCAGACCCGTCAGTTTCCACCGCGATCCACATCCCCAACGTACGTCTTGAGATCGGCCCGAACTACATGCGCGATCTCCCTGACCACCTGCAAACCTCAGACCTCGTCATTCTCGACATTGACCACCTGGGCAAATCGGAACGCGATAACTTCAAGGTCCTGGAGGAGGCGAAGTTCGACGGACTCCTCATAGTGGACGACATTCACTTGAACGAACACATGCAGCGTTTTTGGGACGACATCAAGCAGACCAAGTACGGCATCAGCTCGTCAGGTCACTGGTCCGGTACGGGGCTCGTCATCTTCGCCCCTGAACGCTTCCGCGTTTCGTGGAAAAAGGTGCCTACAGTCAACTGAATACTAAAATGAAACCGCTTCGTGTCCGCCTGCTTGATGAAGCTGCCCCCATTTGTCTGCATGAGTAAGCCCTTCTTCCCTCGCACACAGCTTCGTCACCTCCAAGTGCGCGCTCCCTACGGGGGGCAAAATGAAATTTGATAATGAAATTGCTCACCACATGCAAAACGCATTGCCGCACGTCTGGAAACAGCAACGTGCATTCGTTTTCTCAGCACACACCTGATGGCATTGATGCTTGCTTCATGTTTCCGAATGATGCACTCTTTGCGTTCAAGTTTGTTGACACATCTCAGTAAGCTCATGCTGGAACTAAGCATCCTTATTCTCCTCACGCAAGCGCATCATGCCCCACAACTTCTTAGCAGCATCGGCCTGCTGCTGGGCTGCCTTCACGAACGCATAAACTGCAGCCTGCTTGTCAGCCTCTGCCTGCTGCTGGGCTGCCTTCACAGCCGCATCAACTGCAGCCTGCTTGCAATCCTCGGCCTGCTGCTGGGCTGCCTTCACAGCCGCATCAACTGCAGCCTGCTTGTCAGCCTCGGCTTGCTGCTGGACTGCCTTCACAGCCGCATCAACTGCAGACTGCTTGCCAGCCTCGGCCTGCTTCTGGGCTGCCTTCACAGCCGCATCAACTGCAGCCTGCTTGTCAGCCTCGGCTTGCTGCTGGACTGCCTTCACAGCCGCATCAACTGCAGACTGCTTGTCAGTATTCATCCCTAAACAAAGAGAACACATATGTCTTATGTGAGAATAAACACATACAGCAGCGGTAACCCCAAGCTGCCACATGCAAGCAACCTCAGCAACTAACTTCCAACTGCATTGGGAGGAACCTCCAACATACATCCGGCCTGCCGCTTGATCTGCATTTAACCCTCATACAAATTCATGACACCCCCCCAGCCCTTCTTGCTGCTGCATGAACTCCCGTGCAGGGGGGCTGAAAAGCGTGACAAGCAAGCCCACAACCCTCTCTCACCTTCAGTTAACCCACAGGGCTAACCTCAATGGGCTGCACATTTGGCACTGGTCTGCTTTTTAGATGCTTTGGCATTCGTTCAAGGGATATCATTCACATTACAGTACAGGGTGTCCCAATTTTTTTTTAGAACAAGTGTATACAAAAAAGAGGCAGGAGGTTTTCTATGGTTTACTAGAATGATGACAAAAAGCCAAAGAACTTGTACATGAACACATTGATTTTCGCCACCTGCTGCCTCCTATTCGCGGTTGTTGTTGTGGCCTTGTTCAAAAGCAAAAAGTATATCGAAAAGGTTACCGAGTACAAGTTATTCTTGTCAACGGTCCTCTTTGGTCTTTTCGCATTGTCATTAGTTTCACTACTGGCCGTCTGGAACTACGAGGCGAGAATAAAGAAAATGATGGCAACCGCGTACGACACACGGCGACTCATGAACGTATCGACATGCCCGGACTATTGGACGCTCGAAGAAGATGGTTCGGGAGAACGGAAGTGTTGTCGACAGTACACGGCAGACGGCACTGTAGGGTACATATCCATGCCCGGGAAAGAAAACACCATCAATATGAAAAAGTACGATAGGCAGCCCGCGCTCAAAATATGCAATACATATGAGAAAGACTTGCAAACTTCATGGTCAGCTCTGAAGGCCGAATGCGAAGCGTACAATTATTTAAAACAACTTCGACTCTTGATAAGTAAGATGAGTCCCGGACGACACGACATACAGCTACACTCGACGGAATACTAAAATGAAACCGCTTTCTGGAGTGTACGGTACACCTTATGGTGTAGCAATTGCAGTGGAACACCATCATGTTTTTTTGTAGCCCATCAACAACACGCATCCCTGCAAAATGGAAGCGGTCTCCCTTGACCCAACCACCAGTAGTTTTAACGATAACAGGTTTTTCTACAGGGGAATACCCATAATGTGGCTTGAGACGCTCACTAAACCCACATTCGTCAACTGATACTAAAATTTTCCCAGCATTGATTGTATCATTGTATCTACTACAAAATTCAGTGACAAGTGGAACTAAGTCCCCTTTACACTGTCCACGGAGTTTGCTCCTTTTTCTTGTAAAACCAATGAGTTTTATGAAACGATACACTGTTTTAGTTGATAATCGTAAATTGTGAGTACTTTTGAAAAATGCAACAACACCTCTTGCGGTTTTGCATTGAGTTGACAATAAAAACAATTTCAACAAATCTTTGTTCGTCTCAAAAAGTTTGCTTACAAATTCTCGTCGTTTTCGATGCACACCAAAGTGTTTCCACCTCCACAGAGTAGAACGACTGATGTTCGTAAAAACATAAGTTTTCAGTACACCAAAGTCAGAGACCATTCTTAACGCCAATTTTCTAACGGCGATGTCAAACATTTATTTCCATCTGATGTATGTTTCATTTTACTGTTCCGCCGACTGTAGGGACATTTAAAAGTCTCAATACAAATGGCGACGATGGCCCGTATTATTTTTCGAACCACGTACGGACAAAACTGTACATGTCGTAAAATCGCAAAGAGTACACATTTACAGAATTCCCTATAATTTCCAACCTCCACTTGGGAGGCAGGACAAGCACCTCACCCGCGTTCAATCGCACTCGAAATGGAGTTTTCTGCATATGCGGATGAACAATGTCTACTTCTGCAGGCACCGATGAAGATTCTGTCCAGGTCACAAGGCATCTAGCGTCATTTGTAACGCCGCTAGCAGAGGATAACAGTTGTGTAGGTCCCGCACGAACATATGAGAAACGGAGAAGAGATCGAACTTGTTGCATCCCTGAAACATTGCCGCGTGTGAGGAGTACAGGTTTTTTTTCATTAATCAAAAGGTCCCCAGCAGCCGCACTATCTATAGATGTCTGGACAATTTCGGGTCTAAGTACAGGATTGGAATGAAATTTTACCTGCGCAGAGAAAATCAAGATAAATAACAACATAATAAATATGATCACAAACAAAATCATGACATGTACATGTATTTTAGTGTAGAATAATCTACAAATTTAAATACGCATTAAAAGTCACCCCAATCATTGTTCCCCCCCCCCCCTCATTAAAAAAACCAACATTCCCTCCAATATCATTATCAATATCTGCAAATATATCATCATCATTGTCCCCAAACACGTCCTCTTCATCATCAGCAACAGCATCGTCAGCAGCAGCATCGTTTTCCTTAGGGGAGTCATCGTTACCCCCGCTATTATCTCCACCTCCAAATGCACCTGCGATGAGATCCACAACTGCAAAAGCAGCTATAACACCCAAAGCAGTGAAGAAACCGGCCTGCAAGTAGTCCATGATACTTGACTGTTGTTGAGGACTGGCATTCGATTGCTGCAATTGTTGTTTGGTTCCAGCCTCCAACTCTTTGAACCGTTTCTGAACCTGTTTCTTCATATCAGCTACGCGCGCTTTGTAAGATTTTATGATCTTCGCTTCGCGAGCATTTAAAGCCTTAACTTCAGCACGAAGCTGTTTTAACTCTTCTGAAGATGATAAAACCTTGCCACCAACGGCTTTGCCACCAGCGGCCTTGCCACCACCTACCTGTTCACCAACGGCCTTTCCAATAGAGACCTTTCCAGAAACGGCCTTTCCAACAACGGCCTTTCCAACAGAGACCTTTCCAGAAACGGCCTTTCCAACAACGGCCTTTCCAGCAGAGGCCTTGCCAGCAGAGCCCTTTCCAACAACGGTCTTGCCAGCAGATTCCTTTCCAACAACGGTCTTGCCAGCAGAGCCCTTTCTAGAAGCGGTCTTGACATCATCGGTTTTACCAGTAATAACTGATACTTCATTTTGTTCTGCATACGATCGTCCTGCAGCGAGTTTTCCGGTAGATATTTTTTTTGTAGAGGCGTTTCCTTTAAAACAGGATGATGGCATTTTATTAAACAACCAGTTTTTAATCAGAGTACATTTACATGATGAGATCCGTACATGGATTCTGAGACCCGGGTCTTCACTGGAACGACGTCGCACATTAGCGGGCCTCCGCAAATTCCTGTAACGTTGACGGCTTGCATACCATTGTGACCGTTCATCACGTTAAAGTTTATATATTCTCCTTTCCGCAGAGTCTTGTAGTTGCTCGTCAGAGGACGGATGCCGCTGTGGTGCACGAAGATATCGCGCCCCTTGTGCACGCTGTCGTTGATGACAGTGCAAAAGCCGTATCCCAAGCGATCATTGAACCACTTGACTTGTCCTGTTAGTTCGCCGACAAGGAGTGCGACGTACATAATTTCGTCCATCACCAACGGGTCGCCGAAATGTGCGTCTACATGAGGGATGTCGGTATCTGATTGATGTACATGAGGGATGTCGGTATCTGATTGATTCAAAGAATCTTGTGAGTCGTTGTGATTGGTGTGGTTTGAATTGGAGGAACAGTCACTCTGTGTCTGGAGGGGGAGAGCCATCATAAATAAATAACGAAATGACTTTGTGTATGATGAAACAACATACAATTTATCACGTTTTAAATCCATTGGTATTTGACGCGGACGCCTTGGAAAAATACAACCATTTTTTAGAATGCTTCAATTTAAAGTTACATTACATTGTCATGTCGTTGTACGCTGGGGAAACGTCTCTTGTAGTAATTTTCCTGTACTTATTGGTACCGAAGAAAGTACAAAAATCCTTTAACAATTTACTGAGTAACCTGAAGAATTCGGTGGTACCGAATTTGAATTTAAACGATGCCGTCAATAAACTTTTTGCAGATGACGACCTTGACGAGTACGAGTGGGAATTCGTCATGAACAGCAAAGAATACTTCAAGGTTTCGGCGAGTGACACCGTTGCGCACACATCAAGGTCAACTGTTCGGTTCTTTTACGAAAGCAGCAGACTTGCAAGAGTGTTGATCATATGCGTAGGCGTTTTTATACTCCTAATTATCGTCCCAATGATCATATACATCTTAATACAACTCTACAACAAACCAGTGGAGCTATGGCGAATGCTGTTACTTATGGGCATCGCCATGTTGTTCCTCCTATTATGGTTCATGGCGATACAGTAATTTCAGTACAGTCAACAGAATACTAAAATGAAACCGCCTCGTGTACGGCACACCTTACGGTGTAACCTAATGGTGTAGCAACCCACGGGGCAGTGGAACACCAATACGATTTTGAATCAACAAATTGCAGGATGTTAACGAGAATATCGTGGTTCTTTTTTAGATCACGGCTCTCCATCCTGCAGACTCCGTATCGTTCTTTTGTCGGTACTTTCGAGAGTGTCCATTGAAGGACCAGCCGCACTTAAGCGATCGCCTCTTCCCCAGTACCGTGGCCCAAAAGAACACGGGGTCTTTGTTGATGTGCAATGCACTCATACAATATATGATTGTCACCGCCTTATACCGTTTTTTTTTATGTTTCATTTTACTGTTCCGCCGACTGTAGTACCTTATAATCCATCCAGACTGCAGATCGTTGCTTTTGGGCAATGTAGGGGGTTGCAGCAAGTTGAAGAGGTTCTCGAAAATATTCCGAGTCGCCTCTGTGGTAAACCGTTCAACCGTCTGTGTCCCCATATCTGTATCAGGGGGTGGTGGGGTTTTCGAGGAACTTCTCGGCGAAACGCGAGAGGTCGCTCTCTCCCAAAGACTTGGTGGAGTGTAAGCATCAGGATGTTCCTGGAAGTGGTCCATCGATGCCCTGGAGGATTATGTCGCGATGTTGGTGAAGACGCTTGTAGCACTTAAGCATAGTCGACACTGACAAGTAGCATGCTTGAGCAATGTCCGCCCGCGAGAGTCCGACGTTTAGTTCCAAGTTGGTCATGTATAACGCGCCAGCCGCAACGCTCGTGGGCATGAAATCACATACCAGATCGGACTCAACGATATTGTCCACTATGTGTTGCGTGAAGACTCCCTCTATCTCGTCCATTTGCAATTTAGAACTAAACCGTCGGATGTAGTCCTCAGGACGCGACGTTGACACCTCCAGGTCGTCTACACGACTCTCGATCAACTTGCACCCACGAATAACAATTTTGCTGCTCACGCCGAAAAGTTCACCAATCTCCTTGCAGCTTCGCGGAACATGGTTTAGCTTGCACGCCATGTACATCGAACATGTCATTATAGCCTTTCGGTTGTCACCACGCGTAACCTTGACAGAGGAAGCCTTCTTGTACACCCCCTTGGCCTCTTCTAGAATGATCTGAGGGATGCCGTTCCTCAAAGCGATTGCTGCCAGGTGCTCGAATACCGAACACAGCGTCCGCTCCTTGTACGTCATCGAGTTCCAAAAATGGTACCGTTGGATATCCGTGCACGACCGCTGCTTGGCCCTGCCACCCATTGCTAAGGTCGTAGTGGACGGGGTAGAGCTCTGTGCACCGGACCCGATGACGCTACCGAGAGTTGGGATAAGACTGTTCGAAGGCGGACAGCAACGCGTCATGTTACGACCGGTTCCTACCCCCCCTCCGTCCGAGACGGTGCCGAAGAACCGCCACTCAGCACCGTAGTCGATAATGCGGTCCACCACGCTGTGGCATTCCTGGCACGTCACCATACCATTGAGCAACGCAATGTGTTGACTTTTGCAAAAGACGCACGGCATGAATTGTTGATGAGACTGCACGATAATAGGATCGGTATTGTTCATCCCTGCATCGGGATGCGTCTTGTTCCGAATGACAAGATCTACCCATACAGCACTGTCCACCGGGATAGTTCGCGTTTCACCCACCGTGCGCGGCATTATAAATCGGATTGAAAATGACTAACAAAATTGCTAGATGTTGTAGTGTACAATGTATTGAGGCAGCTTGTTTTTATAATCGTATTTTTAATGAATAGTGTAAAGATTGCTTGTTAAATACCTTCATTACTACTTTCCGATATGGTTGGCGATGCTGCCTCCGATGAGAATGCGATCCTGGTCGTCCCTAGCGTTCTGTCGGACAACCTTCTGATACGCCCACACTGCCTAGGGAGCGACATCGACGTCCACGTCCAGGCGGAGCTGCGCAGGAAGGTCGAGGGTGTGTGCACAAGACACGGATACATCCTCGCTAACTCTACATCGATTCACAGCATCTCTGCCGCACGTCTCGAGTGCGCGTCCATGAATGGTGACGTCATATTCAGTGTGGAGTACAACGCGTTGGTATGCAACCCTCCGGTAGGGCTCAAGATAACGTTGCGTGTGTCCGACAGCAACATGTTCGCTTTCTTTGCGCAAGCAGGGATACAAGCGTCAGACGGCCAGTTCACACCGCTATTGGATGCCATCCTTGTCAAGGACCAGAACGAGGGAGACCTTCTTGAGAAACTGAACGGTGTGAAGAACGGCGAGAGCGTCACGGCCGTAATCCTAGGCTAGCGATTTGAGATTGGAGACAACCGCATCTCCGTGGTAGCTTGGTTGTTGGCAGACGATGATGAGTTCGCATCTGTTGACGATCTGACGCAGCCCCACGTATGCTTTACGCGTGTGGTGGACTCTGTCCTTCCCGTCGCATCCCTCTCCAAGTTGAGGATCAACAATGAACATGAAGGAGATGATTCCGAAACATATTCAGTATTCGGGGATGCAGACGAGGTCGATGATCAGAAGATTGTATCGAATGGAGGCGGCGATACAATGCATCGACCAAAAGAAACACAAGAACCGTAAAAAATGTGGTTGAAGAAACTCTCTCGTTCACAAGAGATTGATAAATTTATTTTGTACGTGCATATGCTTTTTGAATGAACACAATGAGAATCTTACGCAAGCTTCTAAACATACGAGTTATTGTCATCATCGGGATCGTGGTCATGGCGATACTCTTCACTCACACACTACAGAAAAAGAAGAATGCAGCAACATCAACAGAATCTGCGCGAGATGGTGGGAAGAGCAATCTCGCTTCCACCAGACCTTCCAAGGAGAGCGAAACTTTTGATGCTGCACCTATCAATGAGGCGGAAACATCAACAGAATCTGCGCAAGATGGTGGGAAGAGCAATGTCGCTTCCACCAGCCCTTCCAAGGAGAGCGAAAATTTTGATGCTGCACCTATCAATGAGGCAGAACAGTAAAATGAAACATCAAAAAAACGGTATAAGGCGGTGACAATCATATATTGTATGAGTGGATGGTCCTATAAAATGACCCGTCCAGCAAAGAAACCTCCTTACGTGACGCATTGCACATCAACAAAGACCCCGTGTTGTTTTGGGCCACGGTACTGGGGAAGAGGCGATCGCTTAAGTGCGGCTGGACCTTCAATGGACACTCTCGAAAGTACCGACAAAAGAACGATACGGTGTCTGCAGGATGGAGAGCCGTGATCTAAAAAAGAACCACGATATTCTCGTTAACATCCTGCAATTTGTTGATTCAAAATCGTATTGGTGTTCCACTGCCCCGTGGGTTGCTACACCATTAGGTTACACCGTAAGGTGTGCCGTACACGAGGCGGTTTCATTTTAGTATTCCGTCGACTGTATCAATGAGGACAAAGAAAAGGAAATTGTCTCTGAAACAAATGATGTTGATGTTGATGATGGCAAGGAGGAGGATTCAAAAAGTAGATAGTACAAGTCTGATTTGAGAGTGTAAAAGAAAAAGTGTTCCATTATTCCATTATTCCATTATTCCATTGTTCCATTGTTCCATTGTTCCATCTATCATGTATCTCATTTCCATCGAGGGGAACATCGGGTGTGGCAAGACATCCTTGTTGAATGAGATCAAGTCTCGCGTGACCGCCAGCAACTTAAAAATTTGTGTTGAGTTTGAGCCTGTGGAAGAGTGGACGAAGGATTTCACGGGTGTTTCTGGCCGGGGGTCGAAGAACATGCTTGGCGAGTTTTACAATGACAAGGATCGGAACGCGATGTCGTTCCAGATGTTCGTCCTGTACACTCGCATGAAACAATACCGCCGTATCGCTTAAGACAACATCAATACCGTAACGGTTATTGAGAGGAGCATGGATACAGATATGAACGTTTTCGCAATGATGAACCTATCACATGACGATTGCGCATGGCACTCGTATGTCACGTGGTACAATGAAGCGCAAAAAGCCATTGCTTTCCCATGCACGAATGTCTACCTAAAATGCAGCGCTAGCAAGTGTCTGGAACACATCGGGGTCCGCAATAGGGACGCTGAAATCGGCGTTACCCTCGAGTACCTACAAGATGTCAAGAAAATCCACGAACAATGGTTGTTGGATTCGTCTGACGTACTCGTCGTGGACACGAACGCCGATGGCGACAATGTGATCAAACGAACGGCCGACGCGGTGTTTGAAAAATCAGGACCATGTGCCCCATTATCGGGGCCGGTGAAGCTTGATACATGATTCTCGAGACTCAACTGGCACAGCATCCCATGTACGCGAGGAACAACATACAAGAAGATTGCACAGCACAACACAATTGTGTCCGTAGAATAAAAACCCCTTAAACCAGTTACAGGTCGTGTTCACTTGAAGATTGGTAAAACGAAAAAGAAAGAATTGTCCATGCTTTTATTACTCCAGTGTCTTTCGGTTCAGGTCGGGTTCGATTGTCGAGTTGTTCCAGATTGACACCTTGTACCGTGGATTGGAAGGCTCGGAACGCAGATCGTGGCTCGCGTTACGCAGACTCTGTCCCTGGGTGTTCACACCGAGGTGAAAGCCAGCGTTAAGGAGGTTCATCGCCCTGGCCTGCCGGGTTAGCCTGCGCCCACTTGGTGTTCGCAGCGTCACGGGGCAATAGATCCTCGGGTCTCAACCGCTCCTGAGGGAAGGTCGACCCATTGTTCGGATCGCTTGAGAAGTAAGATGAGCTCTGTTTGGTCGGTTTGGGGGGTAGGTAATACTCGTTGGAAGCGGGTTCAAGAGGCATGGGGTCGAATCGCTTCATGTCGGACGAGGAAGGAGAAATACGAGTCACGCTTCCATCCTCATGTTGCTCAAACATTTCCTTTGTGGTACCTGCAACCGGGTATTGCTGCGCAGATTTACCGTCGTCGGTGATCTTCAGGTGGTGAACATAGTAGTACCAAACGAGTCCAGCGAGAATTACAGCAGCAATTAATATTGCAATGACACGAACCTGGTCACTATTCATTTTTACACATATTCTTAACCGGAGAAAAAAACCTTGTGAAACAAAAGCTGTATTCACTCCAATACAATATAAAGTCGTATGCGAAGTTGGTCCAATCTTGAATCGATACCCCGCACAAGGTCATCCCTCAAATTTCGAAATAAAGTCTCCTTATCCTCGTCCATAATCTGTACACGATGAGCATCATATTTATCGAAATTATGGTCGGAATCAGAAGCACGCATCTCTTCTTCCTCAGGAATCTCGTCCTCATGGACATCAAGAACAATTGATACATCGGTTGTGGAGGAGGGTGCAACTGTTGCAGAGGAGGGTACATCTATTGCAGAGGCGGGTACACCTGTTGAGGTGGGGGGGGCACCTGTTAAGGGGGGTGGGGCAACTGTTGAGGGAGGGGGGGCAACTGTTGAGGGAGGGGGTGCAACTGTTGCGGAGGAGGGTGCATCTGTTGCAGAGGAGGGTGCATCTATTGCAGAGGGAGGTGCATCTGTTTCGGAGGAGGGTGCATCTGTTGCGGAGGAGGGTGCATCAACATAGGTAGCCCTCCACACAGGGAGCACGTCCCCGCAAGAGAGCTTGAGGCCCATCAGTGCGATGTTGGCGGTTGCCGTGTCATTCTCCCTCAGCCCCTCGAGTATGTGCGTCCCATTACGACCGTTCAGGAATCGGAGCCTCGTGACAACGTCAGAGATCACCGCGTTATTCTTATTCGCATTCCTTGCGAACCTCACACGATGCAGCAACACCCTGTTCTCAACATGGCATAACTTCTGCACACCTTCTCTCAACGCGTCCTCCAACCGCATGAGAGACTCAAGTGCTGCCGCGTTGGTAACCGAAACATCAAGGTCCGCAATCACGACCGACGTCTTTCCCTGGATAACATCTTTTTCGTGGTGCGCGCGCAGCACGGTGAATTCGACGTTCTTCACGCACAAGAGGTGCAAATCGGAGGCGCCGGGAGGATCGTAGTACACGCGCACAAAGTCGTTGTCCACGGAAAATCGCATTCGCTCCTCCTCATCGTCGCAATGGTCGTACTCAATGCATCGGCGGTTCTTCGTAGCTGCATACATCATCATGTTAATTTAAAAAAATAAATTATTAACATCAAACCAAACGAATTCACGAATTGAGAAGCAAACCGCCGAACCGACGCAAAACCTACTCGTCTCTCCTACGCAATGCAAGCAGACGTCTCTCCACCCTGGCATTTGCTTCATCCTGCCCCAACGCATACGGCTCTAGCTCCTCCGGCGTCATTTCATGACCGACGTCCGCGGAGGCACGGTGCTTCTCGATGCTGCGCATGTCATTGAATTGAGGCTTTGTGCGCAGGATGGCCTCGGGGTCGCCTTCGATCAGCTTGGATGTCGTGTGCGCCAGAACATAATCTGTGAAACCCAACGCACTTCTCTCGCTTGGCGCACACCCATAGTCGCTGACGCGCTCGACACCAAGTTCCGAAAAGCCGACCGCTGTTCGTTTAGACACCAGAGACACCGCCTGGGGACAATGCGTGACGCTAAGCGCATTTTTGGCGTCGTCAATCTGTTGGTTGGGTTTCTCGGGATCGTAATCGCGCATCCAGTTCGCGTAGCCTTCGTCAATGGCAGGGTCCGTGATGCGGCTTTTCTCGAAACGAGTGTTGAAGTTCGCGAGAGAAAACTTATTGGATGATCCAAGCTTCCTCTTATCTTGTTGAGATTGGTTCTGAATGAATTCGGATAGCTGCTCCTTCATCTTAGAAATGGAGGACGCCTCGTGTTCTCTAACGTCCTTCATCACCACACGGTAGGCCTCCGACAGGGCCTGGAAGGTAGCCGTCGCTTCATCCTTGCTCAAACGGGAGCCGCACTTGTCGGGATGAAGTTGGCGCGCAAGCATCTTGTAGTTAGCCTTGACTTGTTCAGGTAACAGAGCGGATGGTGTGTGGGGAAGGTTCAAAACGTCGTAAGGATTTAGGCAAGACCCCACCTCATCACCTGCAGCAACTTTTTTCGCTACCATACTGATTGTTTGATGATGATACCACAAATTACATTGGCATCATTTTAAAAAAACAAATAAAAAACCGAGTATTTCTTCACTGAGGTACACTCAACTGAACATACAAATATTTTTGGGACATTCAGGAGATTGACACAAGGCATGTAAAGACACATAAATTACATAATGGGCGTTCCTGCCTCCCGGCGGATTTTGACTGGTTGCGAAACATGGTATAGAGCGGAATTGTGATTCCTACAGTCGGAGACGCAATTTGTGGGACGCCCTACCGGTGACCCTTGAACCCAATGGGTAGATCAGCTAAAGGCGAGTACATATTTTTGCCCTTCATCTCTGTATTTCAGCATTTAAGCTGGCCCAAAGGATAACAAGGCAAGCTGCTGACAAACCCAGGTGGGTCGGTCGGTTTAGCGCTCACACTCGCCTCGATGGAAACTGGGGTTTTGGGGGGAGGCGAGGGAACACAGAATGCCTCAGGTCGCTCTCTCCCGTCCATCCACGTTGTCAGAAGCAGAAGAAGGTTCTTGGCAGCGTTCACGTCTCGGTTCCAGGTTGCACCACAGCGCACATTGGATGATGCGCTTTTGACACTGTCTCTACAGTGCAGTACTTTGTGGACCTTGACGTTCTTCACCACCATCTTCTGCTTCTCAACAGTTATAGACCCGTTGATTGGGGACTCTTTGCAAACTCCGCGCCAGACTACGCTGTCTGCCTTCATGTTGACAAGCCTCTGGAAGCAGCCGTGACATTTACAAGAAGTGTTGCGTTCGTCGACGTTTTTGAACAAAACATTCTTACGACGTGAGAGGTACCTCCTGATCTCTTTGATGGGCCCAGAACATGAACGACTGATACCATACCCTTGGTTGGACCAGTTGCCGAGGCCAACAACGGTCGTCTGTGCCCTTGGTGCAATCACATCGCATACCTTTTCAATCGTCTTCTGTTTACCAACGTATCGAAAGAATCACATAGATCGGTAGCCTTTGTTGGCTCTGTGTTGTAGGAGGATCGGGAGCGCTTTGAGATAAGCTCTGACATGGTCCTGCAGGTCGACCATGTTGCTCGTATTAGGCGATGGAATGGACTTCACGAGGTCTTGAGTCTCGTCATTCCATTTGTAGGTGCGACGCTTGCTTGTTTTGTACCCAGCAACTTCGCTAAAGCGAGCCGAGCTGAAAGACTCAATGCGACCTGCAAAAGATGCTACCGTGACGATATCTGTCATTCCAGGGTCTACTCAGCGCACCCACTGCGTCCTTGCACCCTACGATATTTGCGTCCTTGGGATAGCCTGCGTTTTCTCCTTCTTCAACGAACTCTTCTTTACCCTTCTGCTTCATTTGGACGGATACCCCTTTACCGTCGCTGAGGATTCGGTTGTCAAAGCGAGAGAGATTTGTTCACTACAAATACTATAATCGTAGTTTGAGGAAAGTTAGTTTGCTGTACAAAGTATCAAAATCATCACTCCAAAGTTGGGTCACCAAAGCCAATATAAAACATCATCGGAAGAAAAGGGTGAGTGTCATTACAGAAGATATCAAGGCTGCTATAAAACAACTGATTGACTCCAATCCCTTCTTGACAATGTCTCAGCTTGCAGAGGGTGTGACTTCTCTGTCCTCTGTCAAGATGTCTCCAAAAACTTGTGGACGCTACACACGCAAACTTGGTTACACCCGCAAGCGCGCATACAAGACAGTTCGGCACAAGAATGACCACAAATCTTCTGTCGACCGTTTTTGTAAGGAGTATTTAGCCGTTCCGACATCGGATTTGTTAAGCATCGATGAGGCGGGTTTTTACATTGGTGACACTTGTCGCAGAGGGTACTGTCAACGCGGCAAACGTTTAAATATCCAAATTTCTAGGACATTGCGAATGTCCAAATTGACACTAATTGCTGCCGTTTCTGCTAAAGGTATCGTTCATTACAAGATCCTTGATCACAATTGCAAGAAAGTCGACTTTGTACAGTTTGCATCTGAGTTACATGTACAGCGGGGTACAGTCGCTGTCCTTGACAATATCCAGTTCCATCATTCAAAGGAGACGATTTCTATGTTCGATTCTGTAGGAATACGACCACTCTTTGTACCTCCTTACAGTCCAGAGTTTAACGCTATTGAGAATGTCTTTAGTTTGCTCAAGCGAAAATATCGCTGCATGTGCCCAATAATTCCAGATGTAGCAGATATATTTGATTACAGTAACGCTTTGAAAAGGATTATTGATGCGCACGATGTTAGCCATCAGTTTGACTTTTCAGGGTACTTTGAACATGTAAATTCAGTGTCTTTAGATGCCTTGAATGTTTTGTGTCAATCACCTGAAGACAGTATCTGTATTGACAAGATCGGTTACAAATCTTGAATTGGTCAACTTTTCAGAATCCCCAAAATAGAAGGTGTCCCAATATCAAATGTCCCTAGCTGTATGTGCTGATATCTCAAGATAGAGAGTCGTTCCGGAGGCTCGTACTGAAGGACGCAAACGGATTCACAAGATTCTCCACTGTTAAAGCAGTCAAAGCGGAGCGCCACGCCAACAGAGCAGCGGCAGGCTCCACTGCGGGAAGACTTGGGACCGCGACGTGAACGCTTCCAGGAACATTACACTGGTTCCGTGGAGTCGGGGGACCGCGACAAAGCGTCGTGCACCACCGCGTTGAAGTCCACGTACACGTGGGAGAAAAGCTATGCAGAGATTGGGGCCAATGAGACAACGTTACAAATATAATCAGAAAACACGGACATCAATGCGCGGAACACAATTAAAATAGCTGCAGGGACTTTGGAATTGTCCCTGGCTTAAACGCCACTACTAAAATTTATGCCTTGAAATGTTCCGCCGACTGTAGGAATTTGTATGAACCAGAGAATTGGTTGATGGTGTAGATCACGCCCCTCCATTTTCCAGACGCCGTATAGCTCTTTTATCGGTTCGTTCGATATTGTCCACAGTGATTGGGCATTTCTTCCGAGGTGCAGGCGGGCATACGGGCTTCTTGGGGGATTGAGGGGGGGTTGAAAACATGTTTGTTTTTTAGTAGTTTTTGTAATGTACGGTGTTTTTGTTTTCCTGTTTACACCAATTTTCTTTCATCTACACTCGACGGAAAATACATCTGATATGGGGAAACAGACGGTTGAACGGTTTACCACAGAGGCGACTCGGAATATCTTAGAGAACCTCTTAAACCTGCTGCACCCCCCAACGTAGCCCAAACGCAACGATCTGCAGTTTTTTTGAGTATAAAAAGGTGTGTCCCACTTTATTTGAGAACAACTGTAAAGTATGTGTCGTCACTTTACTTCATAACAATTGTAATGCTTACACAATACAATGTCGGTCCCCTACTAGGATCAGGCGCATACGGCAATGTCTATGCAGCCGAGGGTGGACCATGGAACAAAGAGCTTGCCATCAAGCACATTGTGTACGACACTAGAAACACCTCCCGGAATTGTAAGCATTACTCTGCCTCCTGCAAGAGAATCATCCGAGAGCTGACGCTTCACGCGCTCGTGCAGTCTGTGTACCCCGGGACGCTTGCCACACTGCGCAACGTCGTCAACCGCCCTTCGGACGAACAGAAACTCCGGCAAGACATCTTCATCGTCATGGATCGCTACGAGATGGATCTTAGCAAATACGGTGCCATTATGCGACATCAAAACCCGTCATGCCACAACTTGAGTCATCGTGTGGCCAAGAAGGTCGTGCGTTGCGTCCTGAACCTGCACGCCGTCAAGGTGTTGCACCGAGATATCAAGCCCCATAACATCTTGCTCAACATATCGTCGGACTTCGATGTCGTTCTGCGCGACTTGGGTATGGCACGGCAGATGACGGAGGACCCCGGCGACGCCATCATGTGGACCGATTACGTTACCTCGCTTTGGTACCGGGCTCCGGAGATTATGGACATGTTCGAGCTTGGGCTCTATAGCAAGTCCTGCAATGCGTGGAGTCTCGGATGCGTCCTCTTCAAAATCGCCACAGGCGGCGATGTGCTCTTCATTGGGACCTCCGAAGCTCACGTGCTAGTGGAGATAATTGAATTGATCGGGGAGCCCCCCGAGAGTTTCCTGAGAAGGTTCACGTACCGCACTGTTTATTACGAGGACGCGTGCAAAGAGGTAGAAGAAGTGAAACGGAGCATTCTGTCTCGCAGGCGCGATGAGAAACAGATTGATGGGCAGAGCAGCGCGCACACACCAAAACTGTCGATTCGACTACTGATCGAGCAGAAGTGCAAGTGGGATGATGTGGTGCAACGCGAGGCCATTTGCTCCCTGATAGAGGACCTCGTCTCATGGGATCCGGAACGGCGAACGGAAGCTCTGAGTTTCAAAGGCGAAACCTTCTCTGCCAAGGAAGGCGGGGGGAATCCCGTATCGCGTGTGATGTCCATGCTAGTCAGCGACTCCAAAATCCAACGCATGTTCGAGGAAATATTTGTGACCCAGCAAAAGGCTCGGGAATTGGTGAGCATTGCGTGCATCCAAGTAAACGAAAATCTACGTCGGGCGTCGGGGGTCAATGTGGAGGATGAGGACACTGGGTACTAGGGAACATACAGCTAGGGACATTTGATATTGGGACACCTTCTATTTTGGGGATTCTGAAAAGTTGACCAATTCAAGATTTGTAACCGATCTTGTCAATACAGATACTGTCTTCAGGTGATTGACACAAAAAATTCAAGGCATCTAAAGACACTGAATTTACATGTTCAAAGTACCCTGAAAAGTCAAACTGATGGCTAACATCATGGCGCGGAGTTTGCAAAGAGTCCCCAATCGACGGGTCTATAACTGTTGAGAAGCAGAAGATGGTGGTGAAGAACGTCAAGGTCCACAAGTACTGCAATGTAGAGACAGTGTCAAAAGCGCATCATTCAATGTGCGTTGTAGTGCAACCTGGAACCGAGACGTGAACGCTGCCAAGAACCTTCTTCTGCTTCTGACAACGTGGATGGACGGGAGAGAGCGACCTGAGGCATTCTGTGTTCCCTCGCCTCCCCCCAAAACCCCAGTTTCCATCGAGGCGAGTGTGAGCGCTAAACCGACCGACCCACCTGGGTTTGTCAGCAGCTTGCCTTGTTATCCTTTGGGCCAGTTTAAATGCTGAAATACAGAGATGAAGGGCAAAAATATGTACTCGCCTTTAGCTCATCTACCCATTGGGTTCAAGGGTCACCGGTAGGGCGTCCCACAAATTGCGTCTCCGACTGTAAGTTGACGAGGTTTCATTATTCGAGACGAACCCTCCCGGAAACTTGATTCATCATGGCGATGAAACGGTCAAGTCCGAAAGAGAATGATGAGGAGACACGGGAGACGATGGAGGAGTTTGAGGATCATGAGGAGTTTTTTTTTCAGATGTCGTGGAAAGCTCAGGCTCGGGCTTCTGTTTCCTCGACGCCGCTTGCAACAATTCCTCCTTCACTCGAATAGCTTCGCGAACAATGTCGCTGTCCATGTCTGAGGCCCTCATGATCTCCAGAGCCACGTACTGTGTGGAAACGCCGCGGTGCAGCTTGTACTCGGATGTAATCGCTCCTGTTTGTTTGTCTACCTTCACGGGCATCTTGAAGGCCCTGTAGCAAGGTTCGGGACCGCGTGCCAATTTAGTCAAGTGAGTAAAGTGCGTGCTGACGATGTTGATAGCGTTCTCGAAAGCGCCGATCTTGGAGGCCGTAGCTACAGCCCCCGCTATGCCCTCGACAGGATTTGTGCTGCTGAATATCTCGTCAATCACAACGAGACACGTGAGCTCTCTTTTCCTGGCCTGTTCAATAGAGAGCACGCACCGCTTGGCGCGGTTCATCTCGGCCTGGAAGAGGGACTCCCCGCGGACGTGGCTGTCAGGGACGTTGATGTGGCTGCACAGCGCTCCGAAAGGCCTAGGCTGCATGCTCTTGCAAGGTACAAACGATAATGTCTGTGCCATTAGCACAGATAACAATGTGCTCTTCATTAGAGTGCTCTTGCCTCCCGCGTTGGGACCCGTCAAGATAGCGTTTCGCTCAGACGGTGAGAACGACCAATCGTTAGGAACCGCGCCCTTCACACCGGGGTGCCATAGACCGGTCATCTTCAGCTCAGGAGAAGGGGAATGCAAGAATTCTACGGGGGCGAGAGAGAGGGACCCGACCATGCGCATGACGGCCCCCAATGCGTCCATCACGTACGCGCGCCTCAACACGCACGAGATGGCCTCGCGGCTACCGATGACGGACCGCTGGAAGAACTCGAGGTCGCCTCCGTACCGGTTGATCAGTTGTCCCTGGGAGACACTTGTCGCCAACGCACGTTCGCACGGAAGCACATCAGGATCGCACCAAGCGAATTGGGGTCCCGTCCAGCAAGCAGCGGCCTCCGCCCACGAGGACGCGTCGCCTATGCCCTCCCAGGCCTCTAGGGTATTTTGGGCGAACAGACGGATGGCTGAAACACGCTGCGCCACACCTGAACACACGCCGTGAAGCATTCGCGACACCTGCATGCTTGAGAACACGCCCTGGAAGTAAAAGACAAGCGAGACGCCGATGGACACGTACTGCGATATGTGTTGCCGAGCACCACTAAGGTTTCGCAGCTGGGCAGAGACGATCGAGTACATCATCTTCAAAAATGCGGTCAGGCCGATGCGGATCTTGAACTTGAAACGCAACATGATGTAAGGAACGATCACATACAGCAAAGGAGTTAGTGCGCCGATCACTGGAGCCGCGTATATGCGGTACATGTTGTTGGCAGCGATGCATGCAGATGACTTGTTCAGCCAATTTCCGATCAGCCAACTGGAGAAGTATGCAGAGCGGTGTACAGCCACAACGTCCTCGTCGGGGGAGGTGATAAACCTCCACGCCCACAGCATATCTGCCTCGGCATTGATTACAGAGGCGTCGTGAATAGTCACTAGACGCTTCGCTTTACTTAGAAGCCATCGTTGGCGTCGCTCTAGGAGGGTTGCGTCTCCCGAAGGGGTAGCTATCATTTCCTTAAGGAGAGCCATAGGAGCGCCGCATGCGCGCATGGAAATGTGGGGGGTCGCCATTCCACTAAAGAGACCATCTTCGTTGTCTTGGTCCCTGGAATTAGAGAAAAGCTCCAGGTCGCGCAACAACTCGGAGACGTCCGATAGTGACGAAGTTGCGTCCCCGCATGATCGCACAGTCTTTTCGGACGAAGTGGTGGTACCGTCTAGAAGCAGACTAGGGAGCATGGACTTTGCATCCCCGTAGGTATCATCGCCTGGATGATGGTCGTTTGCGTGATATAGTCCTGCCATTTAATGGTGTAAATAAAAATACAATTTGTAACTTGTAAAGAAAGGTGGTGAGACGCAATGAACGCGAACCATATATCTCATAGGCGCCATGCTTCACGATTTGCAATTTCACCAAATACGCCAAGACGAATCAATAAGTGTGCTGCGTCATCGATGATGCAGACATTGATCGAGTGCGTAGTAGCTGTAATGCCAGCGTACGCAATTGCGATTGTCGCATTGAAGATGTACAAGAAAAAGTTAGAGTTCTCCCTTCACTTCATTGAATTAAAGGAAGATATTACAGTCAACGGAATACTAAAATGAAACCGCTTTGTGTACGGCACACCTTCCGGTGTAACCTAATGGTGTAGAAATCCACTGGGCAATGGAACACCAATACGATTTTGAATCAACAAATTGCAAGATGTTAACGAGAATATCGTGGTTCTTTTTTAGATCACGGCTCTCCATTCTGCAGACTCTGTATCGTTCTTTTGTCGGTACTTTCGAGAGTGTCCATTGAAGGACCAGCCGCACTTAAGCTTAATGATTGTCACCGCTTTCATTTTACTGTTCCGCCGACTGTAGTACGGGCGATGGAGACATTACAGGAACCCACCCCTGATCGCCCAAAACAAATACCCACCCCAAGCCAACTGGCCTTAGATAAGGGCGGTCAGTATATTTGGAAACAAAGAAACAGAATCAGACCGATACAACTGCACAACTCCATCTCATCTTGTGTTCTGTCCATCTGATATATGTTTTATTGTATTGGTTCGTTGACTTTTAACACAGAGATGAAACTACGTTCTTCATAATGGTCATCACAGTGTCAACGTTGACCATTCCATCTTTCCCGCATGATCCGTCAATGATAGTGTTGACCATATTTTGAATCTTCTCGATTACTGCAACCTCAACCTGTCCACCCAAAGCCTTAACAATTTCTTGTCCGAAAATGGACTTCGACAGAACACAAGTGAGTGGTACTTCGCCAAGTATCTCCCCTGAATGTTTAATCAATGACATAATCTCATTCATGGAGGTTCGGCACCCCTCCTTCGTCATCGCATCAGCAATTCCATTTGCACTGATCAATATTCTTCGGGTGAGTTCGTTATTCGTTGTGTAAGAAATACCGACGATGTCATTTGGATATTTTACATTTGCATCAGAGACGTCACATATTGATGCAACTACGTTCTTCATAATGGTCATCATCATGTCAGCGTCGACCATGCCATCTTTTCCGCACGATCCGTCAATGATAATTTTGACCAGATCATGAACCTTGTTCAATATTGAAGCGGGAAACTGTCCTTGCAAACTATTAATTTCCTCTACGGACACAGAGGTCACCAGACCACAAGGAAGTGGTTTTTTACCGAGAATTTCCCCTATATTTGTAATCGCCCCCATTATCTCTTTCATGGAGGATTGGCACCCATCCTTCTGCACCAAATCGATTATGTCCTGAGCATTGATCATTATTTTATGTGTTTCACTACTATTCATCTTGTATGCAATACCCATACGACCATATGAATTTGTTTTCAGAGCCAAAACAGGGTCCTGGGATTTTGTACTATCAAGAGCTTTGGCAGAGGACTCCTTCTTAATAATGTCATTTTGAAGGTCTTTTAGACGAGAAAGCTCAATAGCTTTGGCAGCGGACTCCTTACAGTCGTCAAAATTCGTTGTTATTGAATCGAGATCCTTTTTGAAGGAGTGGCGTGTAAGAGCTAAGTAAATTATAGCAGCGATTGCCACCATGTACATCAACACAAAAAAAACGAATATGAATATCATACAGTTGTTCTCAAATAGTTTTGGGACACATTATAATTTGAATGATATCCCCTGATATAGATGGGTCAATGCTGATCAGGTGGGTAAAAGTAAGCGTTTAAAACGAAAAAGGAAAGATTTGTCCATGCTTTTACGTTCCACGATATCCAATAATATTGCAGAGAAACCCTACATAACACGATTTCGAAAATGGACTTTTTCTATATGGTCAACGAGTGCCACTTCAATTCATGCAAGGCAGACGTTGCTTCCAAAAACCATCAAGGAATATGAGAGCGCTTCGCAAACCTCAAGAAAGTGGAGACAGTTTCTCGGAAGTTCGGTTACCGCATTGTGACAGACGGCTTTGCAGTCAGCATCTTGATGAATAAGCCTACGTGTCTGACATGTTCGATGCCTGCAGACTCGTTCTCTACGCGGGCGTACAGTCGGAGACGCAATTTGTGGGACGCCCTACCGGTGACCCTTGAACCCAATGGGTAGATCAGCTAAAGGCGAGTACATATTTTTGCCCTTCATCTCTGTATTTCAGCATTTAAGCTGGCCCAAAGGATAACAAGGCAAGCTGCTGACAAACCCAGGTGGGTCGGTCGGTTTAGCGCTCACACTCGCCTCGATGGAAACTGGGGTTTTGGGGGGAGGCGAGGGAACACAGAATGCCTCAGGTCGCTCTCTCCCGTCCATCCACGTTGTCAGAAGCAGAAGAAGGTTCTTGGCAGCGTTCACTTCTCGGTCTAGGTTGCACCACAGCGCACATTGGATGATGCGCTTTTGACACTGTCTCTACAGTGCAGTACTTTGTGGACCTTGACGTTCTTCACCTCCATCTTCTGCTTCTCAACAGTTATAGACCCGTCGATTGGGGACTCTTTGCAAACTCCGCGCCAGACTACGCTGTCTGCCTTCATGATGACAAGCCTCTGGAAGCAGCCGTGACATTTACAAGAAGTGTTGCGTTCGTCGACGTTTTTGAACAAAACATTCTTACGACGTGAGAGGCACCTCCTGATCTCTTTGATGGGCCCAGAACATGAACGACTGATACCATACCCTTGGTTGGACCAGTTGCCGAAGCCAACAACGGTCGTCTGTGCCCTTGGTGCAATCACATCGCATACCTTTTCAATCGTCTTCTGTTTACCAACGTATCGAAAGAATCGCATACATCGGTAGCCTTTGTTGGCTCTGTGTTATAGGAGGATCGGGAGCGCTTTGAGATAAGCTCTGACATGGTCCTGCAGGTCGACCATGTTGCTCGTATTAGGCGATGGAATGGACTTCACGAGGTCTTGAGTCTCGTCATTCCATTTGTAGGTGCGACGCTTGCTTGTATTGTACCCAGCAACTTCGCTAAAGCGAGCCGAGCTGAAAGACTCGATGCGACCTGCAGAAGATGCTACCGTGACGATATCTGTCATTCCAGGGTCTACTCCGACACGCAGCGCACCCACTGCGTCCTTGCACTCTACGATATTTGCGTCCTTGGGATAGCCTGCGTTTCTCCTTCTTCAACGAACTCTTCTTTACCCTTCTGCTTCATTTGGACGGATACCCCTTTACCGTCGCTGAGGATTCGGTTGTCAAAGCGAGACCTTTTCGTCTCAAGACCTTGGACATTAAAGTGCTTTCGCCACAGCATTGTATGGTTCTCGTAACGTCCATCGCCAGAGACGCTCTCGAATGGCGAATCACCCATGCTGAGAAGCTTCATGAAAGTCATGGACGATATCGGGACGTACGAAATTGTGAAGCCGTTCTTGCGAGGAAGGACACTGAACAGACGGGGGTGACTTTTTTTTGTTTTTTTATCTTTTGGATCCACTCGTCCGACCTCTCCCAACTCTGTAAGCACGTGATGGAACAATCGCATTGTCAGGTGCGCTCTAGTGTTGAACTGCTTCCCTCTTGGCAGCGGAAAGAGAGCCCTCAAGTGACTGACAACCTCTTTGATGTGGATCGCATGCACGAGGCCCTCTGGGATGATTGTGTCGATTTTCGATTCTGGGTACTGGACCACCGCTTTGACAATCTTCTTGAAATGTTTCTTCAGAGAGGGATGTTTCAAGCGCAGGTACTTGATAACGACCCTGTCCACGTTTGCCCAGACGCTGTTGCACGCCATCGTCGCCATTTGTATTGAGACGTCTGCGATTACTTGTCCCCAAGGACGAACGTCCACCTTCACGTAGCCTGCAGGTCTTAGGGCGTCGAAAGCAACCATGGTATCATTGAAGCTCTGGCCCAGAGTATCCTTTCGAACATTGGAGGTCGATACCGCAAGGAGGCACCTGTAATAAAAGTTCCGATCCAGGTGTGGCAACTGCTTGACGTCAAAGTCTCCATCATCGAGGCATCTTGTGATATGAAAGTTTGCGAATAAGTATGCCTCTGCAACTGCGTGGTTGATTAAGAGTACCATGCTTTGTATCCTTGAGGAGATCTGATGCCTCGATACATCCATGCACAGAGAATTAAGCGTCTTCTTGACGACGCTGATGTTAATATCGTCATCTCCTTTGTCTTGCACTACCCAGAGGGGGTGAGTATTCTTTTTCTTTTGGTGATATAATATTGCACCCACATTTCCTTATACACATTTCCTACGTTATCATGATTGATGCAGAGATAAGACACCGCGCGGTTGTTCACTACAAATACTATAATCGTAGTTTGAGGAAAGTTAGTTTGCTGTACAAAGTATCAAAATCATCACTCCAACGTTGGGTCACCAAAGCCAATATAAAACATCATCGGAAGAAAAGGGTGAGTGTCATTACAGAAGATATCAAGGCTGCTATAAAACAACTGATTGACTCCAATCCCTTCTTGACAATGTCTCAGCTTGCAGAGGGTGTGACTTCTCTGTCCTCTGTCAAGATGTCTCCAAAAACTTGTGGACGCTACACACGCAAACTTGGTTACACCCGCAAGCGCGCATACAAAACAGTTCGGCACAAGAATGACCACAAATCTTCTGTTGACCGTTTTTGTAAGGAGTATTTAGCCGTTCCGACATCGGATTTGTTAAGCATCGATGAGGCGGGTTTTTACATTGGTGACACTTGTCGCAGAGGGTGGCAAACGTTTAAATATCCAAATTTCTAGGACATTGCGAATGTCCAAATTGACACTAATTGCTGCCGTTTCTGCTAAAGGTATCGTTCATTACAAGATCCTTGATCACAATTGCAAGAAAGTCGACTTTGTACAGTTTGTATCTGAGTTACATGTACAGCGGGGTACAGTCGCTGTCCTTGACAATATCCAGTTCCATCATTCAAAGGAGACGATTTCTATGTTCGATTCTGTAGGAATACGACCACTCTTTGTACCTCCTTACAGTCCAGAGTTTAACGCTATTGAGAATGTCTTTAGTTTGCTCAAGCGAAAATATCGCTGCATGTGCCCAATAATTCCAGATGTAGCAGATATATTTGATTACAGTATCGCTTTGAAAAGGATTATTGATGCGCACGATGTTAGCCATCAGTTTGACTTTTCAGGGTACTTTGAACATGTAAATTCAGTGTCTTTAGATGCCTTGAGTTTTTTGTGTCAATCACCTGAAGACAGTATCTGTATTGACAAGATCGGTTACAAATCTTGAATTGGTCAACTTTTCAGAATCCCCAAAATAGAAGGTGTCCCAATATCAAATGTCCCTAGCTGTATGAGGAATTTGCATGTAATGGGCGTTCCTGCCTCCCGGCCGATTTTTTTTAATTTCTAATCAGGATTTAGAGCCTCCTGAACGACTCGCTAGCTTGAGACATCAGCACCAAGGAATCACAATTCCGCTCCATACCATGTTTCGCAACCAGTCAAAATCGCCCGGGAGGCAGGAACGCCCATTATGTACTAAATATCAGAATGCCATGTATGGCAACCAACGCTTCTGTAAAATTGGCAAGGCCTCCGATTCAAAGAGTCGGTCCTCAAACAACAACCCGACCTGCTCAGACAGCAATTATTCTTGCAAACCCATATTTCTGACCCTTATGATACCCCTATGGAGAATTCATTGTCTTTCTTACTACATGTCCCCCGGACCCCCGGATGTGTAATAAGAAATTCATAGGTTCGAGGATATACGGGTAGCTTAAATTCAACGGGTGATGAACCAATCGTGAATTAAACAACAACCATCTTTGCATGCCAAAGGATAATCAGGATGATCAATGGGTATGCAATGCGGATCAGAACATCTTGCCACCACTTAAAATTCCGCGACATCTTTACCCGATCTGATGCGACCTTCAAGTAAAAACAAGCAGTGTGGTGCAATGAAACCGCGAACAGTATGGCCAGAGACAAAATGATGAGCTTTCCAACACTGCTACGCCGATCCCAAAACATCGCAAGGTATCCCGAAGAATTACCCGCACCACCATGTTCAGATTGGTACGTTCGCTGCTCCATTTCAGCGAATTGCTCCTCCAACTTGCCCAACTTTGATACCGCATCCGACCTCTGATGAGGAGCCTGATGAATATGTTGTTGGTGGATTCCTTGAACTTGGATCTGATTTTGCATAATTCGTTGTTGTTCATGGACATGCTTCTGCTGCTGTTGCAACTGTGTTTGTTGTTGTTGTTGCTCCAAATGTTGTTGTTGCTCCAAATGTTGTTGTTGTTGCACGTTAAGATGCACTTCGTTCTCTAGTTGTTTGGTCAGTTTCTTGGCGTCGTGTTTCTCTATAACGGTTTGGTACTCTTGTTGCTGTTGCTCTTTCTGTTGTAGTTGTGGTGGCTCTACAGTTCCCAACTTTTGTGAATATTGTTGTTCCTCGACGGATTGCGGATCGTTATATATTTCGTACAGGTTACCTGTGTCTGGACTGGAACCGCTGGTAAGTTCCATCATTTTTTTGTGGGGATATTGATGATACTGTCTGTGGGACAGTGAAGTGAAACATATTATCATATGGAAATAAATGTGCATCGCCGTTAGAAAAATGGTTGCCGACTTTGGTGTATTGAAAACTTCCACTCAACCAAGTCTTTGGGAGTGAGCGACCTCTCGCGTTTCGCCGAGGTGTGTCCCACTTTATTTGAGAACAACTGTAGTATCGTTGTGGCTGGTTTGAAGGTGCTCGTACAACGCCATGTACTCTCTGAGGAAGCCTGACGATATGTCTAGTATGGCCTCCCCTTCCACGTATGCGGCGTACGCCTTTTCGTAAAGCACACGCGCCTCCTCGTGTTTGCCAAGACTTCCGAGACACCGCGCGTGCATCGCCCAGACGTCGGGGTGCGCCGCGAACTGGGCACCGTTCGGGCTACTAGATAAAGACAAGACAAACTCGTTGATTGCGGCATTTAGAGCTTCCGGTTTGCCTTCTGAGTTTTTGCGTGCGTCGAACAGCTTGCAGAATGGCTGGTTCCATATCAGCAGGTTGTTGGACTGAATGGTGGACACCGCGGCCCCAATCTTTGACCCGTCCACGAATACGTTGTGCGAGGAGACGTACATGCGTAGCCCCAGGGTGTTGGCGACGTAGTGCAAGTGTATGGGCGTGGGGAGGCGGACCGGAAGCATAGCCCTTGCCATCGCCTCCGCGGCCTTTGGCGTCACTAGGTAAGCGTCGCATGCGGGAGGGGTGCGGAAGAGCGTGTCCAGTGCTGGGAAGCTGAGGTCCTCCGTTGGGGGGGATGGGAGGCTGATGAACACGACATCGGCGTCTGCAGGCGCCTCCTGTGTAATGCGCGTGAGAAGCGGGCGAAGGTTCTGGGTGAATAGCGTGTCATCTTCTACGACGAGCGAGAACCTCCGGTTCTGTGTGTTGTGATGGCGTTGTGCGCCTATGCGTGTGAGTGCGGCTCTGTGTTTCAGGGTATTAGAGACTTGTCGCAGGTTGATTGCAGGGGGCGTGAACGACCTGAACTTTTCGGGGATATTGTTCGAGTTGATGTCCACGTATTGGTCCTTGCATTTGAGTTGCTCTGTCGGGTCATGGTCGTCTATCATCTCGATGGTGTTGTTTGTGCTTAGGGGCCCTAGCACGGTGGACAGGAGTTGCACGGACGCTGCGCGTGTTTTGCGCAACAGACTGGGGGCGTGCACTAACATCACGCTTTGTATGATGGGACCTTCTCCCGGGGACAGGGAGGATGACGAAGCCCTACCTTGTTGTGTTTCCTCGCGCTGCATGATGTTTTCTTTTCTGGATAAGAACAAAAAATGTGAATGGAGACCACCGCGCGTGTGCAATGATATTGTGACTGGTCACTACAGTAGTTCTCAAATAAAGTGGGACACACCTTATAATCATCCAGACTGCAGATCGTTGCGTTTGGGCAACGTTGGGGGGTGCAGAAGGTTGAAGAGGTTCTCGAAGATATTCCGAGTAGCCTCTTTGGTAAACCGTTCAACCGTCTGTGTCCCCATAACAGTATCAGGGGGTGCTGGGGTTTTCGAGGAACTTCTCGGCGCGTCTCGGCGAAACGCGATAGGTCGCTCTCTCCCAAAGACTTGGTGGAGTGTAAGCATCAGGATGTTCCTGGAAGCGTTCACATCGCCGTCCCAAGTCTTTCCGCAGTGGAGCTTACCACCGCTCTGTTGGCGTGGCGCTCCGCTTTGACTGCTTTTGCAGTGGAGAATCTTGTGAATCCGCTTGCGTCCTTCTGTACATTCCCAACCAGTACAGTCTTGCTTCTTACGATGAGTGAGTGCCACCATGTTGCAAAGGCGGTTCTCACAGCAGCTGCATCGTTGAGATGTTATGAACTCATCGACGTCCTCCATGATGACGTTTCCTCGGCTACGAAGCTCGAAACGAATAGCTTGGAGAGGGCCACAAGTCCGCCTAGAGATTGGCGTCGCCCCCAGACCTTTGCAGTCACCAAAAACGACGAGTACCTTCGCGCTGTTCTCCATCGGAGCTACGAAGTCAGCAATCTCAACAATGAGTTTCTGTTTTTTGCAGTACCTTCGAAAGCGGAGGTTTCGGTACCCCCTCGAAGCACGATGGGCAAGAAGAATTGGGGCGGCACCCATGTAGAACCTGGCATACGCACCAATCTGTTCATATCTCGAAGAGTCTCTATCCGGAATGATATCACCGACGATGTCAGCCGTCTCGAGGTTCCAAACGTCAGTTTGACGCTGAGACTTGAAGATCAGACCCTTGCGATAATATTGCGCCGAGCTGTACGACCTGGTACCTCCGTCACGATATCAGTAACACCCGGTTCTACCGCAGCCACTACCACATTGTTACGGAAGGATACAATGCCACCCTCGTCTGTTGTCACATACTCATACAGCTAGGGACATTTGATATTGGGACACCTTCTATTTTGGGGATTCTGAAAAGTTGACCAATTCAAGATTTGTAACCGATCTTGTCAATACAGATACTGTCTTCAGGTGATTGACACAAAAAATTCAAGGCATCTAAAGACACTGAATTTACATGTTCAAAGTACCCTGAAAAGTCAAACTGATGGCTAACATCGTGCGCATCAATAATCCTTTTCAAAGCGTTACTGTAATCAAATATATCTGCTACATCTGGAATTATTGGGCACATGCAGCGATATTTTTGCTTGAGCAAACTAAAGACATTCTCAATAGCGTTAAACTCTGGACTGTAAGGAGGTACAAAGAGTGGTCGTATTCCTACAGAATCGAACATAGAAATCGTCTCCTTTGAATGATGGAACTGGATATTGTCAAGGACAGCGACTGTACCCCGCTGTACATGTAACTCAGATACAAACTGTACAAAGTCGACTTTCTTGCAATTGTGATCAAGGATCTTGTAATGAACAATACCTTTAGCAGAAACGGCAGCAATTAGTGTCAATTTGGACATTCGCAATGTCCTAGAAATTTGGATATTTAAACGTTTGCCGCGTTGCCAGTACCCTCTGCGACAAGTGTCACCAATGTAAAAACCCGCCTCATCGATGCTTAACAAATCCGATGTCGGAACGGCTAAATACTCCTTACAAAAACGGTCAACAGAAGATTTGTGGTCATTCTTGTGCCGAACTGTTTTGTATGCGCGCTTGCGGGTGTTAACCAAGTTTGCGTGTGTAGCGTCCACAAGTTTTTGGAGACATCTTGACAGAGGACAGAGAAGTCACACCCTCTGCAAGCTGAGACATTGTCAAGAAGGGATTGGAGTCAATCAGTTGTTTTATAGCAGCCTTGATATCTTCTGTAATGACACTCACCCTTTTCTTCCGATGATGTTTTATATTGGCTTTGGTGACCCAACGTTGGAGTGATGATTTTGATACTTTGTACAGCAAACTAACTTTCCGCAAACTACGATTATAGTATTTGTAGTGAACAACCGCGCGGTGTCTTATCTCTGCATCAATCATGATAACGTAGGAAACGTGTATAAGGAAATGTGGGTGCAATATTATATCACCAAAAGAAAAAGAATTTAGCGAAGTTGCTGGGTACAATACAAGCAAGCGTCGCACCTACAAATGGAATGACGAGACTCAAGACCTCGTGAAGTCCATTCCATCGCCTAATATGAGCAACATGGTCGACCTGCAGGACCATGTCAGAGCTTATCTCAAAGCGCTCCCGATCCTCCTACAACACAGAGCCAACAAAGGCTACCGATCTATGCGATTCTTTCGATACGTTGGTAAACAGAAGACGATTGAAAAGGTATGCGATGTGATTGCACCAAGGGCACAGACGACCGTTGTTGGCTTCGGCAACTGGTCCAACCAAGGGTGTGGTATCAGTCGTTCATGTTCTGGGCCCATCAAAGAGATCAGGAGGTGCCTCTCACGTCGTAAGAATGTTTTGTTCAAAAACGTCGACGAACGCAACACTTCTTGTAAATGTCACGGCTGCTTCCAGAGGCTTGTCAAACATGAAGGCAGACAGCGTAGTCTGGCGCGGAGTTTGCAAAGAGTCCCCAATCGACGGGTCTATAACTGTTGAGAAGCAGAAGATGGAGGTGAAGAACGTCAAGGTCCACAAAGTACTGCACTGTAGAGACAGTGTCAAAAGCGCATCATCCAATGTGCGCTGTGGTGCAACCTGGAACCGAGACGTGAACGCTGCCAAGAACCTTCTTCTGCTTCTGACAACGTGGATGGACGGGAGAGAGCGACCTGAGGCATTCTGTGTTCCCTCGCCTCCCCCCAAAACCCCAGTTTCCATCGAGGCGAGTGTGAGCGCTAAACCGACCGACCCACCTGGGTTTGTCACCAGCTTGCCTTGTTATCCTTTGGGCCAGCTTAAATGCTGAAATACAGAGATGAAGGGCAAAAATATGTACTCGCCTTTAGCTGATCTACCCATTGGGTTCAAGGGTCACCGGTAGGGCGTCCCACAAATAGCGTCTCCGACTGTACCAAGGTTGGTTCTGCAGTCCCTTGAGAAGCCATTATTTTTGTTATAATGGCCTCCAATACTCTTGTAGAGACCGGTATTCTGAGAGGTGTTGGGCCGTAATCTAATGTAACTTGTTGTGATTAACTCGATTTTCATTCTTTTTTTTTTACAAAACCCCAAAAACGACGTAGTCTTTGCATGTTTTGGGTGTTTCTTGTTGCAAAAATATGCGGTCACATAATGTTTCCAATAATGGGGTAGGGGGGCGATACATGTATGGGATTCATAGAATTATTTGCGAGCGGTTGGACGTTCTTTTCGAACTCCCCTTGTACATTTCCTTGTGGGATGAAGTGAAAGATGAGTGAGTACCTGTTCGTGGTTGTGTCTACAGAGTAAGCGAATGTCATTGTTTTGGACCCCTTCCATACGATTTGCGTAAAGTGGCCGGTGACTCCTCCGTTACGCGAATAGTAATTTTTAATTTCTTCGTCATAAAATAGACGGAATGCCTCCTTTATGACGTCCCTCTCCGGGGAGGGCGACGATACATTGCCGTACACGAATGCTATGTTCTCTCCTAGGTCCGGGTACGCGCTGTGCGAGAGTATCGGATCAAACCTCAGATAGTCTGCCCATTGTTGCGTGAACTTGCTCTCTGTGCTTATGGAACCGTATGTCAGCGGGGGTGTATCCACGTGGCGCTTTTGATACTCGTTGGTTATGTCGAGTGCCGCCTGTCTCATTGAAGGGGACGTGAGGGTCATGCGGGCGCGTCCTGCTAAGGAGGATGGTGGCGAGGACAATGTTAATAACATTCCCAATATTGATGTGAACACATTGAGTATCATCATTATTTTTGAATGCGGTGTATTGTTTGTTTGTTGTACACTTGACGGAATAATAAAATACACCAAAATGCGAGTGTAAAGGTCTTCGAACATGAACAAAATGTATTATATTTGAGAATGAATATCCTTCCCCTGATCAGCACTCTTTTGGTGTCCCTATTGCATGTTGCGAAGGGATCCTTCCCTAGTGGAAGTTGTTCGATGCGTTCGTGTGGAGGCATCTATATTGATTTGTTTGATAATGATACAAGAGGGGAATTCAGGATTACCAACATGAGATCAAACTTTTGGACCATGTTCGGATCGATCTTTTGCGTCACTGCTCTTCCTCCTTGCAATCAAATTGATAGCTTCTGTACCGATCCTACAAATGATAACGACCCTACATGCAAGGCGGCATTCTATGATGTGTACACGCACAAATGTTGCCCAACTCGCGACGTCCAACCACTTGTCCAATCTCTTGTTGGAACATTGGTCCCATGCATGAACAACGATCAACCATCACCGGACACCACCAATGGCATGCCTCCACCCATGGACAATGACGTGCCTCCACCTCCACCCATGGACAATGACATGCCTCTACCCATGGACAATGACGTGCCTCCACCTCCACCCATGGACAATGACATGCCTCTACCCATGGACAATGACATGCCTCCACCTCCACCCATGGACAATGACATGCCTCTACCCATGGACAATGACATGCCTCCACCTCCACCCATGGACAATGACATGCCTCTACCCTATGGACAATGACGTGCCTCCCACATCCAACCCTATGAATCCAATGAAATGCTATACCCCTGGACAATGAATGCCCACCTCCCAATGGACAAGACATGCATCTAACCAGGGACAATGGAGTGTGATCCACCTCAACATAATCAACAATGACATGCCTCGAACCGCTATGGACCTGACGTGCCTCCACCCATGGACAATTGACATTTCTCTACCTTGGAAAAGCATGAATCTCCCAGGACGCAATGAAGTGCCTCCACCTCCAACCCATGAAACATATGACCGTGCCTCTACCCATGGACAATGACCATGCCTCCAGCCCCTGACAATGACATGCCTCGACCCAGGGCAAAGACGTGCCTCCACGCACTATGGATAATTGGTGGGTGGCGATTGGGGTAGGGAGGGTAGAACGACTATGTTGATTACATGACATCTTCCCCGAGTGATAGCAACGACCGATACCTAGCAACCACTTGTAACATCCTGGAAAGTGGAAACCCAGGAAAACCAGGAAACCCAGGAACTCCAGGAAACCCAGGAACTCCAGGAACTCCAGGAAACCCAGAAACTCCAGGAAACCCTGGAAGTTGCAGAGTTATTGTTCCTTCATCGTGTGTGTGTAGATGTGATGCCCCCACTATCGATCAGTGCCAAGTTGCTGCATCTGATCCATCTAAAGCTAAGCTCACCATTTCGGGCTGTGTATGCGAGTGTCTTCTTGATTAAATGATTAAAATAGTAAACAAACTGACTGTTTTTACGTGAATCTCGATGTAATCGTGCTACTTTCTGCAATGATCTCCAGAACATGGTCTTGATTCTGAAAGTCGACAAGCGATCCGTCGTCGTTTTTGAGTGTGATACCGATACGTCGGATCGATGACAGAGGCGGGTCCCAAGTCTTTGGTGTCCCCATGATGGTCCGTATCCCGCTAGATAGACTTCCGCAATGCTCGGACGTGGAAGTGTTCGTGGGATACTCAATCACTGCAAATGCGGAGTTCACGTTAGCGTTGGGGCTAACAAGTACTTCAGCGCTCAGCTGCCACATCTCTAATACGATGAAACGTCTAAACGCTAGTAGGTCGATACAGAACGGGGCCTCCAGTAACCAGACGTTAGCGGCCGTGTCGAATGTCGCTGACAAAATCGAATCAGACTCGAATCCTATGAGCCGCGCCGGACATGAGGATTCGTTGCCGAACCAAATACCGAACACGGTATCCGGACTTGAGAACACGATCCGGCTGTCTACATTCCTAAAAGACGCAGTTATATAATGGGATCCTAACTGTGTATTCAAAGCAATAGCGAGAGCTGCACCAGACATGTAATCGCCGCTTTGAAGCGCAAGTGTTTTGGGAGGGGGGGTGCCCACCACGATACCAAAGTCGCTATTTCGATGTCCTGGTAACGTGAAGGCTGCGTTGGGAAGAATAGCTCCTGCAAGATGCACCGACCGGATGTCCCTGATTTCCGTGTCGAGAATTACGGCGTAGTGGTTCGGACTGGGGTAGGTCGAATGGTCACGCAACCGACTATCGATCAAGATCTTGCGTTCGACACGGTACGGAGACGACGACGCATAGCTGCTCCGATCCATTGTTTATTGCATTGTATTTGCCACAAAAGAATAATCGTAAAGAAACGCAACACAGATGCCTGCGTCATCGCAACCACTCATTCCTCTACAGTCGGTGGAACAGAACAATGCGGCAACTTACATTGATGGTATTGTACCAGCGGTCGGTCCCGACTCCGAAACCGGTCGAAATCGACCGGGTGGCAGGAACGCCGCCCATCATTTGTAAACCATAAGGGCTAAAACCCAGGATACCTGCGGAGCTGGGGTTTCGCGATCTATTTATTCTTCCATTCTTTCATTATTTCATTCACAAAACCCGTTCACCACATCAATAAATCCCTACTTATCCACTTGCTTCTTCACGTCCAAGGTAAACAAGATCAATATCATCGACTATTCATTGGTTCTTCATTTGATGACTACAACAATTAATTCCACGCACTTGTTTCCCTCAGGCACAACAATCAACATCATGGGATCCGTCCCATATCATGGGATCCCAACCGAGGTGTGGCTACACATAGCATCATTGACTGTGGACCGTAGCGGATCCTCAACGCATTTTCCGTGGGCGCTGAGCCGCTCCATGCAAAAGGCAGCGTGGGAGACCCCTGGGTACATGCGACATCTGTTGGTGAATAGCTTCAGTTCCATGCGGACGGCAGTTTGTGCCATGCAATCAATGGGAAACATGAAGTGCATACTCGCTTTAGTCCAAGATAACTCTCATGTCTCTCCCAAAGTAGCACGTTCTTGCATGCTCAGTGAGACGGCACACAGTGACGGGAGCATTGAAGCTTTGAGATGCATGCAAGAATCCTGGAAGGATGTCATCAATGACAATCTCGTCATTGAGTGCAAGGGCCTGGCCATCAGACGCAACCGCCCAGACATCGTGAGGAGTTTCCTCATCACTGGAGGACCCATGCGTCTCCGTAAGAAACACTTCGACGACCCATTCATGATTGCCTGCAAGTTTGGGTACGCTGAGGTCGTGCAGATCCTACTGGACGCTAATGCGATAGACAGAACTGGCTACGCCGACGATCACTATGACAAGGCGTTCGCCCACGGGCACATTACCATCATGCACATGCTATTCGAGAGAGGCCTCACTTCACATGACGCATGTACAATGGCTAACATGGCATTCAGTGTACTTTTGCGGGAAGAACCATTGGAGATCAGCCAGGACGAGGAGGGTATCATGAGAGCCGCAGTACACGTCGTGAGCGGCTGCAACTGCAATATGTGTATGTCGACCAAAAACTTGCAGTCGCAGATGCACGCCCTGGTGAGGCACCTGATGTAGCTAGGGATTGTGGATTATGAGGATAGTGTGGCGCGCGATCATGATGAAATTGGAGTACCTTTATCCCCCATGATTGGCTCTGTATGAATTCGCAAAATTCCACATTGCTCTTGTAGTTACATTTTTGTCCCACTTTAATTGAGAAAAAACTGTGCCTAGTATTTACACATCGACACATATGTCCCTCTTCAACGTCAATTTTGTAAAAAATCTTAAATTGACATTCGCATGTTTTAGTGATGAGACAGCGAAGGAGGTAGAAGAAGATGTACGACTCAAAAAGCCCTCACCATATCCCTACTATCAGTCGACGACATCCAACAACAACAACAATCTTTCCATCATTCCCGTGTCCGACACATACCACATCGACAACCTGTACCCCATAACGGACCACATTGAGTTCTGGAACATCTTCGTCGTGGGCAACGACAAGACGTACATCCTTGCGAACGTGAAAGACCCGCACATATTTCTCCCACAGGTAGACCAAATGACCAACGAGAGGGGGAACAGGATTCTGCCCCCCGCTCTAATGAAGATGTTCGACAATATATGGACGAAGACGCTTGCAGGAGTCAAACTCCAGTTCTACATGGTGTGGGACGGAAAGCTGTTCTTTGTGAACACGTACCCCTTTCTCAACGGAAATCAGTTGGTCATAGGCGCGATCATGTTCATGCGCGCATTCGACAATGCGTACATCAAAGATGCTTCCCCCTCGCAATAAAGTACTGGACATAATTTGATTTCTACGTCCTCCTACGGTTTCTTCATGAGCCATAGGCGGCCGTCATACTGGTAACCGCGCATGCACAAGAACTCGGGGCGTCTGGCTATGTCACGAGAAGACGCGCCGCTGACAACCCAGTCTTCAGGAGGCACGCTGTTAACGTCCGCATCAGGGCGTTTGAACACGACGGGGTCAAACGTGTCCCATCGTCGCTCAGCCAAGCGGTCCACGATACGTCCGGGCTCACATACAGTGGTTGGAATGGAGCAAGCGCAACCAGTGGATCGACCGTCATCAACGTTACGCTCCATGAGGTGGGTGTCACAGAACGTCGCAGGGCGTCGTCTATCGTGAACAACCTCCCGGATCGGCGACCGCCGTAGATACCGTGAAATCGAAATAGCGATGCATCCCCGCCACCGCGGCGCGTGGTCATACACCCCTCTTGGTGGCGCTGCGCGCAACCGGCGATGATCAAAGGCGTCGGTTCGTGCGCCCAAATGTGCGGCGCAGCAACAAACGTCCGAGGCTGCACAGTAGTACTACCGTTCGCATCATCATCATCATCATCATCATTCCATCCAGGGGAAGGGACGCAGGCACCCACGCCGTACCCGTCCCACACGCGCAGGTTCGGGAATCGCGAAGCGACATCCTCAGGGTCCCGCATTTTATCCGACGCGAGAGAACGCTTCTTCTGCTCACCAGACCCTGGATCGCAACAATCTCCGTCACTGTCACTGTCACTGTCACCGACTAGACACTGGTTCCTAGATGTGTTGTTGGCCATATCGAAGTGACGCCGAGTCACCAAAAGGAACGTCTTGTCATCCGCATTGTAGTCGTCGTCAGAATTCCTGTTTTTTTTGCCATTGTTGCTGGGATCACATTCCTTAGTAGTAGTAGTAGTATTAGCAGCAGCAGCAGTTGCACCGTCGTCTTTCTTTCCGGTGATGTAATCGCGTATGCGGCTATCACAAACAATGTTCCGCTGCCTATCGCGCATACGCAGGTCCGTCAAAGTCATGTCGGCAAGCTTGCGCTTGTCAGAGTCGCGAAGTGCCCGGAAGCATCGGTCGCTTCTCAAACGGTTGGCCGTGTCGTACAAGGGCATTTTGTAGAAACGTACAAAAAATTGTAGGCGCGCAGAACTCCCGTAAAAAAAATCTATGGTATTATTATACAAACTCAATAATCTCACGAACTGGCTGGAGGACTCATGCAGCTCGTCGCTTTTGGTGCACAGGATGTGTACCTCTCATCCAACCCCCAGGTTACCTTCTTCAAGGTCGTGCACCGCAGGCACACATCCTTCGCCATGGATCCATTGAACAGGTCTTCAACGGAAGCGCAGACTTCGGACGCAAGGTCACCGCAAACATCTCCCGAAACGGAGACCTCATCCACAAGGCATACCTAAGGGTCGAGCTGCCAGCCATATCCGTCCCAGAGGGAACCGCATTCAGGTGGCTCAACTGGATCGGACACATTCTCATCAAGACCGTCGACATCGACATCGGAGGACAGCGCATCAATCGCCACTACGGAGACTGGATGCACATCTGGAACGAGCTCACCCAGACACCAGGACATCAACTAGGATACGTGTCCATGCTAGGAAATACGCCCGAACTCACCCAGATATACGACAACTGCTTCGGAACAGCAGGAAGGGGGGCCATGACCATGCCATCCAAGACCCTATGGATCCCCCTGGAGTTCTGGTGGTGCAGGAACCCAGGACTTGCCCTGCCACTCATCGCACTGCAGTACCACGAGGTCAAGATCAACCTAGAGTTCAACGACGCCAAGAACTGCTTCTGGGCAGGACGCAACACTGCACTCAAAGCGTCAGACCCACCCACCTGGACAACCAACCTGAACCTAGTATCAACACCATCTCTAGCAACAGCTTCACTATTCATCGACTACATCTTCCTGGATACAGACGAGCGACGCAGGTTCGCAAGCGCACCACACGAGTACCTCATCGAGCAGCTGCAGTTCGGGGGAGACGAGTCAACCTCACAGACATCAAACAACTTCAAGCTCAACTTCAACCACCCGTGCAAGGAGATCGTGTGGGTCGTCCAGCCAGACGACAACATCTCAGAGTCCGCGCCATTCGGAAAGCAGTGGTTCAACTTCACAGACAAGGTCATGGCATCACCCTCACCAAGCGTTACGGACGCAATGCCAGGAATCGCATCAGGAGGAACATACGGAGTCTACATCCCAGTCGCAGCAGACGGAGGAGAGAACCCAACCGCTAGGGCAAAGCTGTCTCTAAACGGACACGAGCGACTGTCAGAGAGGGACGGAGAGTACTGGAACCTGGTGCAGACGTACCAGCACCACGAAAACGTACCATCTAAGGGAATCAATGTATACTCATTCACGCTCAAGCCAGAGTAACACCAGCCATCAGGATCTTGCAACATGTCTAGAATTGATAACGCCAACCTAACAATCAACCTAACCACAAACGCAGTCAACCACAACGGATCACCAAGGTCAGTCAAGGTAAGGATCTATGCTGTCAATTACAATGTACTTTGCATAATGAGTGGGATGGGGGGGTTAGCCTTCGCATCATAACGGGCATGGGTTGATCAGTCAAACAATTTAATATACTACAGCATTCTCAGTATCATTAATGGTTAGTATCATAACGGGTATGGGGTGTTAAACAAAAACCAATTAATATACTACAACTTTCTCAGGATCATTAATGGAATGTACATGAATTTGGGTAACAAACGAGTCTTGCGATCCACCCGGAATTCCGTGGTGGTGTCAAGCTGATTATTTCTTGAAGTCACCGTTGTGTTGGACGCAAAATGGGCGTTCCTGCCTCACGGCGGATTTTTACTAGATTCGAAACAGATGGGTGTTCCTTCCTCCCGGCGGATTTTGACTGGTTGCGAAACAGATGGGTGTTCCTGCCTCACGGCGGATTTTTACTAGATTCGAAACAGATAGGTGTTCCTGCCTCCCGGCGGATTTTGACTGGTTGCGAAACAGATGGGTGTTCCTGCCTCACGGCGGATTTTTACTAGATTCGAAACAGATGGGTGTTCCTGCCTCCCGGCGGATTTTGACTGGTTGCGAAACAGTGTCAAGAGCGGAATTAGCTTCGGAATACGAGTGTAAAGAATGACATATCATTATCATTGTCCTCAATTAAGATGGTTATCACCATCACTGGTGATTTTAGGCATGGTCGCATGTTTGGTGTCAGTTTACTCTACTCGCATTCCGGAGAAACCTTCGTCGCGCTTTCTGTCCCCAAGGGTGCGCAGAGCAAGACCGCAAATACGTTCATGGTTTTGGTGGATGTTTACGACCCAGCTGTCTTCGGGGACAAGGTCATCATATCCACAAATGGATACGCGAGATGCAATGCTGGACACATTCATGCGATGATCCTCGACGCCGGTGGTTTGACTGTGGACCACATCAACCGCATCCCGTTGGACAACCGTCGCAAAAACCTACGTGTAGCATCGATTAGCGTGCAGAACGGAAACCGTATGACGTCTGCAGAAATAGACCCCCCGGAGGAGCTGAAGCCATACTTCGACGTGATGCCGGCGTTCCTTCGATGGGACCGCAACTATCTCCGATTTTTAAGCGACAAGTACAACATCAACGGTACGAGGAGTGAGAAAGTCAGCATCGTGAACAAGTTTCGAGATGCCGCAGTGAAGCTGAAGACGGCGATCATCGAAGACATTGAGTACTCAAGACACCTTGTAACGTTGAACCAGTTGCGTGACGATTACATTCAGATCAACAAGCTTGTACACTCACAGTACCCTGAGAACTTTGATATGTACGACGACAGCGCTGACAAGGTGTACCGGTACACTCCAGAGTTCATCGACCAATGTCTTTCGAAGTTACCGGCTGCAAAATAAGGGCAATGTCACGCACGGTCCCCTGGCTCTGAGCACCACTTATCGCACTGACGAGTCTTCGAGGGTTTGTTACATGAAACGCGGAGATTACGACGAAAAGGAAATCGTGTTTGACATGGATTTCCTAGAGCACTTTAAGTCCTGTCGCGCGGTGGACGTGGATTCTGGCAGCCCTATCATCCGGGTGGGCGATTCGAAGATCGTGTTGAGGGCGTATGTCTGGACGAACCTGCTCAAGCGTAAGGTCCCTCATGGTTTCAAAGTTGGGATACGCAACGGCAACCCCATGGACGTCCGTGCGTCCAACCTGGTCCTCATTGACGAGGGCGTGCGCCAGCGCCGAAAGATTGTCGTCGAGGGCTTCAATGACGATTTGGTTCGAATGATCGCCCCCGATGCCACGGCTTACTCTCGTACCAGCAAGAACGGGGAAATGTACTTTGTGTTTGTGGACTTCACCATTCACCGTGTCATGCCTGCCCTGTGCATGGAGCCCCGCAACGTGAGCGTGCTGCGTCCCAAGATGCTTCTACGGGAATACGTGTGGAACGGCCTATCGACGTCCGGTGACGGCAGTTCTGGTGTCGTGGTGCCTTTGAATTACGACATGTTCGACGTGCGCACTTCCAACTTGGTCAAAGTGCATGGCCTCTCCTCTTCGAAGAGTTGTTCGGCACCGGCGAGCTCCGACGTGCCTTCAGTGGTCCGCGCCCGCGTTCCGTGGGAGTTCATGCCCTTTGGCCTAAAGTACTGCTTCAACAAGGCTCAGAGCATGGAGGGTTTCAACCAGAGTAAGATGATCGACCCCAAAACCAAGCATTGGTACCTATCCATTAAGGCGGACGCGGGCATCGACTCCGTCAAGGTCGCGAAGATCGAGGAGAGCCTCGGTGCTTGCTACCGAGCCCTGGTCGAGTTCCCTGGTGTCGGGAGGTTTCCTCCTGACTCTCTCACGATTGACGTGTTCCGTACCGTTCATTCTCGGTACTGCCGGGCGATGCGTACTCTGCGTGAGATGCAGGAATGTTGCAAACTCGACCCTGTGGATTTGGAAGTAGCATCATAATGGGCGTTCCTGCCTCCCGGCGGATTTTTTGAAATTTCTACTCAGAATTTAGAGCCTCCGGAACGACTCTCTAGCCTGAGATATCAGCACCGAAGAATCACAATTCCGCTCCAGACCATGTTTATCAACGAGTCAAAATCCGCCAGGAGGCAGGAACACCCATTGTATGTTCGCCCGTCCGTCGAGGGCATCCGCCGTTCGGCTCGATACGCATTCTACCCACTTGAGTTCTTTCCCGCTACCGATGTTCTTGCACGCGGCTCTGCTTAAGGCATACCGCGTGTCTGTTCGATGTTCTTGCACACGTCCCGATTTCCGTGAATAAGAGTATAAATATCATCGTGGATTGGATTATTTAATCAAGATGGTTTTCCTCATCACCGGTGATTTTAGACATGGTCGTATGTTCGGTGTCCATTTACTCTACTCGTATTCCGGAGAAACATTCGCCGCGCTTTCTGTTCGCAAGGGAGAGCAGAGCAAGACATTCATGGTTTTGATGGACGGTTACGACCCATCTGTCTTCGGGAACGAGCTCACAATATCCACCAATGGATACGCTGAATGCAATGTTGGGCACATTCACGCGATGATCCACGACGCCGGGGGGGTGACAGTGGACCACATCAACCGCATCCCTTTGGACAACCGTCGCAAGAACCTTCGCGTAGCAACCACCATGAGCGTGCATAACGGCAACCGCATGTCGTCTGTAGAAATAGCCCCCCCTGAGGAGCTGAAGCCATACTTCGACGAGATGCCAGCGTTCCTTAGATGGGACCTCAACTATCTCAGATTTGTAAGCGACAAGTACAACATCAACGGTACGAGGAGCAAGAAAGTCAGCATAGTGAACAAGTTTCGAGATGCCGCAGTGAAGGTGAAGAATGCGATCATCGAAGACATTGAGTACTCACGACACATTGCAACTCTGATCCGGTTGCGAGACGAATACATTCAGATCAACAAGCTGGTACACAGAGTGTAACCTGAGCACTTTGACATGTACGACGACAGCGTCGACAAGGTGTACCGGTGCACTCCCGAGTTTATCGACCAATGCCTTTCGAAGTTATAGGCGGTAAAGGAAGGCGACGTCATGTACTCCACCGGTCGGTCGCCCGGGCTCTGAGCGCCACTTATCTCCCTGACGAGTCCTTGAGGGTGTGTTACATGACTCGCGGAAATGAAAGGGAAATCGTGTTTGACCTGGATTTCCGCGATTTTTTTTCCATGCTTGTCGCGCGGTGGACGAAGATTCTAGCAGACCCATCATCCTTGTGGGCGATTCGAATATCACGTTGCGGGCGTTTGTCTGGACGCACCTGCTCAAGCGTGAGGTCCCTCCCCTCATTCCCGGTACTGAGAGGCGATGCGTACTCTGCGCGAGATGCAGGAATGTTGCAAAGTCTACCCTACGGATGTGCGATTCGCAAAAAAAAGAATCGCCCCCAATGATATACTTGCAACATAACACAATGCCGACCATTTCTCTAGCGTCCCTTAAGCATATGGCCACCCATAACAATGTTGAACCACTACATAGTGCTACCACCAAGGTGGTAAGTGCTCTTGAAGAAGGTTCGTCTCAGGAGGAGGAGGCGGGTGCTCCGGAAGAAGGTTCGTCTCAGGAGGAGGAGGCGGGTGCTACTGAGGAGAAGGCGAGTGTTCTTGAAGAAGGTTCTGCTGAGCAGGAGGAGGCGGGTGCTACTGAGGAGAAGGCGAGTGTTCCTGAAGAAGGTTCTCCGGAGCAGGAGGAGGCGGGTGCTACTGAGGAGAAGGCGAGTGTTCCTGAAGAAGGTTCTCCGGAGCAGGAGGAGGCGGGTGCTACTGAGGAGAAGGTGAGTGTTCCTGAAGAAGGTTCTCCGGAGCAAGAGGAGGCGGGTGCTACTGAGGAGAAGGCGAGTGTTCCTGAAGAAGGTTCTCCGGAGCAGGAGGCTGTGAGTGACGACACCACCTTTGCGGATTCGCGAGCAAATGGTGGTGGTGGACGTGGACGAGGACGAGGGCGTGGTCGCATTCCGCGAATTTCTGCGCCCCCTCGTCCTCTTCTTGACCGCATCATGTCTTTGCGCGTCACCCATCGTCACCCAACAAGAGACGTTCCTGAGACGTTTCCATCACCATCGGCTACCGATAATTATACTTGTACCGATAGTACACCCCCGTTTATCGGTACCAAATCTCCATTTGCGAGCGCACCCTCGCATATCATTGATCAGATCTGTGCTTCGCCCCCGATTATTATTGTCAATGGGAACAGTCGGCGCTTGATTTCGAGTTCCTTCCGCCCTTGCTCCGTCAGGTTTGGTGCAGGCGGCGTAGGTCGCCGTGCCGCTCCTTGAAAATGGTTTTAAGTGTTTGTGGATTTTCCCTAAACGATTTTTTGCAACACTTAATTTAAAAACAAATGTAAGTGTACAGATGATTCAATTATCGGATACATCATCCATTCATTATGGCGGCACTAGTATGTCGAATATCGTGACACCTTCGTATCCCTACATACCAATATTTGAATCCGCAAAGCCGTACATACCAGGCATCCTCGCGAAGTCAGGCTCTTCGGGGTCCCCGACCATCTCCTTTTCCAACGCTCCGGACACGGGTCTGTTCAATCCAGTGGCTAGAACACTAGGTGTGGTCGCAGGAGGGACGGAGATGGTGCGTGTGTCAGACACAACCGTATCATTGTTGGGGGATCTAGTGGTGTCCTCGAACATAGTACCGATGACGAACGCGACGCAGTACCTCGGGACATCGACCATGCACTTCAAAGAGGCGTGGATCGACGAGCTCCACATCTCGTCGAACACTCTCTACATCGGGAACACGCCCGTGCTTTGCGCTGATAATGATGCCGTGTCCATCCGCGCTGACCCGGGGCAAGGCATCACGCTAACGACCACCGGCGATGGGGAGACATCCCTGGTGTCCGCCAAGGGAGTCAATGTGGTGTCGGAAGGGGGTGTCACAATGCGTGTATCAGGACCTCTAGGGAGAGTTAACATCCAGTCTAGCAGAGCAGGTGGCACCGTGAATTTAGGAGCGAAAAAGGAAATTGTGATGACAGCACCTCTTACGACGATATCAAGTAACATGATCGTAAAAGGTGACCTGACTGTAGAAGGCACACAATTAACGGTGAACACGCAGACGGTGACGGTTGCGGACAATATAATTGTACTTAACTCAGGTGAGATAGGATCAGGTGTCTCAAAGGGTGAGGCAGGATTTTCTATAGATAGGGGAGATGCTCCCGAATATCAGCTTCTTTTTAGGGAGTTGGACAACGCGTTCGTAATAGGTCCGCAAGGCTCCCTCACACCCATAGCGACCGAGACATTTGCACGAAACGCAAACAATATATCAAGTGGAACATTAGCGGTTGCTAGAGGAGGAACGGGAGTCTCCTTCAGTACCGGAAAAGGGAAAACCGTGCTCAGTGATAATGCTACGATGAGCAACTTGACGATCATAGGAGGCATGATCAGCGGTAACGGTAGCGGACTTACCGCCTTGAACGCAAACAATATTTCCGTTGGAACATTAGCGGTTGATAGAGGAGGAACGGGGGTCTCCACCAGTACCGAAACAGGTAGTGTTGTTTTGAGTAGTTCTCCAACGTTTACGGGAACAGCTAACTTTGCATCTATAACAACTTCTGGGCCTTCGACGATAAATGGTAACATGACCTTCGGAACCGGAGTCAATCTATTTGTCAACCCTAACGATTCCGTGACTGCTCCAGGGTACTCTTGGGATACTGATACAAATACCGGAATGTATCGTGTTGCGGCAGATGTAATAGGGTTTGCTGTAGGCGGGGTCAATAAAGCTACTATAAACAATACTGGTATAGTGGGTAGCGGAGCTAATATAACCAGTTTAAATGCTGGCAACATATCCAGTGGAACATTAGCGATTGGTAATGGAGGCACGGGAGTTAGTACTGGCTTAGGTGCCATGAACGCAAACAATATATCCAGTGGAACATTAGCGGTTGTCAGAGGAGGAACGGGGGTATCCGTCAGTACCGGAACAGGTAGTGTTGTTTTGAGTATTTCTCCAACGTTTACTGGAACAACTAACTTTGCATCTCTTGCAACTTCTGGGACTTCGACGATCAATGGTGACATGACCTTCGGAACCAGAGTCAATCTATTTGTAAACCCTAACGATTCCGTGATTGCTCCAGGGTACTCTTGGAATACTAATTCAAATACCGGAATGTATCGTGTTGCGGTAAATTCAATAGGGTTTGCTGTAGGCGGGATCAATAAAGCTACTATAAACAGCACTGGGATAGTGGGTAGCGGAGCTAATATAACCAGTTTAAATGCTGGCAACATATCCAGTGGAACATTAGCGGTTGTTAGAGGAGGAACAGGGGTATCCGTCAGTACCGGAACAGGTAGTGTTGTTTTGAGTGTTTCTCCAACGTTAACGGGAACAACTAACGTCGCATCCCTAACAACTTCCGGGACGTCGACGATCAATGGAGACATGACCTTGGGAACTGGTGTCCATCTATTTGTCAACCCTAACGATTCCGTGACTGCTCCAGGGTACTCTTGGGATACTGATGCAAATACCGGAATGTATCGTGTTGCGGCAGATGCAATAGGGTTTGCTGTAGGCGGGGTCAATAAAGCTACTATAAACAGCACTGGTATAGTGGGTAGCAGAGCTAATATAACCAGTTTAAATGCTGGCAACATATCCAGTGGAACATTAGCGGTTGTTAGAGGAGGAACGGGGGTATCCGTCAGTACCGGAACAGGTAGTGTTGTTTTGAGTTTTTCTCCAACGTTAACGGGAACAACTAACGTCGCATCCCTAACAACTTCCGGGACGTCGACGATCAATGGAGACAAGACCTTCGGCACCGGAGTGAATTTATTCGTAAACCCTAACGATTCCGTGACCACTCCAGGGTACTCTTGGAGCACCGATACAAATACCGGAATGTATCGTGTTGCGGAGGATTCAATTGGGTTTTCTGTAGGCGGGGTAAATCGGGCAACTATCAATTCTACCGGATTGACCATGACGGGAAATATCGCACTTGGAACAGTGGGTACTCAGCTATCGGGCGCTGCGACCGATTCTGTATCAACGCCTAGTTTCAGTTGGACCGGTGACTTAACCACCGGGGTGTACCGAAGTGCTGCCGGAGCGGTCGGTATTACGACAACTGGCGTAAATCGAGCAATCATTAATTCTTCAGGATTGACTGTAGCTGGAAATATCGCACTTGGAACAGTGGGTACTCAGCTATTGGGCGATGCGGCCGATTCTGTATCAACGCCTAGTTTCAGTTGGACCGGTGACTTAACCACCGGGGTGTACCGAAGTGCTGCCGGAGCGGTCGGTATTACGACGACTGGCGTAAATCAAGCAATCATTAATTCTTCAGGATTGACTGTAGTTGGGGCTTTGAGCACCAACTCTCTGTCCGGATCTTGTATCAACTCTGATATAAATAGCACATCTAGTACAGTAGCTGCAAGTTCCGGTGCGGTCAAGACAGCTTACGATTTGGCTAATACCGCTAACAATACAGCCAATAATGCTCTCCCTAATACGGGTGGAACGGTTATAGGGACCATTACCGCACCCAGTCTATCTGGATCTTGTATCAGCTCTGTTGTAAACAATACATCTGTTACAGTAGCCGCAAGTTCTGCTGCAGTAAAGTCAGCTTACGATTTGGCTAATACCGCTAACAATACAGCCAATTCAGCAGTTACTACCGCAAATTCAGCATCTACTACCGCAAATTCAGCAGTTACTACCGCAAATTCAGCAAATAATACCGCAACTACAGCAAATAATACCGCAAATTCAGCAGTTACTACCGCAAATTCAGCATCTACTACCGCAAATTCAGCATCTACTACCGCAAATTCAGCAGTTACTACCGCAAATTCAGCAAATAATACCGCAACTACAGCAAATAATACCGCAAATTCAGCAAATAGTGTAGCAACTACAGCAAATAATACCGCAAATGCAGCAAATAATACCGCAAATGCAGCCCTACCAAAGGCTAATATTAGTTCTTCAGTTACGTCCACTTCAACTACAACCGTTGCAACGTCTAGTGCTGTAAAAAGTGCTTATGACACGGCAGTGACTGCAACTAATACTGCAAATTCAGCAGTTACTACCGCAAATTCAGCAGTTAGTACCGCAAATTCAGCAGTTACTACCGCAAATTCAGCATCTACTACCGCAAATTCAGCATCTACTACCGCAAATTCAGCAGTTACTACCGCAAATTCAGCAGTTACTACCGCAACTACAGCAAATAATACCGCAAATGCAGCCCTACCAAAGGCTAATATTAGTTCTTCAGTTACGTCCACTTCAACTACAACCGTTGCAACGTCTAGTGCTGTAAAAAGTGATTATGACACGGCAGTGAATGCAACTAATACCGCAAATTCAGCAGTTACTACCGCAAATTCAGCAGTTACTACCGCAAATTCAGCAGTTACTACCGCAAATTCAGCAGTTACTACCGCAAATTCAGCATCTACTACCGCAAATTCAGCATCTACTACCGCAAATTCAACAGTTATTACCGCAAATTCAGCAGTTACTACCGCAAATACAGCAAATAATACCGCAAATGCAGCCCTACCAAAGGCTAATATTAGTTCTTCAGTTACGTCCACTTCAACTACAACCGTTGCAACGTCTAGTGCTGTAAAAAGTGCTTATGACACGGCAGTGAATGCAAATAATACCGCAAATGCAGCAAATAATACCGCAAATGCAGCCCTACCCAAAACAGGTGGAACTGTTTCAGGGGATATAAAGCTGGGTGGAGTGGGGGTTCAGGTATTGGGAGATTCATCTGATAATGCGGGAGTTCCTTCTTTTAGCTGGGCTAATGATACAAGCACTGGATTTTTTAGGGGTGCAAATGCGCAAATATCGGCTTCTATAGCTGGTATCACTAGAGCAACTATCAATGGTAATGGATTGAGTGTCGAACATAGTGTAAGTATCAATGGTACTAATCACCCTAGATTGAATATAAATTCGGACACTGATAGGTCAATTTTGTTTAATAAAGCTAACGGGCTCCAAACTATACAACTGCACGCTACGGGTAGCCATAATTTAATATTTAAACTTAACACGGTTCCAAACGCTTATACGGATAGGATGGAAATTAAAGGAACTAATGGAAATGTAACTGTTTATGCATCGATAACATCTGGCTCTGATGATAGAATTAAAACAGATGAGAAATTTATAACAAATGCCACAAGTACATTAAATAAAATCCGCCCACAAACATATAACAAATGGGACTCGCTAGATTTTGCAACAAATAGCAATTCTAAATCATTCTATGAATCTGGTATTATTGCACAAGAAATATTCTATGATGTACCAGAATTGCGACATTTGATTTCGATACCATCAGATGCCAATAGTAATGCTATTTACAACTCAAATATTACGTCTTCATCAGATCCATCAATAGATCCATCTTACTCTGATTGGGGTACTAGTATAACATCTGTAAATTATATTGGACTTATCCCATATTTAGTGAAATCTATTCAAGAAAAGGATGTACAAATTAATGACTTATTGTCCCGCGTATATGCTCTAGAACATCCTGCAATTTATTGATTCAAAATCATATTGGTGTTCCACTGCCCGTGGATTGCTACACCTTTAGGTTACACCATAAGGTGTGCCGTACACGAAGCGGTTTCATTTTAGTCGATATATTCAGCATATATATCCGTCGATATATTCAGCATATATTTTAGCCAATAATGCTCTCCCTAAGACGGGTGGAACGGTTACATGGCCCATTAACGCACCCAGTCTATATGGATCCTGTATCAGATCTGCTGTAAACAGACAATCGGGTACAGTAGCCGCAAGTTCTGCTGCGGTCAAGACTGCTTATGATTTGGCTAATACCGCCCATTATACAGCCAATTCCGCATGAAAAAGATAAGGACATTCAATCATAAAAACAAAGAATGGATGCCATGTAGAGGAGTTAAGTTCGTTTCATTAAGCTCGTCCCTCATTCATTGTTCTGCTTGCTCACTGGCGAACGAAAAAATGTCCGTAAAGTCGAGCACGAGGCGCGCGCTCGGGAGGCCGTCGCAGAAGGACTCGAGCACCTCGTCCGGGACGGTGTCGAACCTGGCCGGACCCTTCTCCTTCGACGAGCAGAGCCACATGCGCGAGGCGCGTATGTGTATGCGCGGCACGGGAAGACCCTGCCCCCTGTAAATGGCAAGGACGGCGTCGAGCTCGTCGAAGACCTCCTCGAAGTGGTCGAAGACGGATTCCCCGTCCACGAGAATAGTAAACGGGTCGCGCACGTCCACCACGAGGTGCTCAAGGCGGTCCCTCAGAAGATTGAAGAGTATCATTTATTGGTTTAAATTACTTACAATTTGTAAATAATATTACAAAAATGTGTTGGAACGCGCAGATAAGTTTGTGTACGTTCATATTTGCGCTCGCCGCCTCGATCATATCGCTCGTCAGCGGGTACGGTCACTGGCGAGAGTTTGTTTTCTTCATGTCGTTCGCGAGCATGCAGTTGCTGGAGTTTTTCGTTTGGACATACATTGGCAACGCATCCGTCAATAGGATTCTCTCGGCGCTGGGGCTCGCTTTGATCATGTTGCAACCCATCGCAGCAGGACTCTACATTAATGGGGCACGCAACGCATTGATTTATTCGGCTTTGTATACGGTGTTCCTCATTTTCTTTTTTGCATCTCATGCGCCATTCGACTTCTCAACCGTAGTGAACTCCAACGGACACCTTCAGTGGAACTGGCTGAATACGTCTGCCATCGTAACTATCCTGTGGACCGCGTTCGTATTGAGCGCGATCTGGATGTCTTGCAAGACTCCCGCGAGCAAACTTCTTACGACTACCCTGATTGTTTTGCTGACACTCGTATCTTGGTGGAACTTCAAGCGTAGCGGGACGTGGGGTACCGTCTACTGCTCATTTGTGAATATTGCGTTTTTGTTCATCATGACCAAAGTGTTTTACAGGTTGTACACGGAAACTCCCCCTACAGTCAGCGGAACTGGGTGTTTCTTTGTTAAAGCTTCTCCTCATCCTCATCCCCTTCATAATCTACAAGTTCTACAACGTCATCATGTTGGTCAGCCTCATGTACCTTCCTAATTCGAACGATTTTTTTAGGAATTGATATGCCCATGCTCCATCACAATTGTACCCCGAAAATGTTTTGATATAATCTGGATCTGTAGACAGGCTCTCTCGAACATTCATAACCCAATCTCTCGCATTAATCATATATTTTGATAACATACACCGTAAGGACAAGTGGCCGTAATACCAAGTGTTACAGTGAATGATTGTGTATGTGAGTCCGCAGCTAAATCCCACTGCAAACTGGGACAATGTAAAATAATTCCATTTTCATAGTGTAACAAACATGCCGTTGATATCCATCCCCTGTACCAGTGGTCAGTGTTCGCGACACCATTGGTGACAAGACATTTCATTTTTATTTTATGTTCAGTGTATTGAAAAAGGAATGGCTCAACCCCAAACAGGCGGACGTGAGTTGGGTCGCGGCGTTACCGCGCGGACTATCAAAATCTCAAATCCATCCGAAGCTACCGATACCGATACCGATACCTTTAAGCACATCCTTGTGTCTGCGCTGGCAGATGTAAAGAAAACCAAGAGCCGGCGGGCGTGGATTCTGTATGTGTTGGAGAAGAACAAGAATGGAATGACCCGTGTGAAATTGACAACCTCCGGGGAAAAGGAACAATTTTGCTCAAATGTGTTAAGCACAAAAGTGTCCGACAAGTTTGTATGCAAGGACCTAAACAGCGCCACTGCGTTCAATGAGGAGATCCGTACAGCTGAGCTGCTTTTCCGTAACGTGAGCGCGTCCGGTCTCGCGAAGGCGACTACCTTTTCTTCGATTCCATTTAAGCGCTTCAATGTGGTCGGTATTGATCTCGGCGGAAAAGCTATTCTGTCTCGTGACAGCGGCTTTTACGTGTTCTCTCTTAGGTGCTCGATGAGCGCCTCATCCAAGGGAATTTCCTCCGATGCAGACATGGACAAGTTCGTCCGTGAGACCCTCGAGAACTTTGACGTGATTCACCGTGCCGGGATCATCCACGGCGACGTCAAGCTGGACAACATGATTTACTGTGCCAAGGACGACCGCTACCGGCTGATCGACTGGGGCAAGACTGCCGACCATGCTGACATGCTTGCCAGATATGTGGACAATACGCCGTTCGGGTTCGTGAACAACACCTCCTCTCCGATGGCTTGGTTCTGCAGTGGACTGAACTACGCCGCTTCGCTCGTGTTCATGACCATGATTGTCACTCGACCCATGGAGCGAGTGGCGATGTGTCCTCTGATGCGTGCATTGGTAGCGCACGCGTACACGTCCTTCAACCTGGCGGTGCGATCGATTCTCGGCGGTAATCCACTGTTCAAGCTTGACAAGGTCACCGACAAGAAGCTGCGTCTCGACCTTCTTGATCGTTACGCGCAATCCTTTGACCTTTACGACATCGGTCTGATCTTGACGGCGTTCGTGTGCATTTACGACGATGCTCTGTCGGTTCGCATGCGCGAGCGCGCGCTGGCATTGGCGTTCCGTCTGGTGGACTACGGCGACCCATCGGCGCACCTGTCAACCGCGCGTGATGCGCTGCGATGGTGGGTGAAGGAAAGCAAGCGTAGTACCAATACTAAAACGGGGCGTAGCCGCAGCAAACGTTGACTATTAAGATAAAGATGCAGGGTATCCCATTTTATTGAATTATTGTATTTACCATCCTTCTGCCGTGATTCGTGACTCAAGAGTTGCTATATTACTATGCGCAATCTGGAGATCGGCATCTTTTTCTTGAATGGATTTTATCAGGTAAGGGATGAGACCAATGTAGTTCAAGAACGCGATTTTGGAACCCCAATCCTTGTAATCCGGATCGATGGATGGATCGGAGGAGGATGTGATGGCAGTAGTGTACAGAGCGTTGCTGTCGGCGCCCTCGGGGATCGTCACCAGATTCCTAAGCTCAGGAGCATCGTAAAAGATCTCCTGAGCTATCAGACCCGACTCTCTCGTAAACGATGCGTTGCTGTTGGTTGTGTAGTCCATGGCGGACCACTTGTTGTATGTCTGCGGCCTGAGCTTTTTGAGAGTGGAGGTGGCTTCCTCGATGAAACTTCATCGGATTTGATGCGGTCATCGGAAGAAGGGGTGAAGGAGGCGGCTGTCGCCGCGCCTACTACTGCCAGAGTCCCGTTACCTCTGATCCTAGCGAGCTCAGAGGATGTTGTTGATGACGTTCCGGCGTAAAATACATGAGCGGCTCCTATTGTGTCGACTTGATATCTCATAGTACCGCTATTAATACCGAACCCATAATATTGATGTTCAGTAGAGCCACCGTTCCACAAAACTATCTTTTTGTTAATATTTGTACTATCAAATGTGAGCGCTTGCCTCACGGTGATCCCATTGGGGGTAATTTCTAAAGGCAAATTACGTGCACCTGCAGGGATGTTGTCTGAGCCGGTGAATCCATCGCCCAAACAATAAAATTCCAAATTATATCCGCTGTTTAGCATAGCCCATCCCAGTTTGGTATTGTCATATCGTTTGTAGCTATTGTTTCCATTCACCGTTCCCCACCTGACCTGAGTTCAGGACCATGATGTTGTCTTGAACGGTAACTGTCTGCGCATTCACGGTGAAATGGGAGCCGTTGACAGTCAGATTACCTTGGACCGTCATGTTTGAGGAGACCGTTGTCATGGGGGCGTTCAGGTTGACCTCCGCTGTTGCTCCGACTGCCACGCGACCACCCGACCCGCTGGCCAGAAGGTCCACTACAAAGTTGAGCCCAGAGGTGGTGATCTCGACTCCCTTTACGGATGTCATCGTGGATTTTCCGAGACCCGTCGTCTTTATCACGATGCTCTGGTCCACATCAGCCTTGATCGCGATAGAGTCATTGTCAGTTCCCAGGACGGGGGTGTCCCCGAGGTACAATGTGTTTTTGGAGATGTGAATCGTGTCGATCCACGCCTCCTTGAACGGGTTGAGTGCACTGCCTACAGTCGGAGACGCAATTTGTGGGACGCCCTACCGGTGACCCTTGAACCCAATGGGTAGATCAGCTAAAGGCGAGTACATGTTTTTGCCCTTCATCTCTGTATTTCAGCATTTAAGCTGGCCCAAAGGATAACAAGGCAAGCTGCTGACAAACCCAGGTGGGTCGGTCGGTTTAGCGCTCACACTCGCCTCGATGGAAACTGTGGTTTTGGGGGGAGGCGAGGGAACACAGAATGCCTCAGGTCGCTCTCTCCCGTCCATCCACGTTGTCAGAAGCAGAAGAAGGTTCTTGGCAGCGTTCACGTCTCGGTTCCAGGTTGCACCACAGCGCACATTGGATGATGCGCTTTTGACACTGTCTCTACAGTGCAGTACTTTGTGGACCTTGACGTTCTTCACCACCATCTTCTGCTTCTCAACAGTTATAGACCCGTCGATTGGGGACTCTTTGCAAACTCCGCGCCAGACTATGCTGTCTGCCTTCATGTTGACAAGCCTCTGGAAGCAGCCGTGACATTTACAAGAAGTGTTGCGTTCGTCAACGTTTTTGAACAAAACATTCTTACGACGTGAGAGGCACCTCCTGATCTCTTTGATGGGCCCAGAACATGAACGACTGATACCATACCCTTGGTTGGACCAGTTGCCGAAGCCAACAACGGTCGTCTGTGCCCTTGGTGCAATCACATCGCATACCTTTTCAATCGTCTTTTGTTTACCAACGTATCGAAAGAATCGCATAGATCGGTAGCCTTTGTTGGCTCTGTGTTGTAGGAGGATCGGGAGCGCTTTGAGATAAGCTCTGACATGGTCCTGCAGGTCGACCATGTTGCTCGTATTAGGCGATGGAATGGACTTCACGAGGTCTTGAGTCTCGTCATTCCATTTGTAGGTGCGACGCTTGCTTGTATTGTACCCAGCAACTTCGCTAAAGCGAGCCGAGCTGAAAGACTCGATGCGACCTGCAGAAGATGCTACCGTGACGATATCTGTCATTCCAGGGTCTACTCCGACACGCAGCGCACCCACTGCGTCCTTGCACTCTACGATATTTGCGTCCTTGGGATAGCCTGCGTTTTCTCCTTCTTCAACGAACTCTTCTTTACCCTTCTGCTTCATTTGGACGGATACCCCTTTACCGTCGCTGAGGATTCGGTTGTCAAAGCGAGACCTTTTCGTCTCAAGACCTTGGACATTAAAGTACTTTCGCCACAGCATTGTATGGTTCTCGTAACGTCCATCGCCAGAGACGCTCTCGAGTGGCGAATCACCCATGCTGAGAAGCTTCATGAAAGTCATGGACGATATCGGGACGTACGAAGTTGTGAAGCCGTTCTTGCGAGGAAGGATACTGAACAGACGTGGGTGACTTTTTTTTGTTTTTTTATCTTTCGGATCCACTCGTCCGACCTCTCCCAACTCTGTAAGCACGTGATGGAACAATCGCATTGTCAGGTGCGCTCTAGTGTTGAACTGCTTCCCTCTTGGCAGCGGAAAGAGAGCCCTCAAGTGACTGACAACCTCTTTGATGTGGATCGCATGCACGAGGCCCCCTGGGATGATTGTGTCGATTTTCGATTCTGGGTACTGGACAACCGCTTTGACAATCTTCTTGAAATGTTTCTTCAGAGAGGGATGTTTCAAGCGCAGGTACTTGATAACGACCCTGTCCACGTTTGCCCAGACGCTGCTGCACGCCATCGTCGCCATTTGTATTGAGACGTCTGCGATTACTTGTCCCCAAGGACGAACGTCCACCTTCACGTAGCCTGCAGGTCTTAGGGCGTCGAAAGCAACCATGGTATCATTGAAGCTCTGGCCCAGAGTATCCTTTCGAACATTGGAGGTCGATACCGCAAGGAGGCACCTGTAATAAAAGTTCCGATCCAGGTGTGGTAACTGCTTGACGTCAAAGTCTCCATCATTGAGGCATCTTGTGATATGAAAGTTTGCGAATAAGTATGCCTCTGCAACTGCGTGGTTGATTAAGAGTACCATGCTTTGTATCCTTGAGGAGATCTGATGCCTCGATACATCCATGCACAGAGAATTAAGCGTCTTCTTGACGACGCTGATGTTAATATCGTCATCTCCTTTGTCTTGCACTACCCCCATTAAGAGGGGGTGAGTATTCTTTTTCTTTTGGTGATATAATATTGCACCCACATTTCCTTATACACATTTCCTACGTTATCATGATTGATGCAGAGATAAGACACCGCGCGGTTGTTCACTACAAATACTATAATCGTAGTTTGAGGAAAGTTAGTTTGCTGTACAAAGTATCAAAATCATCACTCCAACGTTGGGTCACCAAAGCCAATATAAAACATCATCGGAAGAAAAGGGTGAGTGTCATTACAGAAGATATCAAGGCTGCTATAAAACAACTGATTGACTCCAATCCCTTCTTGACAATGTCTCAGCTTGCAGAGGGTGTGACTTCTCTGTCCTCTGTCAAGATGTCTCCAAAAACTTGTGGACGCTACACACGCAAACTTGGTTACACCCGCAAGCGCGCATACAAAAGAGTTCGGCACAAGAATGACCACAAATCTTCTGTCGACCGTTTTTGTAAGGAGTATTTAGCCGTTCCGACATCGGATTTGTTAAGCATCGATGAGGCGGGTTTTTACATTGGTGACACATGTCGCAGAGGGTACTGTCAACGCGGCAAACGTTTAAATATCCAAATTTCTAGGACATTGCGAATGTCCAAATTGACACTAATTGCTGCCGTTTATGCTAAAGGTATCGTTCATTACAAGATCCTTGATCACAATTGCAAGAAAGTCGACTTTGTACAGTTTGTATCTGAGTTACATGTACAGCAGGGTACAGTCGCTGTCCTTGACAATATCCAGTTCCATCATTCAAAGGAGACGATTTCTATGTTCGATTCTGTAGGAATACGACCACTCTTTGTACCTCCTTACAGTCAAGAGTTTAACGCTATTGAGAATGTCTTTAGTTTGCTCAAGCGAAAATATCGCTGCATGTGCCCAATAATTCCAGATGTAGCAGATATATTTGATTACAGTAACGCTTTGAAAAGGATTATTGATGCGCACGATGTTAGCCATCAGTTTGACTTTTCAGGGTACTTTGAACATGTAAATTCAGTGTCTTTAGATGCCTTGAGTTTTTTGTGTCAATCACCTGAAGACAGTATCTGTATTGACAAGATCGGTTACAAATCTTGAATTGGTCAACTTTTCAGAATCCCCAAAATAGAAGGTGTCCCAATATCAAATGTCCCTAGCTGTATGTACTGCGTGGACGAGGTCGTCGGCATAATGTTTGACGCGACGACGATGTCCTTATCCACCGTCAGCGTCCCGTTCACGGACAAACCTTCGCTATCCACGGTGACCCTTTTCACTCCGCCTGTGACGATACCGATGTTGTTTGTAGAGACATTGTAAATGCTTGTGTCCGTATCTTTCAAGAAAGCCAGCGTCGGAGGGTTGGAAGTTCCGGAGAGCACTCTCACCCCCTTGATGGGCGGGTGGCTATCGTTCACCATGTTCAACGTCGATGTAGACTGATTCGTGACCTCGCTTAATCGAATAAAAGACGCCATTTGTATGTACAAAATGTAAAAAAAAAAAAATGAATTCGTCAAGGTACCGCCTTTTTTTTGAGATGTACAAGTAATAAGTAAAGTGCGATGTCAGCCTCCCCCTATCCGTCAAAACCTCATACGGTATCCTCTGCACCCGCGTTCGGGAGCAATCGTCCGTTTTTGGGTCCCTGGGTTGGGGATCCAAAATTAGCATTGATTAATAATGAAGCTAAGAGTTCTTCTCCCCCATCTGCTCCGTATTCTAATGGTTCCAAGACGCAGATTCCGTTGGCATCAGGTGTGGGTGGGCAGAGAACGACGACCATTCGCAACCTTGTAAGCAAGACTTCGCTTGTGGTGGCTATCGTCGAGTCATTGAAAGCCGTTTCGTCTGCCGCCTCAGCGGAGGTCTCTAGCCGACTCTCTACCCTCATTCGCACGATCGAGGGGATTCCGCGCACGACGATGTTGCCGGACGCGACAAAGACTGCTTTGGTTGATTATTCAGCATCGAATGCGGCAGTCTCCTCGGATGTCCTGGCCCGGTGGAAGGGTTTCTTGGATGATAAAGCTGCCTCAGTGAAGAAGATCCGCGATAGCGCGCAGAAACTGAAGGAGGTTGAGGTGTTGATCAACTCATTTGAGAGTAACTACTCTAGTTTTGTATCGATGTCCAATCCCCGGAGTGTGGGGTGGGGTGGGGTGTCCCCAGCGACATCGGATGCTTCGAAAAACCGGATGAAAGTAAACATGATCGGTATCCTGAATGACATCACGGAGAAGATCGGTGGTATAGACGATATTTCCATAGATCCGCGTGATTTCACCCCCGCGCCGGACCAGATTGTCATGGACGATGATGTTATTTTCACCCAGTACCAGCGTCAGGTTCGCAATCTGAAGGCCAGTCTGTTAATATCGAACAAGGAACTTGCAACAGCGCTTGCAAATGCGGATAAGCCTTACAAACTCAGGGACCTTACCGAACGCAAGGGGGGTAGCAATAAAGAAAGCGGGGATATCGATCAGTTGTTGAGTCCAGACACGTTTGTGTCCTTGGTGAAGGAGCCTTTGGACGCCACTGCGAACCTTGTCCGAGACGGTACGAACAAGATGAAAGATGAGCTCCTTACTATTGTTGATTGGCAGAATAAAACAAAGGGTCCCGCTGGAGGGGACAATATCGGTGTTCTCCAACAGCACATCGAGGACTTGATGTATATTTACGAGGCGACGAAGGATTTGCAGTACGTGGGTCTTCTGCTCGATGTTGATGAGGTTGTTTCTAAGTTGAAGAAGTTCTTAGATGTGGCGAAGAAAAAGCAGGGGGTTATGGATCGTTAGAAGATTGAGGATATCAGTTCTTACAAAGAGACGACGAGTTCTTCTGCGGATGCCCCCAAGTTTATTTTTGACGAGTACAACAAGTTGAAGACTCCCTCTCGTACTCGTAGTCCGACGTGGATTAAGAAGTCGGGTGGGTTGATGCACCGTCGTATTGACGACGAATTCCTTGATACGTACGTGAACCAGTTGAGTGGTTTCTATGAGAAGATCAGTGAAAACAAGCTTCTTTCCGGTGGCATCGATAATGCCAAGGGCCAACTCATTTCTCGTTTGAGTGGGTTGGACAAGCAGGCTGCTTTGGATAGGACGACGAATGATGGGAACATGTTGTTGAATATGCAGTCCGCCCGTGAAATGAAGGTTGCCGCTTACAAGTCATACATTTCTACCTTGCAGAATATCGTGAATACTTTTCTGGATGAGAACACGTCTTTCATTCTTGAGCAGCATCGGGACGCCTTGGCTTACGTGATGTATTGGGATGAGAAGATGCAACAGAATCCTGAAATCGGTGACGAGCTGTCTCGGAAACTTGTTACGATGTACCTTGAAACGCGTGACAAAATCGTGGATTACATCAATGAGAGTGTGATTCAGGTGATCATATCGGATGTGGACAACACGCTGGTGGTTACGACGAATGTCACTAACGGGGCAATGATCGTGCGTTTGGACGAGAAGCAGGAGAAGATGGTTATGAAGTTGTTTGGTAATTTCATCGATTGGGTTGAGAAGAAGGGGAATCGGATTGTAGACGTGCACATTCGGGGCACGTTGTCATGGGTTGACGTGTTGATGTCCCAGGTGTTTCTGGTATCGTACGTGATCAAGGTCGTTCGTGTTTTCTTCATGTGGATGTCTTTGCGGTTTGCGTACTTTATGTTTCAGCGTCGGATCGAGAGCGATCCTACGACGTCGTACTCTCAGAATCCTCCATCCCCTTCGTATTTTGTTGCCTTGTTTTTATTGTTTGACCTTGCATTCAATGCTTTGTTGTTCGTAGTCCTTTTGATTGTTGACTGGTTGCTTTCGGATCCTGTGGATCCGATGATCAAACGCAATCTTTGGGTTGCCATTGTGGTTGACTATTGCGTGTCTAATGTTGTAATGAGCATTCTTGCTGTTTCGATCGGGTTGGTCGTGAAAGATAAGAGGTTCTTCAGGTACAGGTATGACCCATTGATAGGGATGCGTGCAATGAAGGACATTTTGTTCAACACCTTTATCGTTATATTGTCTATTCCGTTTTTCCGTCTGGTCGTTGAATAAACTCGGACAAGGGAATTATGTTACATAATATCCCGAGTCCCCCAAAATCCTCTTGTATGTGTTTATCTTCTACACTTCGCTCGACACTGCGTTCTGTAAAGAACCTGTCAGCTTGTAATCAATTTTGCGTCCTACCACAACTTCCAGTTTGCAATATTTCTCTGGCCTCGCAAGAATTCCGGGGCGGATTGGGTACATTGTAAAGCAATTGTGGATGTTAATGGCCGCCGTCCAGCAAAGAAACCTCCTTTCATGACGCATTGCACATCAACAAAGACCCCGTGTTCTTTTGGGCCACGGTACCGGGGAAGAGGCGTGGCTTAAGTGCGGCTGGTCCTTCAATGGACACTCTCGAAAGTACCGACAAAAGAAGTCAATACTTCTTCATGTTGTTGGTGTTGAGTGACTTGAACATTTCGGCCATGAAATCACCCATTCCTGGTGGCATCATCGGGGCGTTCCCGGCATTGTTGTGATTGTTCTTTCTTGTTGATGTCGAAATCGATTAATCGAGATTCTTGCTCTTGCTCTTGTTGTTCTTGTTTGCGTTGGCGAAGGAGTTACATTTCCCGAAGGATGACATGATGCCCATCGCCTCGCCTACCAAGTTTGCGTCTCCGTTAGCCATTTTTTGTTGGATCTTTGAACTAACTGAGCTGACTATGTTTCCGAGGAGCCCATTGTTTTCGAATAGTTTTAATAAATCGAGTTGTCCGTTACCACCATCTCCTCCTGAGAGCGATTCCGCAATACTGGATATGTCGATATCGTTTGCGATTTCCTTTGCGATTTTCCCTATCTTGCTGTTACCGCCCATTAGCGCCTGGAAGACCGCGTCCATGCCTTCTGTACCATCATCATTGCCTTCTGTACCATCATCATTGCCGTCATCATCCTTCGCGACTTCGTTTGCTAATCTCTTGAGCATCTCTCGTACATCCAGGTTGTCTATGTCGTCACCTATGAAATTACTGGCGCAGGTCTTAGTATTGGTATTTTTATCATTATTATCACCATCATCATTAGCCTTTTGCTGGATTTTTGATATGTTGTCTAGGACCACTTTCACGAGTGCTTCTCCATCTAGTGTCTTCGTTGGGTCATCAATCTTAGTCCATGTGAGGCACAGTGTTGCTAGGACTGTGAGGTACACTCGCACCTTGCTCTTGTCTTGTGTGGACGTTGCGATAGCTAGGGCCCTACCTGCACTGATTCCAGGATAGAACTCGAAGGAGTCGTGCACGGTCTTAAGTTTCTCTTGATCCATGTTTGTGGCCGCTCTGCGTATTGCTGCGTCCTCTTCCGTTGAGGCATGGTTAGTTGATTCCTCTTGACCGGCCGTCTTGTCGAAATCCTGCAGTTCCGCAAGAAGATCTGTGGAGTACCTGTTGTACACTAGGGAGAGCTGCCTGTTGTGTGTAGCTGACATATTGTTTGGTGTTTTACTACTTTCACGTGTTGGAAAAAAGTGGATTTTCCAAACGCACTCCACATAGACGGTATAAAGAATCTTCGATAACAAAAATACAAATAGGATACGATCGCATCCTTTGATTACGTTTTTTGAGCGTCTCCGCAAGTTGTGGTTGGTTGAGAAGCGTGCAGGGGCTTCTTCGTCATCTTCTGGCATTGAAACAGGGAGTCGCGACGTGGACATGGTTGAAGACGCGACTGCGGTTTCTATCGGTAACTCTTTGGAGATTATGACTGCTCGGAACCAAGTTTTGCGTAGTGTGATCAATGTTTTGAAGGGCGTTATTGAGGACGTTACATGTCCTAATGCGACTGGCACAGAGAAGTTGCAGATGGTCGTGAAGGGCATGTTTTCATTGATCGATAGCGGACGCGATGACATTGCGTGCGATGACATTGCGTGCGATGTCACCTCCCCCATCTTCGTGAACAATGTTGATTAATTTTGAATGGAATGGATTGGATTGTGTGTAAAGAATTGACTCCTCCAACATACAAAATAAAAACAAACAAATTGTAAGATGAAGAATCCTTCTAATTCCAAGACTGACGGTGATCTACGGTCCGAGTTCCGTTCCTTCTCATTATCAGAGGGTGTTAGTGAGAGCTCTATCTCCAACTACCTTAACCGATTGTCTACTTTGGAAACATCTGTGTTCCCTGAATTGAGCTTGGATATAATAGTTCTTGGCGGACGTTCTGTTGTGAAGAAGTCATCTCCGAAGAAGTCTCTGGTGGTATCATCATCTCCAAAGAATTCATCTTTCACAACGGTAGTTGACATGGACGCTGCGTACGACGTGTTGCGTGTGCGTTACTCTAACATGTCTACGCGACGTAACTTTTTGACCGCCATATTGGCCTTTCTGCGGTACACTCCTTCATTACGTGACGACCCCCGCGCTGCATCTGCACGTGCTCGTTGGACAGAATTTCACGGACATGCTCGCGCGTTTCAAGAGTCTCGTTACAAACAGCACATGCCTTCGGAGCGGCAACTCGAGAAGTACGTCGGCCTCGACCAAATCGATTCCAAGTACCAAGAGCTGAAGGGCGGAGATGTTACTAACACTACTCTTCAAGATTCCCTTGACATTTTGTTGTTGTCATTCGTCCTTTCGATGCCTCCTAAACGCGCTGACATGGGAGCTTTGCGCATCTACGAGGACACGGACCACTACGAGACCACTACGAGGACACGGACCACTACGAGAAAACTACCTGGTATTGCGCCGGGCGTCTTCTGCGTCATCCATTAATGCCACCGCCTACATCGTATTGAACAAGTACAAGACGTCCGCGTCCTACGGTCGTGTCGAGACGGATCTTCCTCATAGCGCCACCGCAGACCTCCTGGACAGTCTGCGTCACTGGCCACGCGACTACGTGTTCGTGACCCGCCGCGGACACAACCGACCGTTTGCCTCGAACAATGCGTACGGACGGTGGGTGCAGAGCGTGTTTTCTTGTCTGTTCGGACGTGCGACGGGAGTGACCATGCTACGACATATTTTCATCACTGAGAAGGTAGACCCGGGTTCGATGAACGATGACGAGCTGGAAGACAAAGCGCGTCAAATGTTGCACTCGACCGACCTGCAACGGAAGTATAACTGGGACCGCGCGAAGATCTGCGAGACGCTCTCTCAAATGTTTGAGCAGTGTACTGGAGGTAAATTACAGACAAAATCAACGAAGAAGAGGAAGTTCGGCTCCGTTGTGCATCTTCCCATCAAGTAAATTCTTCCACAGGCTAAATAAATTATTATGAACTATTACAACCACTAAAACAAAACTATGGCGACTGGGATACCTTAGGCGACATTAACGATCGCTCCATTTTCAGGATATCAGTTCACTAACTCTGCAGTTGGAGATTTGCTGATCCACGGTATCAACGGAGGCTCTTCTCAAAAGATTCTGGTAGGAACACAAAGCAATAATTATGCGCTAGTTTCGTTCGAGCAAACCGAGGTCACAGTGAGGGATGCCAAGTTGTCCATGATGAACGACTCAGGCGGAGTGCAGCTCTCCGCACAGGGGGATGTAATGTACACCACAGGGTCCATCATCCCAGCATCGACATGCAACGTGACCTTCGGATCTGATGCATCTCGATGGGAAAGTATGTACGTCAATAACTTAACCATGAGCGGCAAGGCCCTGCCGGGATCCAATGTGTCCATGTCCAATGCTACAGGTAATGCAAACATCTGGTCCTCAGGGACCTACTTGGGTGTTAACACCCCCAACCCAACCCAAGAACTTGACTTGAACGGGTCCTTCAACGTGTCATCTAACGTCACAATCAGAGAGACGCTAGATGTCGGGCTATCAACCACCTTGCAGGACACCCTACTGGTAAATGGTGCTGCCACCCTTTCCAATTCTCTGACTGTTGACGGAGCAACCACCCTCGATAATACCCTACTGGTAACTGGTGCTGCCACCCTTTCCAATTCTCTGACTGTTGACGGAGTCACCACCCTCGATAATACCCTACTGGTAACTGGTGCTGCCACCCTTTCAAATTCCCTAATAGTTGGCGGATCTGCCACTCTTGCCAACACTTTGTTGGTGACCGGTGCATCCACCCTCTCCAATTCTCTGATTGTTGACGGCGCTACTACATTGGATAATACCCTAATGGTGACTGGTGCTGCCACCCTTTCCAATTCCCTAACGGTGGACGGTGCTACCATTTTGGACGACACCCTGCTGGTCATGGGTGCGTCCACGTTTTCAAACGAGGTCTCTTTCGCGAACAGTTCCACCTTCCTTAGTAACGTGATTGTCCTCGGGCAGCTCAGCGTTGACACCGTCACCTACAATGTGAGCAACATCGTTGTCTTTGCATCCGAGGAGTTGCGCAGCAACTTGCTTGTGGAGGGTGTCCTGGACGTGCTTAGCAACGTGTTCTTGGGTGGCAAAACCTTGATTGGCGACGACTTGACTGTCGATAGCAACGTTTTTATACAGGGGGTAACCACCCTGTCCAACGACTTGATCGTTACAGGCAACACATTCTTCCTAGGATCTGGTGGTGCGCAGACATTCGAAGGCGCGGTCATAATCAAAGATACTCTGGATGTCTATAGCAACTTGGTAGCGAAGTCCGGTCTCCAGGTGGATGGGGTGGCGTCATTCTCCAATGACGTTTACGTGTCGAGCAACTTTGCGGTTCAAGGAGTCACCACATTTGGGGACGCACTCGAGGTGACCGGTGCATCCACCCTCTCCAACACCCTCATTGTGGACGAAGCCACTATTCTCGACAATACCCTGTTCGTGACCGGGGCATCCACCCTGTCAAACTCTGTTGACGTGTACGGTCCAGCCAGTCTTCGGAATGACCTCTTCGTCGCAGGAGCATCCACCCTCTCCAACACCCTAACTGTCGACGGTGCCACTATTCTCGACAACTCCCTGTTTGTGACCGGCGCATCCACCCTCTCCAACACCCTCATTGTGGACGGTGCCACTATTCTCGACAATACCCTTTTCGTGACCGGGGAATCCACTTTGTCAAACTCTGTTGACGTGTACGGCCCAGCCAGTCTTCGGAATGACCTCCTCGTGATGGGAACGTCCACCCTCTCCAACACCCTAACTGTCGACGGTGCCACTATTATCGACAACTCCCTGTTTGTGACCGGAGCATCCACGCTCTCCAATTCCCTCACTGTGTCCGGAGCAGCCACTGTCGACAACTCCCTTCTGGTGATCGGGGCATCCACTCTGTCCAATACCCTAACGGTCGATGGTGCCACTATTCTCGACAACTCCATGCTCGTGACTGGCGCATCCACCCTCTCCAATTCCCTCACAGTGGACGGCGCCACTATTCTCGACAATACCCTGTTAGTGACCGGGAAATCCACTCTGTCCAACTCCGTCGACGTGTACGGCCCAGCCAGTCTTCAGAATGACCTCCTCGTGATGGGAACGTCCACCCTCTCCAATACCCTAACTGTCGACGGTGCCACTATTCTCGACAACTCCCTGTTTGTGACCGGTGCATCCACCCTCTCCAACACCCTCATTGTGGACGGTGCCACTATTCTCGACAGTACCCTTTTCGTGACTGGGGAATCCACTTTGTCAAACTCTGTTGACGTGTACGGCCCAGCCAGTCTTCGGAATGACCTCCTCGTGATGGGAACGTCCACCCTCTCCAACACCCTAACTGTCGACGGTGCCACTATTATCGACAACTCCCTGTTTGTGACCGGAGCATCCACGCTCTCCAATTCCCTCACTGTGTCCGGAGCAGCCACTGTCGACAACTCCCTTCTGGTGATCGGGGCATCCACTCTGTCCAACACCCTAACGGTCGACGGGGCCACTGTTCTCGACAACTCCCTGTTCGTGACCGGTGCCTCGACTTTCTCCAACACAATGGCCGTGACCAGCTCCGCAAGCTTCCTGAGCAACGTGACCATCCTTGGTGAACTGAGTGTGGACTCTGTCACTTACAACCTGAGCAACATCGTCATCTACTCGTCCGAGGAGATTCGCAGCAACTTGTTGGTGGAGGGTATCCTAGATGTGAACAGCAACTTGATGGTGGAGGGAACTAGCACGCTCTCCAACGAGCTTCACCTGTTTTCATCGGCGACCCTGTACAACGGAGAGTCCACTGTGACTCTGAGCAACTTGGGAGGATCAGCGACTCTGTCCGCAAGCTCCAACAACTTTGGTATTAACATGTTCCCTACCAGCAATGCGGAGTATACCGTAGACATTAACGGTGACATCAACTTCTCAGGACAGATCTACCAAAATGGGGCCGTTTTCAGTGGCTGGAACTCCAACCAGTGGGGCAACTACATCAACTCGAACACCGCATTCAGCGGCCCCTCAACCGCCACCGACGCGTTGCTAGTGTACCAGTCAAACAACCTCGCATTCTCGTTGAGCAACACCTCAGGCTTGGTGTCAATGTATACATCGAACAAATTTGTCGGCATGGGCACCTCTAATCCATCGCACGAGCTAGACGTGGTGGGATCTGTGCGCGCAACTGATGGCGTCTACGTGAACAGCAACGAGTCCTTCTTCAGGGGCGTGCGATCTGACTGTGTGGCAGGAGTTGCAGGCGCTTCCGTCTTCCGCGGCGACGTGTGGGCGAGTTCTACTACCTACACAACCGGCACCGGTATCCTCAACAAGGTGCAGCTGTTGGGCAGTGGAGCATTCGTCGACAACTTCGCCGTAGCGAAATCCATCCCTGGACTTTCCAACAGGAACCTCCCGCTTGCATGGAACGAGTTGATCACCTGCGCGGGGGGTGACGTTGTTGCCAAAAACCTTTTCACCACCGGCTCCTCGATGGTCGACGGCTCATTGTCCGTCATAGGGAGTCTGACAGGAAATAGTGCAGTTCTTAAGTCAGTGGTCATCAGCGGAGGACATTCCAACTTCCACACTGACGCGGGATCAATCTCATCCAACACGACCACCGTTCTTTCCGGTACATTACCGATGGCTTCTTCAAACGTTGCATTGGGGTCTGTCCTTTTCGAGGTCAATGGAGACACTGCCCTAAACAGTTCTCTTGCCTTGCGTTCTAACGCTTTTGTTGGCGGCGCTTTGTTCGTTGGCTCGAACATGAACTCGAATGCTCCTTCTCTGCCTAACGCCCTTGCCCCCGAGTTTTCTAACGTTCACCTTGACGTTCAGGGTGACGTCGTGATAGAGGACGGTCTGTTTGTGCGTAGAACTGCTGCTTTCGACGGGCGTGTGGGTGTGGGTATTCACGAGCCTGGCTACCCTGTGGACGTGCAGAGTAGTGTGGACGGTGTTTCCATGAACTGTTCTGCGAAGGTGATCGCATCAGAGTTCGTTGTCTTCTCAGACCGTCCCAAGACTGGCATTGAGGCTTATGTTGCGGACGACTTGATAGAGCGTCTGTCCGTGAAGCGATTCGAGTACGTTGACACCGTGGAGCACCCTGGTTCCATGGTCGGTTTCATCGCTCAGGAGGTCGAGAGCGTGGCTCCTGATTGCGTGAGCACGACCTCGGCTTTCGTGACCGATATTTATAGCGCCCTCCCCATTGTTTCTCGTGAAGACATGGAGTATGTGGTCTCCATATCCGATGTGTCTCTCTCCTCTGAGACGAACGCGCGCATCGTCGATGATGCAGTGCTTAAGTGCCGTTCCCCGGGTGGCGAGATCTTCTTCGTGACCGTTTTGCGTCGTGAGGGTGACCTGGTGACCGTTTTGTCTTCTATCGCGATGCCTGGTATTGAGGACGAGGACGTCCTCTTCGTGTTGGGAACACGTGTGGATGACTTCAAGATGGTTCGCTCGGATCAGATTAACGCTATCTCCGTCGCTACATTGCAGAGCCAGAACAAGCGGATCGGTGCCCTGGAGGCTGAGGTCCGCGCCCTTGTTGAGAGGCTCAGGTAGTAAGCTTTTCTTGGAAGACTGGTTGTTGTCCAAAAAAAGTGCATAAGGTTTATGGGTTGGGAAAATATGAGATCCCAAAAGACATGCAACATTCGTACGGGGATATTCTCCGGGTCTATTATTTTAGCTATCGTCATTATTGCATTACTGATTGCATTACTCTACCAGAGGATGTTAGGGGCAAGATATCGTGAGACATTCGAAGAATCCTCCTCTAACAACCAGAAGTACTTGTCTGTCGTTCATACCCAGCCTTCGCATCGTGTGTTTATCGATGACATTGAAGAGTCAATTACGACAGACGTCATGTCTGTGTTGGCCCCATTGGATGCTTATGGTCTTACGGTTGTCCGTGGTTCGAAGGGACCTGATGCGCTTCGAAAACTCGAAAAAGAACGTGGGTACACTCACGTCACATATAGCAGATTGATCGTTGCGGATGCTCTCTCCGCTTCGATATCTTTGCCTACAGGTTCACTTTTGGTCGTTACCTTGTTCGACTCTTACAGCGTCTTGTTGTTGTTTGCGGGCCCCTCGATGTCTTCTGCGTCATCCTCATCGACGCTCCGTGGAATTGCCGCCGAGAAGGGGTCATCATCCCTAGTTGTCCATTGTGTGGGGCAAGTTTCCGCTGGAGCTGTGAGTATTCTCGAGAAGCTAATGCAACGCCAAAATAACACGAAACCTGTTGTGCCCGCAATGACACTAATTACCGCACCTAGAAATATAGATCCGACTCTGACTGCTGATACTTCATCTAAACTTCATAAATACGACGTTCTGGCAGTATGGGGGTCTCCTGAGTTCATTCGTGTGACGGTGAATGCAATGGGTAGCAACACTAGCGCTGGTGTTAGGTGTTTGCAGTACACGGACGTTGATGACACGGCTGATTTGATGGCGGTGTCTCCGTCTGTGCTCCCATCCGATGTCGATGTGAAGAACATTCTGCCTGATGCCTGTATCGGAGTAGAGCCATCGACCCGAGTGATGGCGGTGTTCAAGAGCTATACGTCCATACTCACGCCACCAAGCATCTCTACGACTGCTTCTGAATCCGCATCGACTTCGGCTTCTGGCTCCGCATCGACGTCTGCTTCTGAATCCGCATCGACTTCGGCTTCTGGCTCTGCATCGACTTCGACTTCGGCTTCTGGCTCCGCATCGACGTCTGCTTCTGGCTCCGCATCGACTTCGGCTTCTGTTCCTGTATGAGTGCTGACCCTGCTTTGTCCGCGCCTATCATCAGATCAACATTCCTGTCTCTGTCTAATAGCGAGGATGGTGCCGACCACGTGGGCATGACGAACTTAACTCTTTGGCAAGAGTCTTTAAGATTTCTCCTGCTGTGAAGGATGCGCTTGCGCATGCGAACGAGAAGCTTATGGGTGGGTCCGTGTCCCAAGAAAAAACGACCGAGACGTTTGATGTTGTGAAGGTCGTCGTCGTCTGATTCTATTGGAGCGTTATTTAGGACTCAGACGACACTCCAGTACTGATTGTGCCTCTCGAACTCGAGATGCCGTTTGGTGCACAATGAGTTATTGTGTCAACGGGGGCGGCGGTGGACCGTCACCTTACGTGGCTTGCTTCTGTGGGTAGGGCGGCACAGACGCCTTGTCCGGGCTGGTGACGTCGTTGTCTAGGCGCCACAGGTTGCGAGGGCGGGGCCTGGGTCTTCTCTAGTGTGATTACGAAAAAGGGTTGGACAACCTCTGAATACATTTGGACTTAACTGGGAATCTGCCCACACTGAGTAGGAAGTCGTGTGGTGGAGACAGGTGTCTGTTCTGTCAGTGGCGCACGCCTGAAGTACATGGTGC